>VXAX01001647.1:0-24165 GCA_013399835.1 Leptocoma aspasia | reverse complement strand
AGAGGAGAGGAGAGGAGAGGAGAGGAGAGGAGAGGAGAGGAGAGGAGAGGAGAGAAACATTTAAAACCATGAATTAAAATTACAGCAGAATTTGGAGTAGGCTGCAGGATACTGCTTGTTAAGTGTTGTCCCTGGGCCAAAGAGAGAAATCTGTCAATAATTTAAACCTGTTTTAAAATTTCCTTCAGGAAAATTTCCTAAAGGACCGCCTTCTCAAATCCCAAATGGATTTGAGAAAATATGTTTACTCCCTGGAAAGCCTCAACATTTGCCTTACTATAGAGACAAAAAATAAAATAAAATAAAAGGCAATCTCTGTCCAACATTTTTCTGTTCAGTATTATTTAAAGCTATAGAGCTAACAAATCAAGTTTCCTTTATATTTTTGAGAGTGATTAGTGGGGTAATGATGAGATTACAAGGATGAGAACTGAAAGAAATCAAAGAGATATTTCTTAGTTTCTCAGGAAAATCTCCTTTATCTGTCACAACACAGCACTGATGGCACCAGCACAGGGTGGAACAAGCTGTGGCGAGGTGACTACCTACCTGGGCAGGGTGGCTCAGACTCTGCCCTGGGGAGATAAATTGTGCAGGAAAGATAAAGGTAATAGTAATTTGTAAGAAAAAATCAAGACTCAAAGAGAAAACTGTAGTCTCAATCTAAGAATTCTCAACTATCTCCTCTGGGGAGGCTTAGACACCCAAAAAAAAAAAAAACACCCTATGTTCCTGTCTATGACTTTGTTCTGTAGTTATTAAAGTCAAGAGCAATATTCCCATTGACTGAAGATGTGCAATTATGAGACTTGACTGCCTTAGAGGTAAATCATCCATCTTCACTCTGCTAAAAAAGGAGTTCACAATTCCCTTTCAGGATTAATAAAATGTATATACGAAGAAACATCTGGCCATTTCTGGAAGCAACAACGAAGAATACAGTTTTTTGCAGAAATTGCATCATTCAAATCATTGACAAGAAGATATCATTAGTCAAAGCTTTTACACCAAAATATGTAAAATATGTAAAAACATATGTACCCTGCCAGCAAATCAGATAGTTCTCCTTCAGTCTTCAATAATGCATAGCACAAGAATCATATTCCTAAATAATAATGCCCCTTCTGAATAGAAAGCATTTAAAAATAGGCTAAAGGTAGTATATTTTATGAACAATAGGTTCTTTACATAGATTATTAATGGAAATATAATATTTAACCCATCATTTTTGGTGAAATCTGAGACTACTTGATGAATTGGTGAATATCCCTACCATCATGCAGCTTGTCACAGAAGCCATAACAATCCTGGTATGAAAACCATGGGTCATTTCCATTGCCTTTTCCCCAGTAAGGTTGCCATTTGCTTTCAGTAAATAATTGCCTGAGTAAAGACAATAGAAGCAGGTCTTATATTTGAAAAACAAGAACAAACACAACTAAATATGAACCAGGAATGACAGAAGAGCCAAAAATAAATATCCAGAGAAAAAAGAGCAAGAGGGATAGACAGTTTAATGAGACAGAGTGTGGAGATCAAGACAATTTTCATGCTAGTTTTAAACCCAAATTAAGAAGGTGATAAGTATTTTATAAAAAAAAATTGTGTAGGCATGTTTTGGTATATCATTCTTTTCTCAGTATGTATGGGGGCTATCTGTTTGTTTTAGTTTAGGAGACCTAAAGAGATGTCTTTCAATGTGAAAACATCTTTGAATAAGTCACATTATCATATTTGCTAGACTGTGTTTTCTCCTCTGTTTTGTACAAGTCACAGGCTGAGTTGTGAGCACTACACTCAAGTCAGTCAGATACGTGTGTCTTCCCTAAAGCAACAACTTCTGAACACAGTTTCAACTTATTTCTCAAGTTTCAAGGTGTGTTCTTGGCACAAGTGGGCAGAACTCTCTTGATTTTAGTAAATATTTAATAATGAAGGAGGAACAAAAAATTAAGAAGATAGAAGACCTTTTCCTTATGTTTATCAGAACTACAGTCCCAGGCACTTTTCTAAATGTATAGTGAACCAAAAATCCATTAACACCTTCCTAGATAACAGTGCCCATCCATCCTCTTTGTTCTGTCAATACAGCTGGGACACATCCACACATTGAATAATTTCTCTCTCCAAAATAAAACCTCATAATAGCAGTGGGGGAATGAGTGTGAACCCAGCCATGGAACTGGGGAGGGAAGGGAGTGGGGGGAGCCTGAATTGTAAAGAAAAAAGTAGCATCAAGTCCTTAGCACAGATGGAAAGCCAAAAAGTCCTTAGCATAAGGAAATTGAGGTCAACTAACCTAAGAGTGGGACAAATGAGAGGTAGACAAAATCCTTGCACTGGGTTGGAGGGTTGGTGGCAAGGGAAAATTATATGGGCAGAGAGCATTTGGCATGTGAAAATAATTGAGATTCTGGCAGAAAAATTGGGCGTGTCTCAAGGTGGGAGTGTTTACAGTGTATTTTCAGTGGGGAGCAGGTGAAAAGGGACACTGAGCCACCAGTAGAGTAGTAAAATATTGACCACATGGTGCCTTAGGTATGAAACAGAGGCTTGAGGGAACCCTAAAACAGGAGGTGGCATACAGGGGGGTGTTTTGTATACAGTATGAAAGGTGACTTTAAAAGGAAAAAAGATTCACAGGGTGAGGCAAGACAAATGAGAATTCAAGTTAAGCTGGGTGTTCAGGAATCGGTTCCTCTGGAGTCCCTTTGCATAAATTCCCCCAGTTTGCCTTAAGGAGACTGAAGACAGGAACCTGCTGTCCTCAAAGGACTCTTCAGCCACTGGGGTGGAAAGAGTTGCCAGGCAGGCTCTCATGTGGGAATGTTAACCCTTGACACTTCTACAGCCACCACAAACGTATACTTGCCTCCTGGCTGTCCATCTCCTCCAGGGAGCCAAGTGTCACTTTAGAGAGGGGTGACTGAGGATATGCTCTGCTAGGCCAGCACATCCTCATGGCCTGGACAGCAATTTTTTAATGAGGGATGGCAAATTGCGTTCAGTCTGTCCAGCACTTTGGATGTGCCTTCACACAACAACAGAATGCACAGAGGCTGAAGAGACAGTTTACAGGGAGCAATTTCTCATTTACCCACAAAACTGTGACCCTGTACATATGGCCTGTCCACCCATACCCCATGTATGTCCCATTTTTCTCTCTCTGGAAACATAGAGGCATTAGTATCTTTCCAAGATTCTTTTGCATTATTGTTACATAACAGTTTGTATATTTTTCCAATCTGACACTTTCAGCTTGGGTATATACTTGCATTCTTACTAAAACACATGCAGAACTGCACAGCTTCAGACAGCTTTCTCTCCACCACAGAGCAGCTACCAAATAGCAGCACAGGAACTTTTTTTAGCATTGTGGTTATAGCTGACTTCATCTGACAGCTTCATGTCTGCCTCGGGAAGCACCAGCACTGGAGCAAGACTATGCTCTCAGTATTATCTCAAGCTATTTATCTTGTGTTTGGGGACAGGTACAGGAAAGGCAGACCTGGCTGGGAACTTCTACTGCCAGTATGTGCTACAGACAGAGGCTGCCTGTTTTGGGGTGAAGCAGCAGAAATCCTTGGGAGTGGTAAGTTCGAGTGGTCTGTTACAGCGTGGGTATAGCACTTTCATAGACTTGGGGCACCAAAGTCCTCTGTTGGAGCCCTTGAGGAAACATACTGTAGTTCCAAAAATTAATGAAAAGTAAAGGAAATATTTTTTTGTTCTCCATCCCTGCAGATTTTGCTGCTCTGAGTATAATTTCATACTCAAGCAGAGAGAGTAGGATTACACAAAATATGATAAACCATTAGAAATGGAGAAGAGCAATTAGGATCAATCAGTGCTTCCATTTTTAGAAACCTGAAACAATGGACACAGGACACCGTAGTTCTGTTTGCTGTGCAGACACAGGACACAAGGTCTCTACCTTTTGGGACCAAGCAGTTAAGTTTAAAATCAAAGACAACAGACCAAAGCAGACAAATCAAGACAGGACAAAAACTCAGGCATCCCAACAGACCTGCATGGCAGCTCCTCACTGTTGTCAGCTCTTCTCCAAAAAGGATAGTTTTCAGGAGTCTAATGAAGTACTTGAGGGACAGTGTATAATGACAAGCTTGCTGATGTTTATGGAGAGAGCCTTCCTGTGAGAGAGATGTGGGGGGCAGGAAGTTTGGAGATCTTTAACTGAGCTACAGCATTAGCAGATTCAGTGCATACATTTGACATGGCTGTGTCCAACACTTGAACTGGCTGTTTGTTGGCCTTATCTGTCCAAATGATCAAAAAAGTCATGGGATAGAGAAAAGAGAGAGGAAAGAGAAAGAAGAAAAGCCACATCTACTTTGTAATGAGAGCCATGCCATAGGCTGGGTGGAAATGTGGCAGCATTTCAAGCACATGCTACTCCCCACTTTGATGCAATCCTGTTTTCTAAATCTCTGTCTGAGATCAAGGCCGGATGGGAAGAGAGAAATGGACTTTTGCAGAAATGCAATGTTTTGCCTGTCTTGTGACCAGGCACGTATGTAGCTCTGAATATGAGTGTCAGTCAACAAAGTAGGATGTCTCAGAAGGATGTGTCAGTAAATTCCTTGCTGGAACTGCTTTTGTTCAATCCTCTTAAAGTTTTGCATGGTGTCCCTTGACTTGATGCTGAGCACCTCTGTGGTAAATGAAGTATTTTACACGTCCAACTTGGGACATGGCAGATAATAAACAGATTTTCTACTTAATAAAAGACTGACCTTGTTCAAGAAGGAAGGACATGCCGAGCAGTCCTTTGGCAGTGTCTCCAGGCAAAGAAGGGACCTGGTTTTGTCCCTTAGCACTTTTTGCTTCAGAGCTGTAAGCCAGCCTTGGCCCACGGCAGTCCCCTTTAGTTTCCAGCTGTTAAGTTTGCGTAGGCTTTTCCCTCCCAATTTTCTTGGATGCTACAATTGGCAATCACAAATTTATTGCCCACTCACAAGGAAAAAGGCAAAGTCTGGTCATGGAGGTGACATGCTTGTGAGCCAGAGGTGATGTGTTGGTAAAAAATATGTCTACAAAGCAAATACAGACTATGCAGACTTTTTGACTGTCCCAGATAGATCACCTTGAAGCAATTTCCTGATGTAAATTAGCTTCCCTTGAAACATCCCAGAAAAAATGCTAGTCTGCTGCAGAGAAACTAAAATATTTCTCAGAAAGGAAGATTAATAATGAAAATAAAATATGAAAAAAAAAGGCCATCTATAGGTGATCAGGTACAGTGGAAATGTGGCTGTAGAGAGAGGTTACAGATGAACCGATCACAGAAAGGAAATGTGTTGGTTTCTCACATTTAATATCACAAGGTGCTTTCTAAAATGAAAGCTGAAATTGCACAGAGTATTATTTTGCAACCGTAATATAAATATGTAGTATTGTAGTATCCGGAGTGGTTCTGTAGCAGCAATCAAACAGTAATGAGGGAAAGAATGATGCTGGAGTAAGACCATAACCCTGAATAAAAATAGAAAAATTCCCTAGTCCCATACTTGCCAGCAAATTCCTTTATCCAGATCCCAGTGCTAGTGGAAGTTTTTCACTCTGGATGTCTACTGTCACTTGTAAGAGGCAATGGGCAGGGTTTCAGAGTGTGTCCCTCCTCTGTCCTTCCCCATCCCTGTCCTCACTGCTGTTGTGATCCTGTGCCTGTTCAGCTGGAAACCAACTGGAGCACACCGTAGAGCCTTCTTTTCCCATACACCTGAATTTTCTTCCAGTGAAAAACAGGATGGAGAAAGGGGGAGAAAATGGTACGTCTGAACCTTATCCTCATATGTATTTAAAATGTGGCCAGGATACATTTTGGGATCTGATGTCTCTGGTCCCACAATTTTAGACACACCTGGAAGGTACAAGTAGCCTGATATCAGATTTCAAAAATTAAACTGTGTTTCTTACTGCCTTCCACTGTAAAACAGTAATAATATTTTACAGCAAAGCAAGGAATACTGACAAAGTCAGCTTTTTTTTCATAATCAGATAAGTGCACCAGGAGAATAATTATTTGTCTATTAGCATGTGGCATTAGCATGATTAGCAGATTAGCATGTGGCTTCAAAATTATCCATGAAAGATGCTGTTAATATATATATATATTCTTAATGTCTGAATGTGAAATGGCTGCTGTTACAATTAAAAAGGCTAAGGAAGCCTACGGAAAATTGATAGGGAAACCTCTGTGTGAGATTTTAGTTAATTAAAACATGTAATTTATTAAAACAACAAAACACAGTGAACTGATTCAAGACCATCTGTCCAGGATAATCCTAAGTATATAGTCATAGTTTTGCATCATTTGAGTAATAACCATAGTTGAGCAGTCATTTTGAAAGAAAGATAAACCCATTAAGCATAAGTTCTATGTGTGAGCCCAATGAGGACTCTAGTCCTCAGTCAGGACTGGGCCTCTAGGCTATATTTTGGCAATATAACAAAAGCAACAAGGAAAGAGAGTGAAAAATAATTGAGGACTAAACAGCAGGTTTTAACTTTAAAACTGTTGATTAATATAATAAAAATCATATTTTGACTTCTTAATTACTCAAGTTTTGCCCCACTTAAACAGTATTTTGTTATTTTGAGTTCTTTCTCCACAGATTATTATCAGAATCAGAATGACCGGCAATCAAAATATGCACTAGAATGTTTTCCTTTCAGGGAAAAAAAAAGAAAAGAAGAGAAGCATATTCATCCTATGACAGTATTTGAATTTTAATGTAAAATGCATTCTGAGATAATCCTCACTTACAGAGGCTTGTTCTTGCACTGAAGGATGACAGGCTTTTAAATCTGCCAAAGATGAGTTCAGAACTTTCTTTCTGGCTCTGCATTGCTTCTGCAGTACTTGCTGACACCACTGCTGCTTAGGGGAGCATAAGGAATCTACCTTAATTTAAGGGTGAGCTGTAGAAATAGGAAATGCTGACAGCTGGGCCTTAGAGGTGAAGAAGGAGCTGACATTAAATTCATCTTTCAAAGAACAAAATGGATAAGCAAGGGTAGCAAATAGCCAGGCTTTAAAATAGATTCTTTCTGTACTCACTAATTTACATTAGCTGTATCCATTTTGTCAATTGAAGGATGTTAAGGCTATGCCTATACTAGCAAATTAAATATGCTTATGATCCCGCTGAGGGCCACTGTGCCTGCCCATTTTGTTAAACTCTCTTATCTCCCCAAACAGGGTGGCTGCATCCAAACTGCACATTGTGAATGGTCCGTGACTGATTGCCACACAGCATCCAGGGGCTGTCTGGGGAAGGGTTGCACACCCTAGCACAAGTGTCAGGAGAGCCTTCTCACAGGAGCTCTTGCTGGATCCTTCTTCCAGCTTAATAGTCTGGATGCTCAAATTCTAGTTCCAAGGGACATTTACTATCTCCTTCACCAGAACAGAGAGAGCAGTGCATTTGGCTACTAACATGAATAAATGTGCTGAAGTCATCAGAATAACTCATACTGATGAAAGCATAGATCTACTATGTAGTACCATTGATGTAAAACTACAATATGATTAGGAATTATTACAGCAGCAGTCTCTGCATAGTCATATGCATTTATTCTGTGAAACCTCAGACCTCTGAAGATCTGGTGGTTATTTATATGTCCAGAATTACTTGCATACTTCAGGGTTGGACACACTGTGGTTGAGACACAGACAGACAGTAAAACCAACTGTGAATGCACTTTACAATGTTCAGTTTATTTCTCTTGGCAACTGAAATCTATATCATATATCTGTTAGTTCTTCACTATGTCCTGATTCAGAAAATTGGTATTGTCAATTATTTGATTTGGGGAAGGTAAGGCCTATCACCACAAGATAGGAGATGGATAAATACTGGAAAGTAGCTAGTATCCTACCAGAATTTCAAAGCTAGCAGTGTTTTATTGTGTTTTTCTCCAACAGAACCTTTGGATTCACCTACAGGAAATAGTACGTGGATAATATATTTCATAGTTCAGCAAAGGACATACCAAACATGCAGTGACTTGCTCAGACCTAACCAATATAAGATAAAAGATGAGCTGTACAACACCATGGGAAGTAAAATATTCCTTGTTCAAATTTATAAGCTTCAGGAACACTCTCTTAAAATAAACCTTGTATGCATAGTTATCAACCTCCACTTCCTGGTCACACAGGATTTAGTTCTAGATTACAGGCCTGCAGCAAAAGAAGCAAAGCAACAGAGCAGGAAAGAGTGGAAGACAAAATCAGTATTAATTTTTTACTCACCTAAGTAATCAAGTATTTCCATATACCATGCAGCAATTGAAACTTGGTTTCCAACTAATTTTCATCTATGGTGGATCTGCCACCATCTGATAATGGTGCGATCTCTGATTAAAACTCTTTGTGAGGTTGGGATATATAATATTGCTCTGCTGTGTAGATTCCTTTTACCTAAGGTGCCTTGGATTTTTGGTATACTTTTCTGCCATATAAGGCAGTAGGCTTTCCCTCTGCTGTCTTCAACTATTTTCCTGATATATCTATGGACCCAGTATGTTTGAAACTGCTGTCTCTGAATAAAGCTGGGCTCAGAGTAGCCAGAAGTTGTTTGCAGAGGGAGGACAGACAGACACACAAGAGCACACATATGCTCAGAGCAAGACTGCATCATCATAATTTCCATAGAAGCTAAAAAGAAATAAACACAGAAGTCTGATTTTGCTGCACAATGTCTTTCTTAATTGTCAAAGTTCAGCTGGGCTTGAAACCAAGATAACCACATTTTAATGCTAAGCATATCTGAAGACTCATGCTGCAAGCCTAAGGCAAGTGTGTTCTCAGAAAGTAGGCTCCAGACCAGGCATTGAATGCAGCCACAACAAATCATCTTTCTTTGCAAATCTAGATCCTGAATCAGGGTGTAAAAGACCATGCACACTGCGGCATAAGTGTGGGAAGAAGAAAATAAAACCGCCCTCACAAATGAAAATATGGAAGCTCTGCTGCACCACCGGTGACTCAGACCTGCTTCTTTCACCCCTGCCAAGAAATTCAGGATGTGTCCTCTTCAGAAATCCCTGGCCATGTTACTGAAATACCTGCGCTTTCCAAATTCTGTCAGAAAGTGCACACATCCTCTTTCAAGATCTTGGCAGCATAAATCGAATGATTCTGTGAGGAATAATCTGGGGTCTCAGGTTCCTATGGCTCCGTTACATACTCGACAATAGCTCAGCAACAGATGCTGTTGGTAGGAACTCGGTGTATGTACTGCACAGAGGAATTTTCACTGAAGCAAATTGACTTCGCTGTGAACGATGTTGGAAAGTTCATGTGTGGGAGGAGAGGAAAGGTTCCTATGTCTCCACCACAGCTTCCACAAAATCCCAGTGGGTCTCAGCTGCTCTGAGTGGATACTATTAACTGGGTGTCTGGGGTTCAGGGACAGAGTTGTTTTTCTCTCAAAAGAATGTGTATGACTTTGTAGATTATAATTACTCAAACTGTATCCTGCTGCTCCTCAGGGGCGAAAGACGTTTCCCCTCTGCTTGACTACTGGCCAACTGAAATCACTTTGGTTTGGCGAACAGGAAAAGGCCAGAGCTGTGACCTATGAAACAGAACTGTGAATCTCTTGGTTTATGAATCCCAGCACAGGGAGGCTGGCCCCCTTATGACAGCTGCCTGTAAAACCTGTGACCTGACAGTGAACAAAATGTCAAGTCCTCTTAACAAAGGAATCACTAGACTGCTGCTCAAAGAGAGGAAGTTCTCAAGTAGGTATTTTGTGATTTAAGTGATACTCTTCCCTACTGAATGCAGGCTTCATCGCAGCATTTCCTACTATTGTTGCCTAGCATCTGGATTCCTGCTGCTCCCCTCCAGGGGCTGGTGATACTTCTCCAGAAGTTTCAAGCACACAATTAGATTGCTCCCTTAGTAAGCAGAATTTCCTGGAGGGGAAGCACATTGCAGCACTGTTCCACAACTTGCCTAAACTTCCAGCAAGAGCCAAGGAGAAGGCCGGTTCTTGAATCCACAAGGATCTGCAAACTCAGCTGGCCCAGAGTGCATAGCAGTAAAAGTCTGGCAAGGCTCTGACATAGGAGTTGCATGTATTTAATAATATGTTTTGGATAGCAGAGCCCAGGAAGAGCTGGGCTGCAATTTGGCAGGAAACTGGACCAACCTAACAGCTTGGTGTTACCAACAGGCTGTGATCCTATTCCCATCTTCCCCCTCACCCTTCTACTCCCATCAGAGCCTCCTGCACCTTCCATGGAATTGCTTGGTGTGGAACTCAGCCAAACATGCCAGGTGACCAAGAAAGGTGACTCAGCTCCTAATCCCAGGAGATCACTAACTTTTTTGCTGGCTTTGTTTTCTGATGCGAATAGTGAGATAAACTGACCCACTCTTAAAGTTAAGTGCAAGACCAGCGCTGGCATTGGTGCAAGGCAAGTGTTAATGGCATGTGCCTGTGTGGGAGGAAATACAGGACAAAAAAAGAGGAGCAGACCCCTTCCCACAGCAGCAAACTGTTAAATTGCACTCAGCATCACATGAACCCCCACCTTTGGGCCTTGCTCATTGCCAAGTCCTTTTTTTTTTTTTTTTTAATTCCAAAACCCTACAGTGGGTGATATCTTATTTATTTTGGGACTCAGTGTGCATTTCAAACAGATTTATTTTATTTATTTTACAGGAGGTATGGATGATGGAAACCCACTGGGCAGATAACAGGCCAAACTGTACTTTGGAGTATGATTCCAGCACAGCAGAAGCTGCTCTAAATTTGGGCTACTGCTGCCTGATTCCCCTCCCTCCTTACTCACACATTTCTTCTTTTCCCGCATGTTTTGGTCTTATGTTTTCCATAGCATTGGTGTCAGTGGAACCAGAAGACTAACTATGGTCCGGGAGCTGACCTAACTAAAATCCAACCTCTCCTGGGAGTTTTTCCCTTGGGAATCTGTTTCTGAATCAGACCACTGTACAAGGCCCTCTCATTAAAGGGATGGGGTACAAACATTTAGCTGATGGTGTAAACAAAGGAAGAAAGCTACTTTGTATTTTTAACAGCCTGTTAGTTTTTTAACATGCATGGTAGGTGACTTTTCAAACTTAGGCACTAAGAACAAAAGGGGAAGATTCACAAGGCACTAAAGATGGAATATTTCATCTCAAAGACTTTAGTTCATGAGAGTGATTTAGGCATCTCTCTCCTCTTCCAGGAACTGAGGAAGTAGGTAGTGATGCATCCTTAGTCTACCAACAAAACCTCTGAATGTGTGAGAGCAGCATCTTTTGAAACCAGCCAGAGGGAAAGACAAGGCAGTGAAGAGCTGAGATTCTTCTTCTCATATTTAGATTTCTCTGTGTGTAAGATTGGAACATTTTTTGATCTCTCCTTCATTTCATTTGTTTCTAGATTTAGGTAACTAGCTCTGCCCTGGGAAATAAATGTGTCCTGCTGAAAAGTGGCCTCCAAGGAAAAATAGGCAATGGCTTAAATATCCAGTTTTTGTGGGTTGACACTGGCTGGATGCCGCTCACTTACTGCCCTCTGCAGCTGGATAGAGGGGAGAAAATTTAACCAAGGGTTCATGAGTTGAGATAAGGACTCTGAGAGGTCACTCATCAAACATTATCAAGGGCAAAACAGGCTTGACTTAGAGATTTCAGATGAATTTGTTACTAATAAAATCAAAGCAGGATAATGAGAGGTAAAATAAGCTCTTAAAAAAACACCTTAGCTGCCCCAATCCCTCTCTCTTTCCCACCAACTGTTCAGGGAGATAAGGAATGGGGGTTTGGTCAGTTCATCACCTGTGGTTTTTCTCTTGCTGCTCAGGGAGTGGAGTTGTTCCCCTGCAGCATCGTGAGGTCCCTCCCACAGGACACAGTTCTCCGTGAACTTCTCTGACATGACTCCATCTCACAAGCAGCAGCTCCCTGTGACCTGCTGCAATGTGAGTCCTTTCCACAGGCAACACTCCCCCTCAAACTGCAGTGGCGTGGGTCACTCTTCCAGGGGGTGCAGTCCTCCCAGGCATCCACCCACTCCGATCCATCCACCCACTCCATGGGCTGCAGGTGGATCTCTGCATTCCCCCATGGATCCTCCAAGGGCTACAGGGATACTGCTGCTTCACCATGAGCTGCACCAGGGGATGCAGGGGAGTCTCAACTCCAGCACCTGGAACACCTCCTGCCCCTCCTTCACTGATGTTGGTGTCTGCAGAGTTGTCCTCTCACATTTTCTTACTCTGCTCTTCTCTAGTCACAACTAAAACTGCAACCACCTTTGTTTAGATTTCTTCTTAAATAGATTATCACAGAGGTGTTACCCCCATTTCTAATTGGCCCAGATTTGAACACCAGCAAATCCATCTTTGGAGCCAGCGGGGATTGGCTCTGCAGGACATGGTTAGAGCTTCTAGCAGCTTTTCAAAAAAGCCACCTATGTGGTCCCTCAATACCAAAATCATGCCATGCAAAACCAATACAAATGGCATTAAATGAAATGTCAAACATGGAAAATTCTGAAGTAAAGTCAAAACAACAAAATGGAATTGAAGAGAAAGGAAGACAATCGAATTGAGCTGAAACTTCAAGAAATGATTGTCAAAGAAACCTTGAGATTTCATTTCCATTCAGAATTTTCACGTTTTCCAATTTCATTTCATCATTATATTTCCTTTCCTGTATTTCCATTTCACTTCATGTTCTGATTTCAAGATTTCATTTCCCTTCATGAAATGAAATTCTTCTTAATGAAATTCTTCATTTCATGATGGGAAATAAAATCTTGCGATTTCAATGAGGATCAATTCAGCAAGTTTGGGGCCATTTCACCGCAGTTAATGTCATCCCCTTCCCTTTAAAAGTTTTCACTTTTGTTCAGAATTTTTTTTTTTTTAGCATTTCATTTAATCAATTTCTTCTCCAGTCTCTTCAGTTCACTTTGTTCCCTGATTTCAAGAGTTCGACGTGTATAATTTTGGCAAGGTTCTGTCCTTTTCACTCCCCCTCATTTCATTCCCAACCCATCCATTGTATTCACTCAGTTTCCAAATTTTCTTCTTTTTTACATTTGCTTTTGATTTAATCATATACCCTTTCCAGTTTGTTTGTTTCACTTTCTTCTCTGATTTCAAGATTTTATTTCCTTGCATGAAATTAAATTCTCCATTTTATGAAAGGAAATGAAATAAGAAATCAAAGAAGGAAATGTAATGGAAAGACAGGGAAGGAAGTATGACATGAAATGAAATTGGAAAAATCAAAAATTCTGAAATGAAGTGAAACTAATGAAAAGGAATGGAAAAAAGGGAAGTGAAACTAATGAAAAGGAATTGAAAGAAAGGAAGTGCATCGAAATGAGTGGAAACTTCATTACATGATTTTCACTGAAACCTTGAGATTTCATTTCCTTTAATGAAAAAAAATTTTGTGAAAGGAAATCAAATGAGACATCAATAAATGAAAGTAAAGGAATAGATGGGAAAGGAAATATAATGATGTAGCATTTAGACCTTGCTGGGTGGCAGGTGTCCACTAAACTGCTCTATCACTCCCCTTCCTAGTGAGACAGGTGAGAGAAAAAGGATGGAAAACATCTCCTAGGTTGACATAAGGCAATTTACTAAAGCAAAGGAAAACCAAACAGGTGAAAGTTTTTGCCTCAGAACACATAGTGGTTTCTCCATAAGGCAAACATTCTGAAATAACAAATGGACCCACTTCTTCCTCTCTCCCTTAGTCTTTTTATCTGAGTTAATGCCATATGGTGTGGAATATCCCTTTGGTTCACTTGGGTCAGCTGACATGGTTGTGTCCTCTCCTAGGATCTTTCCCACTCTCAGCCCCTTGATGGGGGAAGGAATGTTAGAGGGAGAGCACAGCTCAGCAGTAGCCAAAACACTGGTGTGGTATCAACACCTGGCCAGCTACCAATGCAAAGCACAGCACTGTAAAGGGCTGCTAAGGAGAAAAATGAACTCTATCTCAGTCAGACCCAATAACCCAGCCAAAGAAAAAAAAATGGTTTTCCTCAGAGGGACACTGTTCAAACCTGCATTTCCCTTCCCAAAAGGAGACCTTCTTAACCTAGAGCCAGGAGGCTAAGGTGCATGACCATCCCCACCTATGGCAGAGACTTCTAGACAAAAAAAGAAAAAAAACCCAAAAAAACCCAAAGAATCGCAAAGCCAGGAAAAGCACAGGCAATAATAGGAAGCCCAACTCTGTACCTTTAATTATAGAGGTGCTCTCCTGAGAAATGGAGGTCTTGGGTACCAGTCCTTGCTTTCAGCATAGATTACCGTTTTTTAATCCAGTGACTCCTTAAAGCAAACCACATAATTCCAGGGGCAGGGCTATAGGCAAGGTATTAATTCTCCTTACTTACTAAATTCTTTGATTTTTTAAAGCACAAGACATTTGTACTGTTGCTAATAACATGCTGCAAATGCCCAACAGCTCCAAGCAGGAGAGAGAATGAATACTTTGTTATTCTAGGAAAATAGATGTGTATTTTTACTGTAGTCATAACAAAGGAAGCTTCAAGCATTTCTCTACATGCCAGCTGGGTTGTTTTTCTCATCACAGATATTCATCTGTCTGCAGACTGTAATGTCTTTCTATGTTCATATGTGATGCATTCTGACAGCTTTTCCACAGTTAAAATTTGATATTTCAAGAAATCCATTTACAGTCTGGCTTTGAATATAACACGTGCAGTTACTTCAGCTTCTGCATCACTTTCCATTTTATTTTCAGGAAACTTTGGTTAGCATATTCTTCTACATGTGTGAAATTTCAACTTGGAAAGGACTTGTTTCAATTCTCCTTCTCTTAATGGAAGCTTGTCATCTCTCTAAAAGATAGAAGAAATGGGGTGTGACTGAGAGTTAGATTCCCTTCCTACATATTGTTACTTCTGAAAAATTAGTGCCCATCAGATGTTTGGAAGTGAACATATGATGTTGTTCCAGCAGGAGGTAGGACTGCCAGAGGTCAGTCTGAAACTAGGGACATTGCATGGCTTCTCCAGCTGACCTACTGCTGGTGTTCAGATGTTGAAACAAACCACAGCATTTTGTTTTCATAAAAACAAGCCTTGAGCTAATCGGGCACATGAGATTAACAGAAAACACTTGTAATAAGGATGGCAACAAAGAGACACTAAAATCATGGTAAAAAAAAGGGCAAAACTACAGTCTCTGCAAGAAATTTAAAGTTTAAGATTTCTAAGTTTAAATGGTAGAATTTATCAAACTCTGAAACCTTTTCTAACTGCTTGTGTCTGAACAGAATTTCAATATAATTTCCTTGCATAAACAATCTTAAAAATCTGTGTTGAGTCCTCCTCTTGTTCACAAAGTTCTGTAGCATTAGGCACTATTTAATTCATAATTTCTTTTTCTTTTCTTGGCACCTATGTTCAGACCAGGAAGAGAAGCTTGGTGAGAAGGGAGGATTATGGATTTAGGATTTTATCTCTGCAAAGTCTGGCATGGTCTTTTGTTTTCAGACTGCAACTTAGTACCTGGATTGTCTGTTTTGGTGAGAGAGAGGCAACTGGTTGTCTAGGAAGATGAGAGAACCAATGGCACATGGGAATTCACAAGCCAGGAGCTTTGTGTGGGTCTCTCATAAGCAAGGGACAATTTTGCAGACATCTGATAGCCTGAGAGAAGTATAAATCCCATAGAGATAGGATAGCCTTTTCACAGAGACAAATGTAAGTCTGTTTATGAAATATGTTTCCTGAAAAATAAATTTTAAACTTATATATATTTATACAATATATAAAGAGATGTACTGTGAGTTAACAGAGAAAGACGGCCTAAGGTCCCTAAACCAACACAAGACATGTGACTACATGCAGAATGCATGTCTGGAATACTAACATTGTGTTCTTTGCTTGGGGGTCTGGAGGAATGTGTCATGGTTGTCTTTTGGCCTGAGTTTATTTCCCATGAATCAAAGGTGCAAAGAAGTGGGTGAGGCAAAAGGATAGACTGGTGCACACCCAAGGCTCACCCTGACATACCAGATGTGTGTCTGGACTTGGGACTGCTGCAGAGGCACTCCTGTGCTCTGCTGCTCACCCCATAGATTGCTTGATTTTGCTGGCATGTAACAGAAAGGTACAGCTAGTGCTGTGAGGAAGAGCACAGCATAGTGCCACCTCCAGCACTAACTTGTCACCTACACTGGCCGAGTAGGGAGCTGGAGCTGTTGGGTGACTGCAGAAGGACACTCTACAGTGCCAGTGGAATAGTCGTATGAGAAGCAACCCAAATAGTTCATACAACTGCCTACAATTCTATAAACGTCCTGCCTGCATCCATGCTGAATGCACTTCCATTCTTGTGAAAATGCTCAAGTAGAACTACACTGTGTTTTAAAGGACAAAATGTCACAGCTTGGAAGGCAGGAGCACTTGGCAGAGTTATCACCATCTAGAATAAATGTACTTGAGCAGTCCTAGCTCAAATGTGTTCTTGGGTACTCTGTCCTGCAAGACAGAGATCTGTCAGGTACTGTATACTCAGGCCATAATCTACCAAACAGCTTAAATACATTCTTAATTGCAAGCAACGAGCCCAAAGCCCAAAGTTAAACACAGGGAGAGCCATGCTATTGAACTGAGGGAAAACCCTCAGCACTTCACAAGGTCAACCCTTAGCAAAATTGGACCTTAATTTCTTGAAGCATCATAATTGTTCATGTGTCTTTGAGCCTTGAATTTGGAAATGAGGGTGACTGTTATTTCAAGGTGTATGACTCAGGCCCTGAGTAACCAGAACAAAATCAGAGGCAAGTGAGAATTAGAAGCGCAAGGGATACTGTGGGGGAAGAAGCGAGCAACTGAGTAAGAGGGTTCCCTGAGGTGAACTCCTTGCCACACTACCTGCAAATGCCTATAACTCACTCCTGTGGCATTCTTTTCATTGCCAACTTTATTACCAGATAACCTAAGTGTCATTTATGAAGCGCCTGGGGACAAGAAATACGTGCAATCCCAGCCTGGCCACATTCCCGGTACTGTAGTGACTACGCAGCTCTTACTGGGATGGGGGCAGGGCAAGGCAGGCATTATGAAATTAATTTGGTGAAGTTAACAGAAATGAAAATATTTAAATTATTCTCCTGTCATGACACTTTTTGAGGTCTGTAAAAATGTGACAGATTGTACTGGTTGCTTTTCATGTTCTGTATTCCAATGTGCATTTAGCATATATGCCTTATGTGCTCAAGTTCATGCCTACGAAGCAGCTTTTAACGAAGCATTTTCCAATGCTGGCATTATCTTTTGCATAATGTGAAATTTTGACAGGCAGCGTGGAGCTGAGCAAGGTTCTGTGTCTTTACAAGGCACAAGAAACAAGTCCTAGCACAATAAGTTTGTATTAAAGAGGTAAAAAACCCAGAATACTTTCAAAATACCCTGGATATCAGGGATACATTTATCTTAATCATGTATGAACTCTTGTCAGATTACTTTCATTGACTGCCACCTATCTAGCACAAGGTGTCATGGTAAGACTGCACGGCTTTTGATGATCTTAGGTCAGTACTATGTTGCAGTTCGAGCTAAAAAGGAGAGGTGTGCTGGAGTCCACGTGTGATATGAGTAAACATGAACTGTAGTTAGGATTTTTCCACTGGAGGGGAGTTTGGTGTGAATTTAACATAGAAATCGTCTTAGAAATCGGAATGGTTTGGGTTGGTGAGGACCTTAGACGCCATCCTGTTCCAACCCCCTGCCATGGGCAGGGACGCCTTCAAGTGGATCAGGTGGCTCAGGGCCCCGGGCAACCTGGCCTTTGAGACATGGTCTCTGATTCTTCAATGACAATGCTGTTGACTGGCTTCATCCTTTTTGGAAGCAGATAAGAGGACTCTTTAAAGAGCTCTCTCGGTTACCTGAAAGCATCCACATGAGTCACTACTGAAGAATGTCTTTTCAATGGGCTTTCAGTACCTATGCTTGTGGATGATCAAAACTACAGAAAGGACTCTTCACTTGGCTACCACTAACCCTTGAACAACTCATCTACAGACTCTGTAATAACTCTGCCAGCATTTAAAGGACAGCAGAGTTTCTTTCTGCATGATATGTTAACATCCAAATAAATGGCAGAGCCCTGAAGTAGAGATCCATGCAAGGTCTGTTTCCACAAAGGACAGATCACTACTGATTGTATTCTTTCCCAGGCTTAATAGCTATGAACTCTCCCCTCAACTCACATAGAACTAGCACTGTCAGTAGTTTGTTAGATTTCAAAATGTCCCGTGGGATCCTATTTGGCTGCTGAGTATAAGTAATTCTGTAATTGCTTTTGGAATAGTGTATCATACTGTTTTCTCAGCTGCCAGTGAAAACTTTCCTCAGTTCTCTCAAGTCTCTCTCAAGACTTTTCTTTAATAAGGAGTTTTACCTCTGGCGATCTCCAACTGCTAGGAGAGAAACCACTTTTTTTTTTTTTTTGCTAATGTAGGTTTCTAAATAAATATTCAATTTTATCTTTACCCTAGAACTCAGTCCTCACAACTAATTTAAGCCAGACACCTCTATTTCTGGTGGGTGTTCTGTTCTTCCTGAATCTCAGGACAGAAGATGATGCTGATGTCAGCTGCAGGTATTTGAAAACCTGGAAGTTGCATTAAGCAGGTGAAAATCTGAGTAGCATCTTGGAGATTAGAAGATGAACTCACCCAGTTAAAAGACAGGTGACCTAGTCTAAATGGAAAGAGATGACAGCTTTATCTTTAGCAGGCAATGGGGCACAATAAAAGGATGAGGGAGATGTGGGAAGAGATTCATTCTAAGTAAATTACAACTCCTATCAGCCTAGCTGGAATTCAGCATGTGGGAGAGCAGGGAATGCAGCTGTCGTCATTGCCCTTGGATTTTTTGTGAGGGGAAGTAAACAACTCTAAATTTTAGCCTGACTTCTACAGAAGCTTGTGTGGGTGTCCCAGTAGTTTTTGGTAAACACTTTACAGCAGGAGCCACCAGGAAAATGAGATTTTTTTTTTTCCAAATAAACAAGTTTAACTTAATGAAGGCTCAAAATTACTATGTGTTGGGGGGGTTACCCCAGGAGTCTCATTATCTCTAATTGGATGTTTTATTTCATGAAGTAGTCAGCATTAACTTTTAGCATGGTGAGGAAAAAATCTCATATTTAATTGCCTCCAAATTTTCCTTTATTCCTGGGAAGACTTGGCAGGATTGTGACTATCTCTAGTGGCCAAGCTGTCAAACAAGCTTTTCCTTTTCAAAGGACATTCTTTTTTCTTTCTTTCTTTATTTTCCCTCCCCTCACTATCCAGGGCCAATTTTGGTTCTCTTTCCCACTCAACACCTCCTACTTCATAGGCAGCACTGGTCCCCACAAGACCTCCAGCAGACTGAAAGCAAGGACTGCTTTCTGCCTGGGTGACTTCCTGCCTTGAGGGCTCTGTGCCCAAATTTACACCAGAAGAAATCAGTGTAACTCACGTTTAATATAGCTCAAAGCAGAGCTAATTCTGTGCTGAAACAGTCTGGAATGGCATCCCAAACTCTGGTTTTGGCCATATGTACTAGTGTTTCATACCCCTTCCCCCCCAAAAATAAGTTTTGGCTCATAGTATTGTCTATTTTTATCTCATCTATAACCTATTCTAAAATTACACCGGTCAAGCAAAGCTACCTTTTTCATTTCCTGTCTTATCTCATTGGTCTAAAATCACTATCCAGCATAAGTGAGCAGGGAAACATAGATTTCTTTTTAAATAGCAATAAGAAATGGATGATTTATCAGACACATTTCAAAATATTAATGGTGTAAAGACATTTTGATAAATGAGGGGTGATTATTCTCATCTTCACAGACCAAAGTACAGCTGTGAAATCCTTCCAAACAGTGCTCAAGATGTTTGATTTCTATTTTGGTTGATATTTGACAGAAAGGATTTTATTTTTACATTACCTAGGGGAAGTGGAAATGAGTATTTGTTCTGTCCTTTTTCCTTCTTGCTCTCCTTGCTTATCCTCCTGCCTTTTCATTGGTAGTGATTGCAATGCTTTATTACACATGATCCTGACAGCCTTTGGGAGTTACGTATCTTCTGTAGTCAGTATTTTTCCTTATTATTTTAAGGTATGGTAAACCCAGCTGTTGCCAACTGAACACTTGATGCCTAATGTCTGGAATATATAAATTAGAAGACAGCTGAAAAGCACTGTAGCCCAGAAAAACATAGATTTTAACTGAAGGACAGACCTGCTTTGGGCTTCTTCGGCGAGATTCTCTAAAGCTCAGCTTCCACGTTCTAAAGTGATCCTCTAGTTCATGAAAAGAAAGGTAGGAATACCTGAAGTTAAGGAATCACAGTATTATGTTGGAAGAAAAGGCTTTACACTAGAGGAATCCTAGGTCTGAATTGCACGGAATTATGAATAAGAGAAGGGAAAGACTTCACTTTTCAGCACTAGCCCACAGTCCCATGAAATTAGTTGTACCTAAAGCCATGCTCTGAAGGCATGGTTCCATACGATGAGGTTAGAGCTCACTCTCTAACACAGAAGGAAATTAACACCCTCTACCAAATCAAATATTCTTCAATCTGGTTATTGAGTTGAAGTGGCTCATGGACCATATGGCAAACACCAAGAAGGAGCTCAGGGCGGGTGAAAATCTGCAGTTGGGACAGTTTGAGACGTTAGCAACATCTCAGCTTCTTGACCTTGGTGAACTATGAGATCAGATCAGCTGCTCCTAGACCTGTCTAGAGGAATCAGTTTGCTCTGCAGATCATCACTTTAAGGCCCATTCTGGAAAAGACTCAACTGAACAAGATAAAATAAGCTATTTTTGCTTATGCTAGCTTATGCTAGGTTCTTAACAATACATTCAGTATGCCATTGAATAGACAATCTGAAATGAAAGAGCTCTGAGATAAATAAACTCACTGTGCAAAGATCCATGTATGGCCACACAAACTAAAATGTTTTCAGACTACTGGAAAAAATTGGGAACAATGCTTAGTTACTCAGGAGGGGCTTGATCTTTAAAGAAGCAGGTCTGCCTCAAAACCAACACACCTATGAAAAAAGCTTACCCAGGGGAAAGTAGGTGAAAAGCACTGAAGAACTGAGGTAACAGAGGAACCAACACTAGGGGAACAGAGGCTCTGTTGTTTTTATAGGCAAATGTTTCAGAAGTCTATTCAGCAAATTATTCACTCAGTCTTAAAGTAATCAGCCCATGGGACAAGTCTGGGGCACGAGCTCATTTCACCCAGCCTTTCCCTTTGTCCTGAAGCAGATGACCCCTCTGACATGGTCTGAATGGCTTTCTGTGTCTTGGCACAGGCAGGCATTCCCTGACACCTCTGGTCTCACCTTGTCCTCCCACACAGAGGCACGAGCACAATTAAGTCTCTTCCTATTCCACTGCACTCCTCAGCCATGGCTGCATCGCCAGGGCAAGGAAAAGGAAAGGGAAAGGACTGGGCAGTAGAAAGCAGACAGTTGTTCATGTTGCCTGGAAGAGGGACAGAAATTTGAGAAGCAGGGAGAGAAGGGTGGCTGCTCCAGTGAAAGATGGGTGGTATTGGCCTGGTTGGGTGGGAGTGGTACTGCTGTGAAGAGGAAGGGAGGGAACAAGCTCCCAGGCACGAGGAGAATGAAAGATCAGGCTACAGAAATCTCCTATAAACAATATTCACACCTGTCAACTTTGGGTTTCCTATTAATGCTGCAAGCTTTTAGCTCAAGTGAAACCAGCATTATTGCCCTGAAATATAGCACAAGTACTTCAAGTCTAAATAATTCAGATGTCAAAATGAGTATGAGGAAGAAAATGATTTAGTGGAAGGACTGCTTTGTTTTCTAAGTTGCTATTTCTTTCTATTTATGCACCCATACAGACACTAACAAATCAGTGAACTGGCTGCACAACCAGACACCATCACTGATTACATCTTTCCCTGAACAAAAGCAAGGAAATAGAGGAGGGAAAAAAAGCAAGCAAAAGTTATTTAAAAGGCAGAACTATTTGATGAGATTTTATCTGCTATGTAGTTTAAACAGAATTTCCAAACTATTTACAATCAGAATGTTGAGGGTTGTTGGGCATTGCTAAGGGATTTTAAATAACTCCTGTTGGCAAAGCTTTTTTCTCAGAGTTGTCAAATCTCATTGCTTTATCACAAATCTCATAATGTTGAATTGCTTATTTAAATCACAATCTGAAGAATTACTGACTAATGAGTTTCTTCCCTTTTCTTCTTCTTTAAAGAAATGTAAATTTCTCAGGAACATACTTATTGCAGAAGGTAACAGATAATCAGAGTAAATACCAGAGCAGTCAGGGATGTTATTGTACATGTAGGCCTTTCTCTAATCAGGGGAGAAGAAAATCACTGTTTATTGGCAGCTGCCTGCTGACAGCAGAAGGACACGTGGTCTGGGGCTCCCTGTTGTTCTGTGGCACTGCTTGCCCTGGTTAATAAACCCTGGCCCCAGATTAGCTCTCACTCTGTACTCCCTCATCTTCCCTCCACCCTGGCTCTCAGGGTCTTTCCACATTACTGAAACTTTCATGAATATAAAAAAAATTCCACTGGCTTCACTGTGACTCCACCCAGAAGGAGAGGCCCGTTTCACCAGCCCATATAGAGCAGCATTAAAAAACCCCCACAACACAGCAGTACTTTTTAATTATAACTCAACTGCTGGCAGGGTTGGGGGCAGGATTTGTGCCTATTACCTGCCCCAACCATTGTGTGCAGAGGTCTGTGATGGACACCAAGCTGTGATGGACACCAAGCTGCCTTCAGCCCTCATGTCTTCAGCAGGTCTGCATGGGCAGTGTCAGGAGGACAGTGCTGCCTCCGATCATGTATGGGACAGCAAGCCCAGGTAAAACCCTGGTCTTGGTCTCATTTAAAGCTCAGCTTTTTGTTATGCTTTCAGTATCAGGCACTTAACCTTCTTCGGTTGTCAGTAAAACATCATATATAAAGGTCTAAAGGGGAGGTGTCAGGATGGAGCCTGGTGCTTCTCAGTGGTGTCAAGCAACAGGAACAAGAGGCAATGGGCAGAAACTGATGCTCAGGAAGCTCCACCTGAACATGAGGAAGAACTTCTTTACTGTGTGGGTGACCATGTGCTAGAACAGGTTGCCTAGAGAGGTTGTGGAGTCTCCCTCACTGGAGATATCAAGAACCCTCTGGATGCAATCCTCCGCAGTGTGCTCTAGGACACCCCTGCTTGAGCAGGGAGCTTGGACCGGTGACTCTCTGTGGTCCCAACCTGACCCTTTCTGTGATTCTGTGATTTCATCCTCCATCTGATCAAAGGCACCTGAGGGATTTTTGGACACCAACACTCTCAAAAATCGAGTTAAACCCCTGAAGATGTAATTCAGTTGCACACACTTCACCTGCAGCCTGTTTTCTGTGTCTTTAGCATACATCAGTGTCATCTGGAGGCTCTTTGTGGGGACCCAGGAACTCCACAAATGCATTCCAGTTGGAATGGTTGTAGCCAGGTGGGGGCTGACCTCTACTCCCTGACAACTACCAACATGAGAATGAGAAGTCACAGTCTTCAGCTGCACCAGGCGAGGTTTAAGTTGCACATCAGGAAGATTTTCTTCACAGAAAGGGTGGTTAAACATTAGAATGGACTGCCCAGGGAGGTGGTGGAGTCACCATCCCTGGAAGTGCTTAAAGAAAGACTGGACGTGGCCCTTAGTGCCTGATGTCATATCATCTAGTTGACATAATTCTGTTCAGACTCCATGATCGCAGAGGTCTTTTCCAGCCTAAACGATCCTGTGAGTCAAAGAGCAACAAGCGCAGATCCTCGCGCAGCGACCCGGCCTCAAGTCAGGGCGCTGACAGTCGCGCATCCGGCCTCGACAACGCAGCAGTGCCCTCCGTTCCCCTCACACCCCCGGTTCTCTGGCCCCGTGGAGGCAGCAGCGCCCTCCGTTCCCCTCACACCCCCGGTTCCCCGGGACGAGCCCCGCAGCCCCCGCTGCCTGGCGGAGCCGGCGGGAAGGGATCCCCTCCGCGCATGCGCGCGCCGCCTCGCGGCTGCTGCTCGTCCCTCCGCCGCTGGGGGCGCTGCCGCGCGCCTGCCCGCGCCTCCCGGG
>VXAX01001645.1:425858-475569 GCA_013399835.1 Leptocoma aspasia | reverse complement strand
AAAAAAAAAAAGAGGAAGAGCACTTGCAAGTCATCATGAATTCACAAAAGGATAATAACAAAAGCATTATATATTCAAAGTATGGCAAATAGAGTGAGTAAGAGAAACTTATAGAGAAAGAATAGAATTGTGGCAAGAGAATAAAGCATTCATTTTTGTGGCTGGAGATGCAGTCAATTATTTTCAGGAGATGAAACGATTCTTATTCCAATTACTTGCTATTTCCAGTCTAGACTCTTAACTCCACAGCTTCCAACTACTTTCAAACCCCAATCCTCCTTTCATTAATAATTCCATATGAGTAACCCAAAAAAGCCCACAGAGTCAGATTTCCACAAAGTCAGTGTGCACAGAAGACTGAAGTGTGAGAAGTAGCAGTGATACATGACTCCAATACTTGTTGATAGAACATGTTGGTTAATTATTCACATATTCTTAGTAAGCTATCATTGTGGTTTAATACCAGCCAATAACTCAGCCCCGCACATGCTCTCTTTCACTCCCTCCCAGTGGGATCAGGCAAAGAATTAGAAGAGCAAAAGTTAGAAAACCTAGTGTTGAGATAAAGACAGTTTAACTGGTGAAGGAAGAGCCATGCATGCAAGCAAAGCAAAACAAGAATTTCTTCACCAATTCCCATGGGCAGGCACGTGTTCAGCAATCTCTAGGAAAGCAGGGCTCCATCACATGTAACCATTACTTGGGAAGACAAATGCCATCACTCCAAATGTCCCCCACTTTCTTCCTCTTTCCCCAGCTCTACATATGGTGAGCATGACACCACACAGTATGGCATATTCCTGTGGTCAGTTGGGGTCCTCTGTCCTGGCTTAATCCCCTCCCAGCTCCTTGTGCATCCCCAGCTTCCTCACTGTTGCAGTGGGCTGAGAAGCAGAAAAGGCCCTGGCTCTGTGCAAGTACTGCTCAGCAGAAACTAAAACATCCCTGCGTTATCAACACTGTTTACAACACAAATCCAAAACAAGCCCCATACGAGCTACTGTGAGGACAAATAACACTACCCCAGCCAAAACCCGTACAGCTACAAATACTTGCTAACCTTTGAACCAGGACCTGTTACCAGCCTATTACAACAGTTTATCAAGTCTAATAAAAAATATATATTTTAAAAGCATACAAGCCTTTCCTGCTTATGTCATATCTACAACAACTTTAATAACATGTACTTTTTCTTTCAGATCCCAAATTGTATGTAGAATTCAAGGCTTAGAGCACTAGTTCTCTATAAATACTAGACATAGAGTCAAATTCATGGCTTATTTCTACAAGGTAAAAATATATGAAGGACAACTGCATTAAGAGTAGCTTCCTTCATGGATCTCCAGGCTATTATGAAATGCTCAGTACATGTGGGAATACATATTCCTTATTATTGCTCTGTATCGTTGTAGAGATCTTAGAAAGACTTGATTGCAATCAAGAAAATCCTTAGTGCATATTTACATCATATTAATTTTTTTTTTGTCAGCAGCTGCACAATGCTATTGGGAAATAGTTTAGAATTACTCTAATGTGACTACATGATAACCACATCCTTTTAGTGTCTCATGCAAAATCTGTGGAAGGCAACAGAAAGCAGCAAACTGTTTTATTCAGTTATCCTGAATCAAGCAAGGCCTTAGTTGATTTCAAATTGGTACTGAAATACCATAGCTTGTCTTCTCTCTGAAACTCCAGAATGATCTCTCCATAATTTCTCCAAGCACTTGAAACTTGACACAGACATCTCTTGCATGTGGGTGGCTGTTCTTTTCTACATCTGGAGGCACTTGGAAAAACACATCACTCCCCTGTGGGCTGGTGAGCAGAACTTCTGTGGATATAGAACTAGAAGGCTTCCAGCTTCATTTCTGACAGGACTGAGAAATAATTTCTGTTTCGCAAGGAAAATGAGATTATTCTATCCTATGACATTTACTTATTGCACATGCCTGTGTTTTGTATTTCTAGAGACAGATGTGAGAGGAAAGTAAGTTTTTGCAAGGATTGTTCAGAAACTGAAATTCAGAACTTATTGTTCAGAGTTTAGCAGTGTCATGGACCTCTCTTGGGAATTTGCAATACCTGATACTTTAATCTGCCTACCTGGCTGCTTCACCACACTGTGCCACTGTCTAAACTGCTCATTACTCAGTTCCTGACTCTCTGTTTTACAATATGGCACTTAAACTACCCTTGAAGTCTGACATTTTGAAGAAAATATGGGTTGTGGTTGCCAGGGTGAGTACAAGGGGAAGATAACTGTTACCAGAGCAAGAGAAAAGGAGAGATAATGGGGAAAGAAGCAGGAAGAGGATGGCTGAGACAAGAGCGAACCATTATAGCCTCACTGCAGTACTGCTCTTCTGAAAAAGTCCCCAAGTTCAGGTCCTATTTTGATCAGAGTGGAAAAAGAAAGGAAGGCTGCCAGCCTGGAAAGGGAGACAATCAGGGAGAGTCAAGGAACTGAATGGCAAGCACAAAGGGTAGTAGCTATAACCAAAGAATTTTTAAATATATGCAGCAAGATGGTGAGTCCAAATGGATCACTTAGAACAGCAGGCTGGAGAGAATCAAAATTCTTGAATGTCATGTGACAGCAGCTTGTCTTCCTCTCCCCAAATCCACGTTTATAGGTAGCATGTTATGCTGTTTGTAATAGAACCAAATTTTGAGAGGACCGAGTTCCTCTGCTGGGGCTGGCTGCTCAGTGAAGCTGCAGGTCAGCATCTGCACTGACAACACCTCAGCCCTTTAGAACCCAGGCAGGCTCTTGCCTGCAGCTCCTCATTTTCTAGCACTCTCATTACACCACTCACCCAGCCTCAAGTGCACTGGAAGTACTTTTAGCACAGGACTGCAATCCTTGGCTTAAACATGTCCTTCCCCTTGGCTGTATGCCAGCATTTGAACTGTAGGGTGCTCAATGAACACAACGGCAAGGGAAAATGCAGAGCTTAAGAAGCTACCTACTGCTTCTAGGAATATGGACAGAAACGTGGAGCAGGTGGAGTAGTACCAACAGCATGCAGAATGCCCACGGTGCAATGAAGCAGACCTTCCAACAGGATCACACACTTTCATTAGTTATTAGACAAAAATAACAGACTCCAACTAGGCTGTGGGAGTCTGTTCACCAACATTTCCACACAGAGTTCAGTGCCAATGAAAACTTCCTCTCTACAAATACATAACTCTTATCTCAGCACAGCTTTGTTTTCTTGCAACTGTTCTAGGAAAACTGCTTTTAGTGTTCTGCTGCTAGAATACTAGACTATACTTTGACTGTTATTATCATTTTTGCTGTAATACAAAGCTTTCAGATGTGCATACTTGCATCTCCTGGGCTGAATGTATATTGCAGTTCCTGGAGATACTGATGTGTCTTAGGCTGCATACAGACTTCTTATCCTTTCAAGACCTTTAGGGGAGATAATGATATATTGTTCCACTCAGTACAAAAACTACTCTACAGATTAGGTGCCTTTGGGGCTTTTCAAGGACACAAGATGATTAACTGATGGGTGGATATAGGGAAAAACATTCTCCCCTGAAGAGATGGGGAAAAAGTGGGCAGTATTATTTGTGTGTGCTTGCATGCTTTCTGAGCAGTACAAAGGAAATTACATGTTCCCACTTCTTGTGGAGGAAGGAGGGAAGAAGTCAGGACCACATGTCTCACAGGAGCTGCTAAATTAGAATATCTGTGTTGGGACTGCAGTGGTTGCAACACGCTGGGGTATTGCAACAGGAGTTGTAGTTCAGAGTTTCAAGCAATATCTGGCAGCATTGGAGGTGCCAAATGCATCTTAGAGGGTGCCCGTGTTAGCAGTGGGCAGTGTCGTTCCTACTCACTTTCTCCCTGGTAGCTCAGCTTGCAGAGAGAGGACAGCCCCCATACTCTGCTTCTCTCTGCATGACTTGCTCAGAGATTGGCTTCAGCCCTTTCTAGATCTCTGCATGTAAATGTACGTGACTGCCTCAGAGTTGAAATGAGCTGTGTCTCACAGCTGGAGCCTGGAAATGCTGCAGCCCCCAGCCAGGCCTTTTTCCTGGGGAGGCTCCGAAAGGCTGTGCTGCCTGAACTGGGGCATGTGGGGCAGCTCTGAGACAGCCGAGCAGGTTCCACTTTTCCTCTCTGTCCTCCTCTGCCCTGACCAGCTCCAGTGAGTCGCTTTGCGCACAGTGCCTCTTCCCTAGCTGTGTTTAGCCTATATCCTGCTGCTTGGCAACACCAGGAAGACCAAGGAAGAATACATTGTGGAAAAGGTAGCTGACAACGCTGGTGACAAATGTGTTTGATTGCACTAGCCACAAACCATGGCTATTGATATTTGCTACCTGTTTATCTTATATTTTGTCACTATATACTTTTTACAAAGATGGTACATGTACTACCCATCTGCTTCAGGCTGGATGACTTGACTGCTGGGTACATGTAGAGTACCCAGCAGTCAAGTCATCCAGCCTGAAGCAGATGGGATGGACAAAGCCCCATGTCAGGCTGACAGCACCCGGGCAAGGAACACGTTGCAGCGTGGTGGCCATGCTGCACTCGCCTTCAGCTGAGTCACCTGTGCGGGTGTGACGGGAACAGGGGTGAGCAGTCGTACTTATGAGGTTTCCAATCTACAGCTCAGTGTTGCGACCCNTCCTCCCGGCCCTCGGGGCATCGCGGCGGGAGCGGGCCGGGCGGGGGCCCCGGGGCGGCCAGCGCCGCTCACCGGGGCGGCCTGTGTCTGTATTTGCAGTAGGAACCCAGGCGGGGACCGCACCCACCGAGAGCGCCATGGCCGAGGAAGGGTGAGCAGGGCCGGGGCCGTCGGNGGGTGTTTTCCCCATGCTCCCCCCATCTCTTGGCTGACAGTGACAGAGGGACGGTGCCAGGTGAGGCCAGACTGCTTTGGCAGCACCAGGTGCAAGTCCTGCCCTAGGGAAGTCACCCTGGCTGGTGATCCACCCCTAGGTGACTCCTGCCCAGCTGTCAGGGTTGGTTTTCCCCCCAGAGGCTGCTCCCCCAAATCAAATGGATACTTTTAAGGACTTAAAAGTGTGGTTTTTTCCATTAAAAGAACAATGTTCCTTTTTATGGAACCTCTTGGGTGACAGTTTTCCTTGGGAGACTTACTTTGCACCATTCTTTCCCTGGAAAATAGCAAACCGATTGCCTTGTGAGGCTTTATTTAATCATCGAGGAAGGGTCTGTGCTGTGACTGCTGGGATCAGTCATTGCTAACAGCAGAGATATCGCCCATAGAGTATTTGTTTGACAAAGCCAATTTGCATTTATTGCTTACAGCTATCCAGTCTCATCCTTTAATTTCTGTTTCAAACCACTCCCCAGCTCTTGGTTTCAAACGTGCACAAATCTCCCTCTCCCACGGACGCGGGGCGGGCAAGCCAAAGATCAGGCACCTCGGCCGAACATCAGGCACCGCGCTAGGCAGCCCCGGAGC
Source organism: Leptocoma aspasia (assembly GCA_013399835.1). NCBI lineage: Eukaryota > Metazoa > Chordata > Aves > Passeriformes > Nectariniidae > Leptocoma > Leptocoma aspasia. The sequence continues at coordinate 470,113 of VXAX01001645.1, read as the reverse complement.
GCGCGCGCAGGCGCGCGGGCAGTCCGGGGTCCTGTGGCGCTATNTGGCTGTGCCGTGGGTGCAGGCTCCGGCGTGGTGCTGCTGCGTGCTTCCTGCAGGCCGGGAGATGGGCGCGGGGTCCGGCTGGCAGGGCCGCTGCGCGCATGGCGCCTTGTCTTCCCTAAAGGAGCATGGAGGCAGCATGGCCCGGTGGCTCGCCAGGAGGATTTAATATCTTAGCTTCTTTCAACTTCACCCTTCGTCAGTTCTTCCTTGGTTTAGTACTTTAGCTTGCTTTTCTTACGTTCTTTCTTAATAGCCGGATGCTTTGCAGGTGGACGGGAAGCTTTTGCTTTTAATTAAAAGTTGTTGGCACGATCAGAACATTGTGTGTCTTCTCTTTAGCATTACTGCTGGAGGTGTAATGGATGTTAACACCGCTCTGCAAGAAGTGCTGAAGACCGCACTTATCCACGATGGCCTTGCTCGCGGTATCCGTGAAGCAGCCAAAGCCTTGGACAAGTAAGTGTGTGTCATCAGTTTCCCTACTATGAATAGTAAAAGTGGGTGAAACCTCGTCATGAGGTATGTTAAACATCTGCAGTGGCCATTTTGTCCAGGTGTTCAGTTTAAAACTTACCCAAGACTATAGTTTTCTGCCAGTAATTCTTGTCTTTTGTGACCTCTGGTTTGAGGCCTTAAAGTGGAATCTTAAAATACAGAAGCTAAAGTCGATGATTCAAGAGCAGCAGCATGTGATGTATTAAGTTCTGTCATTTTGTGACCCCAGTGCCACCGAGTGTTCGTGTGGGTGTGTGGGTTTTATGAAGAAAATGGAATGGTGCTTGCTGTATGTGGCTGTGAAAATCTGGGTCTCGAGAACCTTGAGTTTTAAGAAGTAATAAAGTATTCTCAAAACTTTATAGGATTTTAATCGGGTGAATATGTATTTCAGACTTTTCCTGGAAGAGTTAATTTCGTTTTTATGAAAAAGCCTTGAATTCATAGCTTTCTAATACTTCTTTTGCTGTCTTTTTTTTGTATGTTGCAACAGTAAGTAAATTGTCAAGGTGCAGTATCAAAACTATTGAACTTATGTGTCAGTCATTGGGTAATCAGTTATGGTTTTTTATAGGGGAAAGTATATAGGTATACGTGCACACCTGTGTGTGTTTATATGCAAATCCATACTTGCCTTGCAAGAAAAATCTGCTTAAATGTGAAGCTACAGTGTTTGAGTGATGACTTCTCAGTTAGTCGGATACCCCTACACTCCTGTGAGTGATAACTGCTGTCTGACAAACCTGTATGCAGGAACCTCTGGGACAAGGCACTGAGCAAGGGCAGAGAAATACAACTTAGGTGACTGACAGCCAGTTTGTGTGAGTTCTTCTGAGTTCAGCCACTGCTTTATAAGCTCTGCGTTAAAAGGATGATGTGTGTGTGAGGTTTGTACACATTTGTGTGTGATGGTTCTTGCTTGGAAATGTTTTTGGCATTCTGGTGACACTCCTGATAAAGAAGGTCTTTTTAGGGAAAAGGACTTTGTTTGCAGAGGTCACATTTCATTAGGTTAAGCATAGAAGACCTACTCAGCTCTCTCTGTTGTCAGGTATCCCTTTGGTATCTTAACATTGTACCACAGTATACAAAGATCCTAATTAGAATTGGGGCCCTGTCATAACAGCTTCTCTGAACGTAAGTAGAAAAGATTGTTCTGAAGAACTTAAAACACCTTGACATGGAAACTGAAGCTTTTAGTAATTAAAATTCTAATGTTAAATTACTGTAATCTGTGGTAAATAAGAAAAAGTGGCTTGTAACTTGGTTGCTTTGTAACAATGATAGTTCTATAGGGGACCTGGCATTTATCCAGTCATCAGACCTTTTTCCAATGGCTGAGAATTTAGTGGGATTTTTAGAAGGATAAATCTAACAATGTATTAACAGCTTGTAATGTATATATTAAAAACATTAAAAGTGACAAATCACATAAAAAGTATATCTAGTATTTCAAAAGCTTATGGTGTCATAACCAAAAGTTAAAACTTAGGAAGTGGTTCTCTAGAAATGCATGAGCTGAATACAGTTATTTTTGGTTTTGATTATCAAATTTTACTTAGTGCCTGAAGTAACATCTGTCAGTTCTTTTTTTTTAGACGCCAAGCCCATCTCTGTGTTTTGGCTTCAAACTGTGATGAACCCACATATGTAAAATTAGTTGAAGCACTCTGTGCAGAACATCAGATCAACTTAATAAAGGTGAGTGTGAACTTAAGACAAAAGTTTGGAACAGTTACGTTGCTTGTTTCAACACATAGAGAGCTGAACTTTTGGAGCACTACTGTAATTCTGTGTATGGCTTACCTAGGCAGAACTTCCCTTAGCAGCAGATTGTTCTAGTTCTGTGTGATTGCTGTTTCTGCACAGTACAAGACCCCGTGAATGTAAATAGCAAAGGATGTGGCTGGGTTATTTTGCACAATTCAAGTGAATTTTGGTGTCTTGTATAATAAGAAATAAAATTATTGCTGGGAGTGGAGGGCAGGAGGAGCATTCCCGTGGCTCCAGGGAGGCTCGAGCTGTACGATGATGATACTTTGGCTCCCTCTGCTGATGCCTGTGAGGAAAGCAGCCAACCGTTACCCAATGCTTCTGACAGTACAGCAGCTTCTGGGCTGGAGCCAAGTGTGCCAGAAATGGCAAGGTCTAATGCCATGTGTGCTCTGCACAGGTTGATGACAACAAGAAGCTGGGCGAATGGGTGGGTCTCTGCAAGATCGACAGAGAAGGAAAACCTCGCAAGGTGGTGGGCTGCAGTTGTGTGGTTGTCAAAGTAAGATTGCTAATTATGATTTATTTCTTGACTTCTGAAAATAAGTAGTAAACCAAAGGTTGCTTTAGATAAGGAACTGTTAAGTGCAACTCCTAAATTTTAAATTTTTATGAGCAGTTTTAGATTGTTGAAGGGAACATAAGCTGCTTTTCTGTTTTATATTCCCTATCTTGTTTATTTACTCACATACATTTTGTGAGTTAATGGTTGTGTCCTCAAAGTATCTATGTTTACCTGCCAGTAATTAAAAGGAAAGGCCTGCCTAGAAGTTGGGAAGCTTTGCTTCGGAAAAAAAGCCAGTTCAGTGTGTCCGCTCAACTTAAAAATGTTTTGCGGAGTTTATTTCACAATAACACTGGCAAAGTAAAGCCACAGTACGAGCCTTGAAGACTTTGTGGTCTCTGAGGTCCCAAGAGATGGCTACATCTTCAGGATCGGGACAGTTCCTTCTGCATGCATTTTTATCGTTATGCTACTTTTTCACATACTTGAGTTGCTTTAAACCAAAAAGATTTTGTTTGCATCCCTGTCAATGGATGTTACACTTGAATGAAATAGAACAGTACTTTATTAGAATAGTCTTACTAAAGAACAAGGGAAAAACTAACAAATTGCTTGAGCTTGTGTGGGATTTTGAGAATGCCTTGTGAAAAAGTGTCAGAATCCCATTTGCCCTTGTAAAAAGCAGTTCATAAAATTTAGGATGGGTCTGTATGTTAATAATTGGTTATTTTGTGTTACAGGACTATGGCAAGGAATCTCAGGCCAAAGATGTCATCGAAGAGTACTTCAAGTGCAAGAAATGAATGACAAATAAATTTTGAACCAGTCTAGTGTATGTGTGATTAATGATCTGGTGTCTGTGGAGCAGTTCTTTTGAGTTGCAAAAAATAGCATCAGAAGATGCAAAAACTTTGCAAATGTTGGTGTAGCTTGTTAATATTTTAACTCTGTCAGTTTGCTAAAAAGATCATGGAGATCCCTGCAATTCCTGTTTTAGGGTAATTTATTTCTTGTTCCTACCCCAGAAGTTACCAGCTAGAACATGGCACAGGTTCAAGTTGCAGTAATGCAGAGCGTTAAATACTATCCTTGATTGGTAGTGCTTTGGTCTGTATTTCTAGCATTCTGAGTAACTTGTCTAAATTATTGCTGCCTCTGATAAAAATTTGGGTCCCTCTGCTGAGACAAATAAGGCCTTAACTGTTTCCCAAGTTTTCTGAAATGTTGCAGGATTTCTATAAAGGTTTTTATAATTTATCCAGGGAACTTAATGGACACAAGATGTGTTTTACGTGTTCCTCTGCCTCAAATAATGGATGATAGCATCTTTTAACTAGTATTGTCGTGCACTTGTATGTCTGATTCTGTGGTTCTTGTTAGGTAGGGTAGGCAAGTAGTTAAGTACTCACTTGTTCAGATGAGGCAGTGTTAAACTCCTAAATTGTCCAGTGTTTCGGTTTCTATTGTAGTTTACTGATGTGCAGAACTTGTGGTTTTGTCTGTTTTTTTAGAAGCAAGGGATTCAGACTGGCAGGTATGATTTGTTTCTCTCCCTCTTGCAAGTTGTTCAGTGTGTCTTAAATTTCTGCAGAGTAGCTCTTGAATGAGTCATAAGGAATGTTATGCTGATGTGTAAGATGCGAATGTAAATATGTGGGGCTGAGCACCTGTGGCTGAGGAGATAGGAATGTTAATCTGTTTTCAGGGTCTTCAGCTTAAATTTTCATTATGGTTTGTAATCACTCTTTTGATATCCCTAGTCATAAGTGTAAGAGCAAAGGTAGGCATCTTGTCCAGCTGGGCTCAGATGGACTTTTCTTACAGCTCTTAAAGCTTTTTAAGGGTCTCTTAGTTTTGGCCCTGTCTAAGCTTTGTAGTAGTTAGGTCTGGGTGACCTGGGTTGTTAAAAAGGTGTCTGTAGTAACATTTTCAGGTGTACTCAATAAAGTCACCTGTTCAGATCTGTGAGGTCTGTATCCTTTAGCTAAACTTCATGCATGTTCTCAGAAAACAGACCTTAAGGTACTGGAGTTTGTCCAGAGGAGGATGGTAAATCTTGTGATGGGTCTGGAGCCAGTTAGGAAGCTGGGGTTATTTACCCTGGAGAAGGCTTGGGGGAGACCATGCCACTCTACAACCATCTGAAAGAAGGTTGTAATGAGGTCTGAGTCTCTTCTCTGAAGTAGCAAGTTACAGGTTAAGAGAAAATGGCCTGGGTGTTAGGAAATACAATCAGGCGTTGGAGCAGGCTGCCCAGGGAAGTGGTGGAATTAGCAGTCCTGGAGGCAGTTAAAAGACTTGTGGCACTTGAGAGCATGGTTCAGTGGTGGGCTTGGCAGTGTTTGGTTTGCAGTTGGACTCCATGATCTTCTCCAGCCTAATTTATTCCGTGATTTAATTCGTATGTGTAAACCTGCAACCAAGTTGAGGAGAGTCCAGCTCACACGAACTATTTGGGTTTACAAAATATTAATTTAACATGTTTTAATTTGGTGTGAGAAAAATAACATCAAAATGTTTTTTGTGCTTGATTTATATCAGTGGAATGGCAACATTAGCAGTAGTTGGGTTGTTACAATTCCTCTGAATTACTGTGAAGGGATTCAAGTAAGGGGAGCTGTAGTTTACAAGCAAGTGTGTTAGGCAGTATTTCTTTTGCTGCAGTGGAATGACACCTCAGTAAACCTTCAGGAATGTTTATTTTTTTTTTTAGTGTCACCGTACCATTTTACATAGCAATGAATGTTAATACTGGGGAATGACATCTTTTCATGCCAAGTTTTTTTTCATTGGAATAGAATCAACACTTCCTAAATGTTTTTCTGAAAGTAGGAATTAGGTTGAAATCTAAATTTTCTTATCAAAATGTTTAGGTGTAAAATAAGGGCTTTTCCAGGAAATACATTACAAGAAGTGACCTTGGAGCCTGTGCAGGGTAAGCATTGGAGAACTGATTAGGTTTGCTTTATGCTTTTTACTTAAGATTATCCCTAGGGTTTGGTTTATTTTCAAAAATTTCCTGAGATCCAAATTCCACCCAAGGCTCTTGATTCATGTTGATATTGAGTAGAAGTTTAGTTTATTTTTCTAGATTGGCTGAGGCAAAAAGTGATTACTAGTCCTTCATACTGCATTACTTAGTAAATGCTTCTCTGAGGCCTATGCTTTGTAGACTGAAGAGAGCCAATATCTTCATGCTTTCTTGATCAAGGTTATTTTCTGTTTGACTGTAGAAGATGCACTGATTTTGATATGTCCTGCAGGATTTCAAAGTAGATTTTGGAAGAGTAAGCTTTGGGATTCTACTTGAGGTTGCAGCCCCCCTGCCCAAAGGGGTACATTACTGGTCTCCAGAATGGATGTGGTTAGACAGCACTAAACATGGGAATGGGAAAAAAAATCCTTCCGAGTTAGGGTTCCAGAACTGACCCTGACTTTTCCTCTGTTCATCATCTTTAATGTCATTTGCATGTTTTCCTTTTGAAACTGGAATAGCACAATGGTTTGGTCAATTATGTATGTTTTTTTGGCTTTTGGTTGGCAAAAGCATCAGAATTTTTTTTCCTGAACTGAAATAGTGGGCTTGGGTGGTTTTGTATGGAAGGGTAGGTGTTTTCAGGCCTAAATTGTTTCATCATGAAGTAGAAAGCTAATGCAGTGCTTTGAAGTAATTCTGGTTAGTCATTGTGAAGGTGTCAAGAATAGACTTCCCAGAGAGCATTGGAGAACATCTTATGTGATAATTAAAAAAATTTCTCAAGACCAGTTAAGCTAATTTTCTTTTAGAACCACCTGTGTGTCATCTGGGCACTACTGTTTTTGTGTCTGTGTTTTGCTGTAGGTCACAAAATCTTGAGTGTCTGCACAGCAGCAGCATCACCACATTTGCACAGTTCCTGCTTTGATGGAGTCATGGGCCTGACTGTGGCTCCTGTAGGTGAATTGTTATACCTGACCTCCCCTCTTTCCCATGACAGTGCATATTTCACTGTTTCAGCCCCTTGGAGTCTGGGATAGTGGCACAGCTACTCTGCTACTTCGGGTTAAAAGGCAGTGTGTGTGCTACTATGTGAGCCTGAGAGCTCACTTGATGGTAATTTTGGTTTAGAGCAGCTCACTCCCAGCAGGGTCCCGTTGCAATGTGCAGGTGTGCTTTGCAGTGGCACAAGTGTTGGGACATCAGGGCTTGTCAGCAGCAAATCTGCTGCTGCACAAGCCCTTTTGTGGGCTTCAGCCATTAATTTGGAGAGCATTATTTACTTTGCTTTGCCAAGAGAAGAGATGTTCTTGTCTTATTTAATGCATTAAGTACTTACGAAGGGTGAGAACTAATCCCACATATAGAAAAAAAAAATATATTTAATGGTAAGCCACAAAATATCCTGTAAAAAATTAGGCATAGACCCCAATATTTTGTGTTTAATAACATTTCAGGTTTAGAGTTGCCTCTGCCTGTCTGATTTTGTTCCTTGTTTGTTTTGGAAAACCTGGCTATGCCAGCTGCAAGCCAGTGTTCCTTATGTCTGTGTTCCTGAAGCTGGTGCAGTCCTTGTCCCTGAAACCTACTCCGTTTCCTACAGACTTTGCATACATACATCTATTTGTCAGCCTCAAAGATCTCTTGGAGATGATGTGTTTGGGATGTGAAGCATTAGTAGGATTTGTAATTTGTGTTAGACTGCTGCCTGGAAAATAGAACAGATCTTCCCTAACAATGTTAGAGTGATCACATAAAAGCAAATCTTTACTTCAAAGCTTTCAGGTACACAATATGGCAAAGACTGCACATGGTACAGTAATTCTACAATTTTTATAAGGTTAATTGATTAGTATACCTATCACATATTGTCCAATTAAAAGGTTGGTTGGTTAGGTAATAATTCCCAGGGTCCTGCCCCACTAGTAGCACCCCAGCGGCTTCTTCGCCTCAATTCTGTTACCTCTAGTCCAGATTCTGGTTGGAAAACAGAACATCCTTGTAGTTGGTTCTCTTCTTGGAAGAAGACTAAACAATATTTTAGGAATGTGTTTAGGAGGCTAGCTTACTATTCCTAAATGTAGGGAAAGAGGACAGGAAAATTGCTAGGAGCTATAGCCATGTGTTAGCGACCTTCAAAGCTACAAATGTATGAAAAATATAAAAAGCTAAAAATCTTACCCATCAAGACCATTGAACCAGATAGCAGATGTTAGGTGAGCACAGATGTCGTTTGTGTTTTTCAGCCTTAAGGAAAGCAGAAGTAATGACAAATTATTTTTTTCAGTGGTTTTAGACATTTAGGTAAATACACAGAAATGGTGTCAGCCACTGGTCAACAAGCAAATGTTTGTTTTGAGATGCTTTTTAATATATTAAGCAGATGGAGTGGCAGTATGTGTTGATTGTAATGATCCCACATGCATTCATAATTTCTTGGTGCGCTGGCATTATTTTTGTATGAAAGTCCTCCACAAAAAGCCCTAAGTGCACATCAACTGCTTCACGTACCTGATCTACTCAAAATTATGATACAATCTTTTACAGAAGTAAATCACTATACAAATATCTGAACTTTCAGCCATTTGTTACCATGCTTCCTCCTTTTCATTCTGAAAGTGTCCAAGTCATATTACATGAACTAATGGAAACTAATCTGAAAATCACTTTGTCTTAAGGAGCTTTTCCCCTCTCCAATTCAAAAGCAATTAGGGAGGATTTTTATAGTTTGTAAGTAAAAGTATTTAAAATATTTTTACTGAGACCTCTGAGCAATACAGTATTACATGAAGTGGGGATACTTTAAGTAACAAGTATGCTTTTAAAAAATTTATAAACACAATTTGGATTGTACCTGATGGGTTTGTTTAAAAAAATTATTTTATTTATACCTAATATTTCATACTGCTGAGAGATTAATAGGCACTAAACAGTTATATAAAAATATATCTACAAGAGAGAAAATGTTTAGGTACGAATCAACCTAGCTTGTCCTCCAGCTCAGTCAGTGTCAGGAATCTGTTCATCTTTGCTGTAGTCTGACTAAGGTCTAAGGTAAGGTAGGTTTTACACTTTGAAGCAGAACAGTAGTGCTAGTATGTTGATGTTCTAAAATATACTAATGTGTAAGCAGACAGATACTATTTTCCAAAAGTGATGAAAAAGGCATTTATGTCAATGCCTGGCATGCCAGGTTCCTGCCCTATAAAATTTACAATCAAGTTATGAAATTGAAAAAATATATTTTATGTGGATGGGCAAAAAAATGTTTGTTACCTCTTTCCATACTAAAAAAAAAAATGGACTTCCAGTATTTTTTTTTCCTTCTCACCTGTGTGGTTCTAAGACATTTTCTGCAGTGAAAGAGTTCAAAACCCTGTTAAAATAAGCTTTGTATTTTGAGGACAGAAAAAAAGCTATGTCCCCTAAGTAACCTTTTGTATTGATTGTATTGTTAGCAGCCAGCGTGTTGGATAACATAATGCAGATGCTTAGGACAGGTTTAGGAAGGCAAATGGGGGAAAAAGCTAAAAGGTTTCTAGTTTTAAGACTATGTGTTTAAGGGAATTGAGGTCATGTTTTGTAGAACCCCTCCACAAAAAAATGAAACACCCTTAGATATCCATATATATAAAAGTGTTCATATGTCAATAGAGCTATGGTATATATTCTTTTTCATCCATTTATTTGAATGGACAAAATTCAAATAACACCCTTCAGCTTTGCTGTTTTCAGAGCAGCAAAATAGAATGTTTGTCAGCACATGTACAAAAAGTACCTTTACAAGCACAGAACTTAGCAAGCTACTGTACTTGAAAAAAACGTGTAAATTCAAGTCCTGTGCAGAGGCTTACTTCCATCCCTCCTAATAAAAATCCCAGCTGGTTCTGACACTTCCCTCATGGTTATCTACCGTTTGTTTTTTAGCATGATAGCTTTTACACTTTCTTTTAAAACCAGTATATCTTGATCCTTTTTTGATCATTGTGAACAGCATCATCATCCTATCTGACCCTCAAGACCATATACATGTCCTTTTCAGATGAAAGTTATTGGAAATATATGTGCCTCTTCTACTTGTAATTGTGTGAAAACACCCCTAAAGCTACTGTTTGGACATGAATTTTGAGTGATTTTTCTTATATTAAGAAGAGGAGAGGCAGACTGGTCAACATGGTTAGTAACAGGTGGAGGCAGAGCAACAATTGCAAGAGGCTAAGTCGATGAGATGGAGACAATCTGGCAGTGAACCTCGAGATGACCCTCTCTAACCCTTGATTTCTTGCCAATAAAAGTCCATAAAATGAGTGGCAAAGTATAGGGAGAACGACTGCCAAGGGCCAGAGGAGTGGAAGAACAAAGATGCATGCATGCAGACACATGCGTGTGCCATTTTAAAGGTAGATTACAAAACTCAAGATAGTATTAGGTGGGAAAGAAAGGCTGTGTGTGCCATCCTGTTCAAGTCTTTTGGCATGTATGTTTTATTTAAACATGCAGTCATGTGCTATTATTTCTACAGTCGTCTCAGTAAATTTGAAGGCAAACCAGCAGACCCTAAGAATGATCTAAGGTTCTATTGGGATCAAGGCTGGTTGCAGTGTATAAAATAAACCAAACAACAAAACCAAAAATACCACCAAACAACGAACTGCCCTGCTCAAAACAAGCCCCAACAAACCAAAATGAAGACTGTGGTTTTATGGTTTAAAATGGTGATGAATATTTGTGCCACCAAGCTCCTGTGTGGAGGTTGGTAAGTCATTTGGAAAAGTTCATTGATGGTGTGTTTTCATTCCTTGGATGCACCTAAAGATGCACCTAAAGATGCACCTTGGATGTTCCTAAAGAACAAAGCACTAGCTTGCTAGTGCTTTGTTCTTTAGGAATGAATAATGCTCACACATATGGACGTTTTGTTTTAAGCATAGAAAGTTACCAAGTGTGCTTTATTCCTGAAAAATAGAGTTTAGAAGAGTCTCAGACTGGGAGGTCTGCACGGACGGGTGCCTGTAGCTTATGAGCTGTAATTTCCCAAAGTGTAGAACAGGAAAGTAGTCCCGTTTGGGAGGACGGGGACCCCCAAACCTCGTTCTGCTTGTCCCTGGTGCCCATGCTGGGGCTGGCTGGCGCGCAGGTGTCGGGCACATTCCCAGGGAGCCGGCGGCGCTTCCCCGGCGATGCAGGAGGTGGCAGCCGAGCCCAGGGCGGCGGCAGCAGGTGCCGCCCGCGGTGATCCCGGCGGGCTCGCAGCGCAGGAAGCGAATGTGGAATGTGACTCTTTAATGCCTTTGAACGCTCTCGGTTTCTATGCCCACTTTCCAGCGTTGCAGCCTTGTAAAACCCCAGCACGTCAGATGTTGGGGCTTTTACGGTGTGTAGAAATGTGTTTGCTAAACCCAAGGACTTTGTTGTACAGCTGCGACACTTTTAACCCGTTTTTGTGGCAGCTGTACCACACAGGGCAAGCACTCTCGTCTGCTTTCCTTCACAGAGATACTTAATGAACAAGCTAACAGGTTTGGGGGATGTGGTCGAGGATCCACTTGTTTGGAAGTTCACTTCATACATTGTAAGTAGCACCATCCATCACACCGAAGAACACCATTGTCAAACACATAAAGGAGCAGGACAGACTTGAGATAAGAGCCAAGACAGGTGAAGGCTTTTTTTTTTGGGTTTTTTTTCCCTCCCTGACTCAAGTGTCTGATGTATTACAGTGTTCAAAGCATTTCAGTACGCTTATATTGTATTCACACATATGCAATGTATTTGAAACATTCCTACCAAGGAGATTGTGGTAAAAACTGTAATGTGCAGCTTGCTGGGTTTCATTGTAAAGTAATATAATATCCACATGTGTGAAGGCCAATGCAATATTTTATTTTTTGCTTACCCCAGGGAATATGATATTAAATTTATCAGCTGAAGTATTTGAATGAGAGCTCATAAATATTTTCTGAGGTGCATCAGTGGCATACATAGGGAGGGAGAAGACATGCAGCACTGGGTGAAGAGGAAGTTGCTCATACTTTCCATGCTCTGCTGTCACATAACAGCTATGCCTTGCCCTTCAGATGGGATACTGGTAAAGTTTCTTGGTGACTGAAAACAAATCTTAAATTGTGGAGAATTTGTTAGTCAGTGATTTTTTCTGGTAATTATTAACTCTGTAGTACATGGACTGCAGATGTTCACATCAGATACAGAGCCTGGGAAGAGAGGAGAGGGCTCCCAAAAAGAGAGGTACTGTTCTGAAGACATTTCAAATGCGCAGGAGGGCTGTTGGCCTGCCCGCTTTTCCTGCTGCTCTGTGATTGTAGGCATCCTAGATGGACAAGCTGCTGCCAAATCTAGGAGGAGTTTGCACACTGCCTTTGTGTAGTTGTAAATCTTCCAGGGCTTAAGCAAGCATCTCTGCATGGCATTATCTTATATTGCTGTGTGATCTAGCCTCTTGTTTGGAGTTAATTTAACCATCTCCAAAACAAATCTGTGATGCTTTAAAATAGTCCAAGCCATGCTAAGTTAGCAGTTCTATATCAGCATTGACTCAGTGTGTACCTGCAGCTAAAATTGCCCATATCAAGAACGATACTGAGAACATGACCAAAGAGTACATTTTGCCAACGTAGAAAATCTTTGTGCCTCCACACCTTGAGTATTGCGTGCAATTGGTCTCTGCATCTCAAGAAGAGTGTATTTTTTCTCAAAAAAAAAAAAAATTATGGAAAAGGACATCTAAATTTGCTGCAAAAAAGTAATAGCAGGCTTATGGTTTCACTTCAGTTTGGAGAGAAAGCTGAAGAGGAATGAAGCTGATTTATGGCATCAAGAAGGCAGTGCAGAAGATGAGTGCTAAACTTGTTTACCAAATCCTACAGTACTGGATCAGAGAACATGTATTGAAACTGATCAGATGTAATTTGAAACAGGTTTTTAAAAGTGCCTTTCTTCAAAGGCTGTAATAAACTTCTCAAACTGGCTGTTGCAAGAAAGTGTGAAGTCAGAACACATCAAGACTTTCAAAATAGGTTAGACAAATTAATGGATAAAAGGTGCAAACCAGATTCTATTGGGAAGGCAGTGGTACTCCCTCTAACACCTGAAATCTAACAGCAGGATGCAGAAGGAGCATGAGGATTAGATTTCAGATAAAGGCTTTTTTCATGTGCTCTCCTTAAGCCATCTCTGCAACAGCCACTGTGGGAGACAGAAACCTGGGTGATGGACATTGGTCTCACCACATGGGGCATTTCTGATAGAAAAATATTAGATGGGCATGCCCTCAGGAGTGCTAAAAGAGCTCAAATTGCTGCCTACAGCCTCTTGTTTCAAGGTCACAGACTTAAAGAGGTACAAAATAAATCAGCACAAAATAAATCAGAGAAAGCAAGTCAGGAGGAGGTACCTGCTACAATCCTTTGGAAGTCAGGAAGCAAGATTTTTTAGGAATGTGGTTGATTAGCAGCCATCTCAAAGGTGAAGATTAGCAGACTGAGAGTGGCTTGGAAGTGAAAGAAGTAAAAACCTTTTTTTGTTAACATTTGAGTTGAGAATGTCAGAGCCATGAATATGCCTATCCAGTTAACTTTCTATCTTTACTTGTGGGAAATTGTATTAAAATGTCCTTGAGGTTCTTTCTTTCTGAGCTTGCTCTGGTTTTGCAGTGGATGCACATTCTGTGCCAATGTGATCCTGGGAATTACATCGCTCTTGGATCTACTTATCTATTACTGGCTGAATTTGGTCCAGGGCCGAAGCTGGCATGTGCCCTCTATTGCCCTCCAAGTATGTCACCTCTGTGCACCAGGATAGGCTATTTCCAAAAGGAGTTGAAAGTTGTATTTGTCCAGCCCATAACGTCTTTAGTCACCCAGCTCTGCCCTTTTTAGATGCATTCTCTCTCCATAATATTTAAACCATCAGAAAAGATGAACTGGCACTTTTCTTTTTCATATAATAGCGAGGAAGCTTTTGGCACTTCAGAAGGCATTTCTCCCTTTGATCTAAAATAGCCTGTGTGCACTGACTTCTCTGGCACACTGCAATGTTCACCAGTTCTCTTAAGTTTTCCTGAGAGGAACAGAATTGTGAAGGTGGTGAAAGGGTGAACAGGGCAAGAATTTATTTGGTTTTTTTTCTTTTAGCTGTTGTTGGCCTGACATCTGAGGAATTAAGCTAAATTTGCAAGGACCTTATTTTAAAATATTTGCCAGTTGTTCCAGATAATAAAATAGGGATTTTTGTCCAGAGGAGAAGAAATGAAAATAAATAAACATGGATCTTTTTCACCTAATTTATGACCTGCAAATAGGGTTCCTCCTCAACCTGTGTGATTAAATCTCTCCAGTCAAAAGGGACCATTTTTGATTACATCTTCTATCAATAAAAAGTCATGAAAACTTTCTTTTTTTTTAATAAGAGAAAAGAAATCCAGCAATATCAGGTGGCTGTGGTTTAGATTGTTTTGCCATTTCTACCAGGAATTTGACCATGTTACAGGCAATATATAAATTATAGTCCCTCACCTTTAACATCGCTGTCAAATTTAGTTTAATGGACATTGCCTTTATTCATACCAATTTTATACATGGTAGAGATGGAAAGTTTTTTTTGTATAGGCGTGATATTACTTGTTGTTACAGATGCTGGTTATGGCACAGCTTTGGTTTTTGACCTTGTAGATGTGTCAAGAAGGATTAGAAAGATTTGTTTAAAATGCTGCATTTGATTAACATTTTTGAAGCCCAGTCTTCTTTTAGAAATAAGTGGCATAAGTGCTTTTGGAGGATAGTTAATTCCCAAAGGAAAAGGTGCAGCAGTTCTGTGTTAAAATCACTGTTCAGACTTATTATCCCAGCCTCAGAAATGTGTTTTCACTAACCCAAGAGTGTGATAAGCTGAAGGAGAAGGTGCACAGCTTAGGCATTTGGCAGTGCTTCCACTGGAGCTGCTGTGCAGGGGTAGTGATGGAGGATCATGAAGTGAGGTGTTCTTTCAAGTCTTATCATGTCTCAGCTACTTTACAATCTCAGGAGGGTCCCAGGCAGAGTTTCTACAAGCTGTGCCTCAGTGTTCACCAAATAGTACATGTGCTGCAGATGTTCCGGGCTATCACCTGAAGTTTGTGATAACTACAACACATGCTGTTTTGGATGATCTCAATAGGGCATCTAGCATCTTATTTCTGAGGCATTTTTGCTGCAAGAAGCAATAAATTCAATTCTGTCATCATTAGGCAGGTGTTTATAAGTACTGCAAGGCTTTAATGTCTCTCCAGGGAGAAAAATACTTCAGGGGCCCATTCTACAGCTTGGCATTTGCTTTGCATCTCTGGCATGTTCCCATTTCTGTCTATGTCAGGAGACCAAGCATGGTTTTATGGCTAGGACACAGGTCTTGAATAGTTTCCCAGCTTTGCCAGTGACTGCTATGAAGTGCAGAGCAAATCTGTCCCTCAAATCACCAGCTACAAAGTGTGAGGGTAGTGTGGCTTTTTATTTCTGTGGTGTGTTTCTTCTACATAGCTTTAGGGCACACACTATGTTAGATCTATGTATGATGGATCCAAAATTTGTACACAAAGTCACCATCTACTGCTAATAATAGAGCAGAAGTTTAATCTAATTTAATCAGAATATTTGATAAATTGACCTCCAAATGACTTTGCCATCATCCTGTACTTTGATAGTCATATAATGTGCCAACAAGAGATTCGTGGTTGTGATGTGACTACTGCAGTGTTTGGGTTTGGGAGTGTCAGTGTGTACCAACTCCTGTTTCCTAAAACAGGTTTATGTAGACAGTGAGCTAATTTATAACTGGATCATGAATTAATTTTCTTCAGACCTACAAAAGTTTGTCCATGCAATGTCTCCCTGGTCCCTGTAGGAAGCCCTGTGGTCTCTCACATCCTCCATCTCCAAGGAGCTAGTTTTTTTCTGGCTGCAAAGGTTCCTGGATCTGAAAGCAGTTTGCACCATCTGAAAGGCCTGGAAAACCTGAAGTCCACTCAGTGATAGTTGTTGAGCAGTCACTAGTGAAACTTCGTGCTGAAACTTTTTGAAAATTATTTTGATAGCTATAAGAAAACTCATAAAATGAAAAACACTTCAAGAAGCTTTGAATAGATTGCATAGAAGCCCAGTAACTCTCATTGCTGGAAGATTAACTCAGGGAAGGAAAGAACAGCATTTTTAAAGTTTTGGGCCCTGGGAGAAAAGTCACAAAGAAATTCAATAGGTTGTCTCAAGAAAATTTTGATGTGCCACATTGACTTGAAACAGCCCACCCATAAAGGCAATGTTAAAACAATTATCTCAAGAAATTGTGGTGAACTGAAAAAAATAAATAAGCATTTCCAAGTAAACTTCCCATATTTAGAAGAATATGGTAAAATAACATTAAGGCAAACAGGAAGACTATGAGAAACACAAATAAATCCTTAAAGCTTTAAATATGAGCTAATTTAATGTATTCATAAAGTCATGACAACTGTTGCCATTTGCATCAAGCAGTTAATATTTGCTTTTAGCTGTAGTTTAAATATTTTCCATTAAATTAAGATAATATTCTTTGTTTTACTCATGAAAACATTTACAAATTCATTGTATTATAAACTGTACCTGATAGTTAGCCTTCAGAAATCTGTGCTGATGCAAAGAAATTTCTACCACTTTTAATTTGTTTATTTCAGGAAAAATACACCATAATCTATTTTTCCTTTTTTTTCTGGTGCGTCTAGGAAAATTAAATTGTTTCCTTTCCTAACTCCCCCACTGCATGTTTTTGCACACATGTAAGTGCAGATGTGCATACACGTGTTTCCCTCACACAAGAAGGTAATGCACTTACAAACATTCATGTTATCTCTACCCACTTCTTTCTTGACTTTAATAATAATTATTTAATAATAATGATGTCAGAGTTTCACATTCCCTTGTGCTTAAAAAGCTGAAGTCCTTAAGTACTTTTAAATGTGCAGTACAGTACCTTAATTTGGTATATTTTTACTCCAGCAAAGAAATATCCATTCTATTATTTTTTCCTGTGTTAGAAAGTTTCTGTAATAGCAGTTTTAACTGGTTTGTCTTCTGGATTAATCCAGCCTTTTCTGTCCATCTGTGTAGGTTGTGTTTCCCCAGTCCTGCAGAAGCTGGACCTGTGCAGCATAAATGTTGAAATCTTGAAGCAGGAAGGAGAGGTGGCACGGAGATCTATAGTTTAGTGTGCACAATCCTGGACTAGGAATGGGGAGAAAGAAGTTTGGTCCTTTATGTCCAAGTAATTTCTTGAGTCTTTGTTGCATTTTTTTTTTCAATAACTCTCTAAAGTAAAATGCAGAAGCAGTCCATGGGACAAAATACCAGGAAGGCTATTGAGTTTCTTCTGGTAAGGTCCCTCATCTCTCCCTTGGTGTCTCTGTTTATGACTTCAGGACAGGTTTACCAAACCTATGTATCTACAAGGTGCAGTAAGCACTCCTGACTCTCCTTATGGCCAATGGAAAACACAAATGGGGTCACTTTATCTCATCTTAAAGGAGATATTTAAATGATGAGTGAAATGAAGCATCTACTCCTCCAGAACTGCAAGGGAGCCTTTGGAGACTGGTCCAGGTGCCTGCAAAGCTCTGGTGGATGAGCCCTCATGGTACTGTGAACAAAGACAGTGCTAAGGCCAGTGCTAAGTCAGAGTACCCCAGTTAAGTAGGCCTGACTTAATATTTTACAGGAAAAGCCTGAGCTGAACAATATCTTTTGTTTCCTTGCTCCATGGTTTTGTCTGCTGGAATCTGACTAGCAGCCACTAGTATTTGTCTATTCTTCAAATTTGGTAAGAATAGGGCGAATCTCCCTTCCAAAAACACTCCAAAAAACCCAACAAACCAACAACAAAACCTGAGGAATTGCCACATCGGAAGAAGTGGATTGTGCTTGGTTAGTGAGCTGTATGTGGGGGAAGGCATTGGAAGGAAATCAAAGGCAAGGTCAGTGCTTAAAAATAATGTGTACACAGCACCAAATGGCTGCTTTACCCTTAGCACAGCCACCTAAAAACTGTCCAAAGCTGCAGTTCTGCTCTCAGCGTGCAAGCTGAATATATCCCAAAGCTTAAATTGCAGTCCATGAGACTGCAAGTCCACGTGGCCAGTCAATAATGCTGAAAGTCAGTTAAATAAATGTCAGTAAATGTGAACACACTGTAGCTGCCCCTACTTTTAAAGGAAGAACTAGCAAGTACACACTTGGGCCCTTTGTTCTCATTGGCTTCAGTGGAAGGTGATATGGAAATATCCTAGAAATAAAATTATTTGAAATGGAAGCATCTAACACAAGAGATCCTTGCAATCTTTTCCACAACATGTCTATTCAGAAGAGTACATTTTAAAAACTTATTGTTAAGATGTTTCCTTCCCTCTAAATAACTCTGAAAGACATAGAGAGACTTTTTCCCCCCCTCCTTCATAATAAAGAATCAGAATCACATACCCATCCTTTGTACAAACCATCTACTGGGACATGGCATTGTATCTAGCCATAGCAATATATAATATGGGCAAAACCACAAATGTGTCTAACCCTAAGAAAGATGCAAAACTTTCCTTTCACAGAATGTAGGAAACAAAGTGATTCCACAAAACGTGAAACAGATAAGCTCTAAACTCTTTTCCTTCCAGATCAGTGCCAAGATCAGCACAGTATGGGGAAGATGCAGCTCTGATCATGAAGGAAAGAAGGAGGAAGGAGCTAAATGAGGTTTGCTGCATGGCTGTACCCCTTCCAGGGGACACCAGCTTATAGTTCTTCTTGGCAGCTCCAGCTGCAAATTGCCCAAAAATTCTGATAGATGTACTATGCCTGCCCTGGAATCTGAGTTACCCAGTTTTAGCTTTCTGCTCCCTGATTAATTTTTTATGGATTATTTAATTTGTGACTCCTGAAGTAAAGAAATTATTAGTAGATGCATTACCCATAGTGTTGCTACCAATAATGTTGGGCACATTCCTGGTTCAGAGATTGAAAAAATGCTTAGGGTTCTTCATACTAGGATAAAGCTAAGCTTCAAAAACAAATACCAAAAATTTTCTCTACGGCCTTTTCTCCAAACCCAGTGAAATTAACTGCAGGGCCATGTTTCCCCTTAGAGCAGGAAATCACTCAGCTGAAAGTGTTATAAAACATAATAGTTATCAAGTGTTTTTTCCAGGAATTTTCAGTACTCATCAGAAAACAGTATCATAACTTATATACACTACTTTTCACTCTTTTACATGTGTCTGTAGTGTGACTTCCATTAATGTGTGTCATGGTTTAACTGCAGCTGCTCCCTGGCTTAGAGTGAACACTGCACAGCAGCAACTCAAATGTCAGTGTGTTACCAACATTGTTCTCATCCTAAATCCAAAACACAGCACCCTACCAGGGCAAAGTGCCCTTACTCTTACGAAAAGGATTCAGTAAAAATGACCCTGTGGTCTCCCAAATTTTTCTTTCAATGGTTTCAGATCAAATTTGCCTACTTTAAATATTATTTTAAAAAACGGATGGTGTCATTCACTGATCCCACCTTGAATCACATTGTGTTCTTTTTCTGTTGCATTTTAAATGAGGATGACTTCATTATTTCACTGACAGTGTTATTAATGACATGCAAGAAGGGATAGAGACTGGCCCTTCAAGCCTTCCTCCCTTTCTATCTTGCCCTCACAGGAATTGTTGTAATTGTAGACTGCTAACAGAGGAAAAATCTGTATTGTTTGGTCAAGTGTGGAGATATACATGGATGAGAAAGACAGAGCCTGGTGGGAAGGAACCATATACTAAGCTTTTCTGATCATTGTTGTATTTTAAGACTAATGAGAATTTAGACACGTGTTGAGTGAAAGGATTTAGGCATCTTAAATCACTGCAAAACTAGATTCATGGGTGGTTGCCTTCTGTTTCCTTCTGTTTCCTTCCACCTTATCTCCAGAGAACTTCTGTAGGAGCAACCTGCAACCCTAAATCCCACCCCAGATATTTGTATGTTGCTGTTGGATGTTGCCCAGGATCCCTGAGAAGGCTGCTTCACCGCACGTCATGGCTGTATTGCTTCGGGCCCCTCCACTCCCCCATCAATGCTGGAACCATTTGCTGGCCATTGTGTGGCTCCCCCAGAAGTAGTAGGTTTGTCAGCATTCAAACATTTTGCATATACAGCTTTGTCAGCTAAGAGCTTCAGAAGAGAAGAAAAGAAACATGCCGCTAATTAAACCATCAGTTCTGGTCAATGTTCTTATAGAAGCAAAAAGCTCTCTTGAGAGGTATAACTTCTGTCATGGGTAGCTGGTTTAAACACTGCCAGCAAACATCTCTTGCCAGTATGCACCACATCTCCACTCAGTTTGTTGTGAAAGCTATGTCTGCAAAGATTTTGTACTATGGAGAAGGTTCTAGCCACAGGGTGGAAGTGCCATTACGTGGAAAGTGAAATGTCAGTTTTCCTGGTCTGTAGTGGAGTCTGAAACTGCATGAAATGGGAGTAAATAGGCAAATGTACCCCAGTATCTCCTAACACTTTAAATGGTAGCTTGGCCTTTAGAGCAGATGCTTTGTAAATACTTCCTCTGCCTGGAAGCATCTCACCACCTCCAGAGCCTCCAGACAATGATCCAGTGTGCAGGCTTCAGCAGAATAACTTCCACTGACTCTTTGGGCAGTTTTATCCTCTAGTTTATTTCCCTAGTTTTGCTGACTGGAGGTGGTGTGAGTGTGTCTACTCTCTTGCAGTGTTCAAGAGTTCCTGTGTATGAGCAGGATAGATTTGGGAGCAGCAGCAAGGCACCTGAGGCTGATGTGTGGGTGCTGGGTGAGCAGCAGTTCAGTAAAGCCAGCAGTAGGAAGAGGAAGAATTATAGAATAGTTAGTGTTGGAAGGGACTTTTAAAGCTCATCTAGTCCAATAAATGTAGCTGCTTTCTGTCCCCTGTGCTTGTGGGCTGCTCTGACCCATCCCTGAGATTTTCCTGCTGTTGGTGCTTAGTGCAAAAGGTGAAATCTGAAAATCTACTGCAGGGGGTGTTACAGATGATAACCTTTCTACAGAGAACAATGGACAGAAGCAGCAGGACATCAGACGTGACAGTGCCTCCGGTCATCTGTCAGGCAGTGTTGGCCATTCTAGTGATTTGTGTAAGTGGAAGAGTTGATACCAGAAATATTTCCCTTCCATCCAGCCTGAAACATCCGGGCTTTGCTGAAGTCATTAAGTGCAGTTATTTCATTGTGAACTAAATGCTGATTAGCAGAGTGAAGCCATGCTAGAAACAGGCTGCATGACTGAAATTTTTAAAACCCATGGTGATCCAGACAAACTGGGAGTAAAGTGCAGAAGAATGAAAGCTCCTGTTCACACAGGTTTAACACATTTACTTGAGGACAAGAGGGAAACGTGTCTAAACATAAGCTTCATTTTCAGGGAAATGCATTCATGGATTGGCTGATCTATTAATTACAATAGAATTGAAGGAAAATGTTACATTTCACAGGGTTTTTAAACCGGCCTTAGCAGTGCCACTGCTATCACTGTTAGTGACTGGGAATTATAGAAAAAAATGTAAACCTGCAGTTTTCCCTATTTGTATCTGTTTGACTCGGTTTAGACTATGAAATTACTAGACTTGTCTGGTTCACTTTTCTTCATGGGCAATGCAATGTTCTGGCTTTCATATCCTATAAAAGTAGTGATGCCACAAAATTGCAAGGGAAATGCTTTGGTTCTGCAACATAGATATAATTAAATCCAACTAAAGTATTTTCATTGCCAGAGATGAGGAATCTTAAAAAAAAACTAGACCAGCAACTCAGGTAATAACATGAATATAATTATTAATACCATATTATCAGACCATTGATGAGAATTTTCAATTGAATTTTTAAATACTTCCTTTAATAAAACATACAGTCATTATCATATGGTATAATGCCTATAACCAGCTATGCCTAACAGAATTGTAATCCTGTTGAGCTGCTGTAATGGCATGAACCACAAAAGCAAAGCCCAAGCGGTTTATCAATGTCA
This sequence comes from Leptocoma aspasia, assembly GCA_013399835.1. NCBI lineage: Eukaryota > Metazoa > Chordata > Aves > Passeriformes > Nectariniidae > Leptocoma > Leptocoma aspasia. The sequence goes on along the minus strand of VXAX01001645.1, from coordinate 448,254 downwards.
ACAAACTCCCAGATGGAATTACAGTCTTATACGCACCATTTAGCTGTATGCTATTCATTACAACATATGACAAAAATTATGCTTCTATTAAAAATGCACAGATGAGAATATGTGTTGTTGAAGAGGGATTGTTTAAAGAGCAGAAGGCATCTTTTGCTGCAAAGCAGTCTCATTTTCCATGCAATGCCTTTTCAAGTGTACTTGCAGAATGATGGGGAATTAGGTTCTAGTCCTGAAAGAAATGTGGTGCCTTAGGCTCAGTAGAATATTTCTGGTTTTGTCTTTTCGTATGAACTTTCCTTGTGCTGTCCATGTGTGGTGAAATCTGGCCACCCTCAGAGAAAGCATGAGCTGGAGCATGGCAATGACAATCTTTGAGAAATAAACCATGAGGTGCTGGCCTTGGAAGTCCTTTGGAACCCACCGGAACTTTGTAACAGCATGGAGGCAGACCTTGGATGTCGTAAGGATCATTATTTTGGAAAATTTCAAAACTAGTCAAACAGTATGGATTCCAAAGTTCAATGTGCAGTTTGTGCAGTCACGTTTGTCATTTTTGTAGAAAAGTCCCAGTGTAAAAAAAAAATAATTCCCAGCTTAAAATGAAATTGCAGTGGAAAGCAGTGCCACGAGACCAACATGAAGCTAAATTGTACCAAGTAAAGTGTTTTCTGCTTGGAGCTATCTTGGGAACCCCCAAAGTTTTTGAAGAGATCCTCAGTGCTTCAAGCAGCACTCATCTATTATTGAAGTAGATGGACTTTTCAGTATTTACCACCATAATGGCTGCATGGCAAAGAGGAGACATAAAAGCAGGAAAGGTTGAATGGGGGAAGTGGTTTTCTGTGCCCCAGGACCCTCCAGAGTGACGTCAATTCTATGGATGAGCAATCCACCAAGAGGGACAGCAGCTCTGGGGCTCTCTGTCCGGGAGAGTTCAGCAGGTCCCTCCAGGGAAGGAGTAAGGCAGGCTCTGTGAGAACAGTGTGCTCCTGTAGGTTTAATTCCCTGCTGCAATATCAGAAATGGGGTGATAGCACTGTAGGATAGTGCTTTCATAGCTCTGAGTTATTTAATTCCCCCATCCTAGAGGGATGCCTGCATGGAGCTGGCTTCTTCAGGTGTGCTTTATGCAGGAACAGCAATGGTGGGAACAAACAGGATACATGTACAGGCTGAAGAAGGAAAACACTCCTTTAAATTCTGTGCTCAGCTAGCAGATGCTTGGTGCAGATTTCTGCAGCATGCTCAGTGTGGAAGACACGTGTCTGGGGATGTAAATCCTGTCCCCATGACCCATGTGACACATGCACGTTGTGGTTTAAACCCAGATGACAACTAGACATCACTGAGCTGCTCACTCAGTCCCCCGCCAGCAGAATGGGGGAGGGTAAAAGTGAGAAAACTGGTGGGTTGAGATAAAGACAGTTTAATATGAGAAAAAAGGAAGAAAATAATAACAATAATAAAAAAATATATGAAATATACAAAGCAAGTGATGCACAATGCAATTGCTTACCACTTGCCAATAGATGCCCAGCCAGTCCCTGAGCAGCAGACCCTGCCCAGCTTTCCCCCCAGTTTATGTACCAAGCATGATGCCATATGGTGTGGGATACCCCTTTGGCCAGTTGGGGTGCCCAACTGGCCCAGTGTCTGTGCCCCCTCACACCTTCTTGTGCCCCTCCAGCATTCTTGTTGGCAGAGCCTAGGAAGCTGGAAAGTCCTTGACTTAGTATAAACAGTACTTAGAAACAACTAAAAATATTAGTGTATTACCAACATTATTCTCATGCTAAATCCATAACACATCACTGTACCAGCTACAAAAAATTAAATCTAAAAAAAAATTAATTTTTAATTTTAAAAGTTAACTCTATCCCAGCCAAAACCAGGGTAATGCACACCCCCAGCTGGCCACAAATGTATGTCCACAAATGCAAGGAGCTGCCATCATTGGCCAGGGCAGCTTGTCTGAATTGTTGACAGAGCATCAGTCTCATAATTTACTTTTCTTCTGAACTGGGCGTGCATGGAGGTTTCTTTCAAACATATTGAACCTAGCTGAGCAGAGAGAAAGCAGGGAGTGCCTTGGGTTGTCACTGATGGGTGACAGTAGCTGGGTAGCATCAACTGCATGAAGGACAAGCTCCAGCTGCCTATAAATGAACAGGGTGGAAATTATGCTCATTTACAAGACAGCAAGAGATTTTAAGGGCAAAGACTAGGAAATTAGATTGAGCTGGGCAGACATTTTCTTTAGGTCACTCTTGGGTTTTCTTTGTTTTAGTAAAGCAGATTTCACCCCAGTGTCTCCTCAGGCCTCGACCCCTCTATCTTTTATGTTTTCCTCATGTACAAATCCAAATTCAAAGCTTTGTTTTCAGAAAAGAAAAAATAGAAATAAGAAAGTTTTCCTGTAAGGTTTATGTTTTATATTTTTCACTGTTGTTTGTATTCTGTAATTCCATGAGATGTCAGTAGTAACATGTTTCAAGATAATGGAAATACCACCATAACACATAATTGTTGGAATATTTCACACTCTGTTTTTATGATAGAAAGACCCTGCTTTTTACAGGAACAAGCATGAAAATATAAAACCACAAATGAAATTTAAAATGAAATCTCAATTTTCTGAACAACATTACCTGTTTTTCAAGACAAATGCCAGAAAAGCAGAGCATTTTTACAAAATTGTTGTTATTAAATTCAGAAACCAATTGGTTGAAAAAAGAGAACCTTAAAATCTTTGTGCAAACTTCATTTTGCTGTCCTCAGCAGCTTTCACAAGGGGACTAAAAGCAAGAAAAACCAGGCATGGCATTACCCCCTGATCCCTTCCCATATCTCTCAGTGCTGTTCCTCCCTGTCTGAAATTGGCTGGTGGGGATTCCTGAGTGAGCTAGAAGTAGCAGGTGAGAGGGTTAAATAAGCTCCTTAAACTATTTCCATCCTGCCAATGCTCTGTCTTAAAATCCTGGAATTACTCACCAGCACAACTGTTTATTTCATTATTAAAATTAGGCTACAGAGCTCTCCTTTCTCCCACCCATCCATGATGTTCACGGAAGGAGAGCTACTCCCACACGATTACAAGGTCTACTATTAAGTGTGAACTTCATATTTAATTGTAATTGCTAGCAAAATATAATTTAACAGCGAAGTATGCTGAATTTGTAACAAAGTACCCCTTTTATTTGAGCAGGAATATGGATGCTGCCCAAATGTGTCCGCATGGTTCCAATTAAGTTGAGGAATGTTTAATGTAAAACTCAACTTGATGAAAATAACTGAAGTTTCTGACAAACCAATAAATTTGAGTCTAGAAAGCTCTGCGTATACAGTACCATCAGGGAGGGGCAACACCCACTGGGTCATCAATTTTGGTGCAGTCTTCCTGTTCATTTATGCTGAAATAATACTATGTAGTTAATTCAATTTCTTCCCAACTGTAAACATAGAGAGGAATGCTGGATGCAGATCTCGCTGAGGATGGAGGGGGGCCTGGGCTGATTCATTAGCCTCTGTGCAATTTCCAGGCTGAAATGCTGAGAAATTTAAACCCAACATTGCTTTCCTTCTTTTCCTCCTTTTTTCCCCTTCTTCTTCTTCTTCTCCTTCTTCTTCTTTCTTCTTCTTCTTCTTCTTCCTTCTTCTTCTTCTTCTTCTTTCTTCTTTCTTCTTCTCCTTGTTCCTCTTTCTTTTCCTCTTCTTTTTGGTGGCTAGCACACCAAGAGTTCAGAAAATAGGAGTGTTTGTTGATGGAGACCTGAAGACATGGTTACCTGTAGGAGCTACCAAGCATGCTGGGTATGCTGCAGGGAAATTTTCAGCAGATCTCTCAGTGAGTTATATTCTTCTCAGCCCTCTTGTTACTGGCTGTCACTCTCATTTTTCAGCCTTCTGATGTTTTCATTCTTGTAAAAGAGTTTCTCACACTGCTTTTGTAAACATGCACATGTTTTTCTAACTGTCTTCTTGTTTTTCATTCTTTCTCCTGGGAGGAGAAAGATTTGATAGACTTTGTCGTTGACCAGTGTGGTTGGAGAAGATGTAACTTCACCTTCCAATCAATAGACATTCCCTAAACTCTATATAATGTGAAAACCAAAATAAAGTTCTCCTTCTTTGCCTTCACTCAGCTGTGTCTCTGCGTTCCGTGTTGCGCGCTAGAGTGACAACTGGCGGGTCCCGCCTCAAGGTTTCATTGAAGCTCGTGGTAATGTTGGGATCACGGTTTCATCTTGGACACACCTATGTAAAACTAGCTGAGTTCAGAGTGTGACCTTCTACCTAATATAGGTTTGGGTTGGTGGGGTTTTTTTCAGTAAAATTTCTGAGTTGTAAAAATAAAGCTGTTGTGGTTAATGAGCTTGCATACATGTAGGAAGAAATTGATGGTGGACTGTTTCATCAATGTTGATGTTGTGAATAAAACATGCAATTCTTGGGAGTCCTGCCTTCTGAAAGGGGACTATAAAAGCAGCAAAAATCACCAGAGAACTGGAGTCGTGGGATGCTGGTTATACCCCTGCAACGAGAGTTGCTGTGTGTGGTAAACAAAATAATCATCAGGTTTTTGGCTATCGCATATAAATCTTCTTCAAGAACCAGGGAAGATCATTTATTGGGGTGAGTTCAAAAAGAAGGCAATAGATAAGAAATGTTTATCTTTTCAGTGCTGCTGTTACCAGGCTGTACCTCACTTTTCTCCCCAGGTGCATCTGCAGACAGCCCAGGCTCAGGTTTCCAGAGGTGGCTGCATGCCCAAAGGGTTTCACCAGTGGTGAACAGGGTCTGTAGAAGGGACCAACTCTGGGCTACCCCAGGTGACCCCAGTGTGCCCAAACAGTGCAAGAGGAGAATGTGCTGGGAAACCACCTGTGCTGCTGGGGGTTTCCTCATCATCCTCTGAACCCCCCATCTCTGTTCTGCCTAATACTTTATTTTTCATTGCCAAATTAATCTTATATACTCCTTCCTCATGCTCTTTCTACTGAAACTCTGGCCTCCTCAGCAGTATTTTCCATGCATACCAGGATAATGCCTGTTCCGTTTTCTAAGCCAGGCCATGACGTGCTCCTCTGAAATGCATTAAAAATTATCTCAGTTAACACAAATTGCTCTCTAATTCTGCTCAGTGTGCAGACTATATCTCTGAATTAATCTGACATCTTTTCTTATTCAGGTGTATTTCTAAAGGATCTTATGCAAAGGGAGTTTTGTTTCTCCAGCCCTTTCCTCCTCCCCACCAACTTTGTAAGACAAAAGAAAAGCTGGCTAATTAATTTGCACTTCCCTCTCTACCTACTGAGAGATCTGTTTACACTTTAAATGGGGTGGGCCAAGTTGCTCTTGCCCTCCCAAGGCCAAAATAAGAGCAGACTTTAAAAGAAGACTTTGTAAGTGTCTGTGTTTGCTAGAAATATTTAGCTTCTGAGTCTTGTGACCAAAGCAAATTGTTCATTTGAGCAGAATACAATGGACTTTTATTTCCATTATGGGAAATACAATCTCTGAGATCCTGAGAGCATCATTTAGTATCTGAGGCTTGAGGGTCAGTTCAAAGTTATTGCTAGCTGTCTCCTGCTCCTGCTTTCCCTTTTCTGCCTGGTCTCCTGATGAGAGACTGCTTCAGTCAGCATTTAAGTACCCTTTTAAAGGCTAAGAAAGTTATTTTTGCCAATTTTTCTCCCAACTTCACAAATTCAGAATGCTCCCTCTAAGGTAATTTTGAAATACAGTGACAGAAATATGGGCTAAATAATCAGCAGAGACTCAGAGGATCTAATATGTATTTAAAACTATCAAGATATATTGTTCTATTTTCCCAGAAGTGTAATAATGAATAACCATAAACCTGGAATGCTTGTATTAATCTCTATAGGATATTACAGTTTGCACTCAAGACCTGAAGTATTTTTTCAGTGACAGCACTAGTTGGTTTGCATCTTTTCCATTTCTTCTATGCTAGACAGGTCCATGCATAAGCCATGTGCTATTTTCATATTGTACAAAGACAATAACTAGATGATAATGCAGAGGGAGAATAAACCACATTTTTATTTTTTACTTTTCAAATACTCTCAACAAATTCTATTTGCATAAGATGTTTCTACACTTTGGAAGATACTTTTTGTTGATATGGCAGACTTTAAATTGGTACTTAAGGAATAGCTTGATATTTTTGTCTGTCTTTATCTCAGAATATAAACTTGCTCATGACACTGGGCAAAGAGGAGTTTGATAACCAGGAGCAACTTCACACTTCAACATCTGTGCTTAGACACAGCTATAAAGATACTGGAGGGGAATGGGTGTGTTTGGGACTTGTGCGTCTTTAACTTGTGGGACAGGGACTTTAACTCCCTATGGGTGTCCTTCATTGTGGGTGCCTGATCCAGGTTATGATGTTATCATTTATGTGTCTGCAACAAGCAGTCAGTGTTTTGTTCTCTTCAGGGTTTCCAAATGTCTGGAATATTGGAGCAGGAGAAACCATATCTTTCTAGAGCTTATTTTTATGGAATGTATTATGAAAAGGGATACTTAGGAAATGGCAAGTCACCAGTATGCTTATTAAAATGACCTTAAGGTCAGATTCTGCCACTGTTAATCAGAAGAGTTGTACCTTACTCCTGGAGCTTTCCTATTGGATTCCGTGGGATTACTTTAGGAATTCAGGTACTACCTGATGGGACCAAAGTGGCAGAGAGGCTGGCTCCTAATAAGCAAGCAGCTGTAATGCAACGTCTTCATTTTTACCTTCTATTTTAGCTAGGTAAAAATATTTCATATGCAAGTAATTTTCTTCTGAAAATCTCAGCTTCACAGAGATGAAATTTTATGCAGTGATTATTTATATATTTTTGATCAATATTTTAATATCTTTATTTTTGTAATGTGTAGTCATCTTTGTTGAAATATTTGAAGCTCTCCAGTTCTTCTAGATTAGAAGCTCTCTAGTTTTTCATTTTCAAAATGTCTGCAATAGAAAGAAAATAATTTTGTTGTGATGTCTCCTTGAAATCCTTCAAGTTTCACAAAGGTATTTTCCAGGGTTTGTTTGTGTTTCTTTTTTATTTTAATTTTATCAGGCCAAATAGCTTGATTTTAGAAGAACTGGGCAGTACTTCATGGTCTTTCTGAACTGACAATTAGTGAACAATGACCTGATTCAATACTGTAATATTGTAATAGCTGCATGAAACAGAATGGAGCCATGTTGTGGTTTGGGAATGGTACTCCCCTATTCAGTGCTCCCACTGATTGTCCCCAAATCATGTGCCCCCTCCTTCCGCTGCAGCAGGACCGAGAGAAGAATTTGAGGTACAAAGCCTGAAGATCACTGTCTGAGATAAGAGCAACTTAGTGGAAACAGCAATGAGATAAGAAAACAAACAGTAGCAGCAACAATACTAATGACAGAGGGTACAAGAAAGAGAAGAATGATTCACACGGGAAACCCCTGACAATACCTGACTGCTCCTTCTGCCATGCTATGCCAGCTGGAAGAGCAGCCCTTCCCCCACCCCTAAAAAATGACATGAAGTAGTAAAGAATAACTTCTGAGTCCCAACCATGTCCCTTCCTGCCTACTGCAAAAAATTACCTCTGTTCTGGCAGGGTATACCCGGAGAGGCTTCTATACAGTTTGAACATAAATGGGAAACTCNCTAAGCTGGCAGCAAAAGCAAGCCACAAGCCAGCAACCGGGAGAGGGGCAAGGCTATAGACAAAATAAACTGAGAGCATGGGAACAAGGAAAAAAAAAACCGATTGGGGTACAAAGTATGAAAATGTCCTGTCACCCCAGGACACTCACCTATGAAGAATTCTTTGTACTTCTGCAAAATAAAGTGATGAGAACTTATTTACACGCTTTCATACACTGGGAAAAGGAATGCCAGAATTAATTTTTTCTTCTCCTTGCTGGAGAAGAAAACAAATCTGGCTAAGGTTTCACTCTAATAAATAGATTCTTTTTAGCCAGACACAAACCACTTCTTTGGGCATTTGCAAGAACATTCTTAGCTTTGAGTGTTAGTTCAGGTTGTTGGACTTGAACTCAAGGACTTGAGCACTGCAAGAAGGTATTTCACTAATAAAAGCTTTCATTTTTCAAAGTAATAAAGGGTTGTTGTTTGTGGGGCTTTTGGGGGTTTTTTGTTGTGGTTTTTTTTGTTGTTTTCTTTCTAAAAAGCCAGCAAATTTAAAAATGCTCAGATACAAGGAAATTCTGTGGTACATAGCTTGCAGTGCAGATGTGTAGCCCTTTCAGAGTATTTTAGAGCCTGGAAAGGATTTATGCCCTGTGCTAGTCCTGCGCTCACAGGCAAGCTTAAGGCTGTCTAGTCTAATGGTGAAATTGTTCACATGAAACACCAAAACTAGATTTTAAAAAGAGCTTAATAATGACTTAACTGCATTGAGGTGTGCACTATGCAAATGTAATTCAGAGGAATCAAATGTCGGTATTCAAGTCAGAAAATACATGATTCAATGTATTTTCCTGTGTCCTGTTTTCTGTGATCTGTTGTTGTGACTGCAGTTATCGAGATGTTTCTTTTTAACTTCTCTGTGATGAAAGAAATCATGATTATAGAAAATAAAACTTAGAACTTAAAATAAATGTAGGTCTGAATGATGTCTTAAGAAAAGGTGGGACTTTTGCTCCTTTCCTTGGGCCAAACTGTGCCTTAAGAGTATGAATGTAAATGTCAGTGATTTTTGCAAGTTTCCTGGATATAAGGATAAAAAATCTGGTGGATTGTTTAGATAACCAAGAATAATTATTTCTTATTAAAGAATATATTTTTTTAACTAAATGCAAAATATTTCCCTCAAATAAAAGTAGAGACAAAGAAATTTCTTTATAGGTTTTCAGCATAGTCAATGTGAGCCATTAACATGGCAACTTAAATGCTGAAAATGTATCAGGACTCTTTAGAAAATATTTCTGAATAATTAGTACATTCAAATGAGGGTGATGTTCATATCATGTTATATGTAAAAGGAAAAAGATCTTTCACCATTTAAGAAATCCTGAGGAGGAAAATTCTGCATAATCTATTTTTTTTGACAGTACAAAATAGTTTGTTATTGTGTATGTAGAAAGTTTTGTCCAATGGAAGTCAAACACAGTACTGAAGGCAGTATTATTTCCCTAGAAAATAATTTTTTACGGTAATATCTCAGCCTCTTGAGATGTACTTTTTCTCCAGTTTTAACTCTTAGTATTTCACATTCTGATCCACTGGTATAATATTGTGTATCTTTTATGTAATTTCTTTCTATTGCAGGCCTTTTAAATGCTTATAATTTCTGTTTTTCTCTGAAACAGCCAGTATTCAAATTATACGGATTTTGTTCTTTATGTTCCTTGGCTAAACCTGGTGATAACAATATTCCACCTGCAGACTTTAGTTTCCAATCTTAAGACAGCATCTGGAGACCGTGGTCACAGGTTGTGGTCCTGAAGCATTGGTGCCAACATAAACCAAGGTGCCATGAGACTCTGCATGAAATGGGGAGACAGAAACTGGTGGAGGGAATATCAGAAGAGCAGGAGAAATACTGGTGAGCTCTCAGGGCTTAAAAACTGAGGGCTTAGGAAAGAGCCCTCCTGGGTCAAGCCTTGAGCAGCAGCTTTCTGGGTTGTCCGAGGGTGTGCTTTCCTTCACTTGGTCATCTGTGATGGGCTTCTGAACAAGGGTCCAAAGAATGATTGCTTTGAAACAATAGCAAAAAGCTTTTCCTGGTGTAAGGGGTTAAGCCTTAAGATATTCCCCAGAATGGAGAAATCCCTTACGTTCCATTTTGTCTAAGCGTACATAATCTCTTTTTCCTCAGGCAGACTGTCCCCGAGTTTGTCTTTTCATAGTTTGTGTCGGCTGGAAGCAAGAGGAATCTGTTATATTTAAATCTATTTACGTTATACTTATGATTATTATATTTCTTAATTTTTAAGATGTCATAAGCATTTCCAGTGTTGAGGGCACATGAGCACATAAGCCCACACTAGCCTACTGTCTTGGTGAGACATGGTCACAATTTGGGGCTGTTTTCTGCTCCCTATCCTCTTGTACCTCCTGCCTTGGTGGCTTCACACTCTCATTTGCTTTTTTAAATTGCCATGTTATACTTCATCCCCATACTCACTCCTTTTGCTATAAAATCATCCTGAGCCCTCTTGCTGTGTCTCCAAGGGCCCCAAAGAATTTGATCAGAGTTACAATTGCACTGGAAAGAATAACATCTTTTTAAAATACAGAAGAAAATAATTTATTTAGCTTTTTCCGCACTTTTTTTTTTTGCATATTCTAAGCTCTGCCAGCTCACTCTACATTATATTTGCTTTTGTGCTTATTATGATTTTTTTTAATTGTTAGCCAAATCAGGTGAACATCTTTGGCTTTATCACTCTTCTGCACTTTGTAATGTGTATTGCTTCTTGTATCTCTGTCTTGGACTTGTTACTTGTGACTCGATTTCTGTGTTTTTCCTCTTCTCTTTGCTATGGAGTCAAAAATGCATTTGCAGCCTTGTTCTTGGCATCCTTGTCAGCCTTTTTCTTAGAATAAATTATTTTTAAGAAACACTTCCAGGTTTTATGGTCTAATCTTTTGCTCACAATTTTCCTTACAGCATTCCTTACTTGTGAAAACTATTTTTTTCTGATTGATCAACCCTATTTATGAAATGTAAACTTATTTTGAGTCAAATTCTCATTTTTAGTTTGGTAACCAATTTATTCACTAGAACACAACTTAAAATTGAAGTTTACACTATTGCTGAACTTTAAAACTGTAGAAAAACTTTAAAATAACCCTACTGCTTCACAGAAAAATTTTCTTACATGGGAAAGAAAGAAACATTTTGCACTTTGGGATTCCGGAACAATTTAGATAGATACTGATTTTCCTTTTTAGGTCTGTTAGCAGGTGCAATGGTTCTTTCTCCTCACTAACCAAGAAAGTGATGGTTCTGGAGAGGAATTCAAGCCCTAATGCATTGACATTTAACAGGCTTTGGTGTGGGTTTGGATGATCCATATTTCAAGGAATGTGTAAGAAGTTTAATGAGCACATCATCTGTCACTGAAATCCATTGTTTTGCTCACATTTCTTCTACCCATTGCTGAAAGAATGAAGACAAGGGTGATGTTATGCTTATGTCAAATCCCAACTTCAGATATCCTGCCCTTGGCTTCCACTCTCCTAACATTTGATACCAATCAAATGTGGTTTTTTTTAGGATATGATTAGCTGTACAGTATTAAACAATATGGCACTATGATGATTATAATTTTAATAAACTAGGAACAGAAGAGGTTATGAATTAGTTTTTCTGTCTGGTAACTGGGTGCTTAAGCTCAAATTCAGGAAAGAATTTCTATGGAAAAGCAAGCTTACAGCGTGCTTAATGTCAGTCACAGGTCTGCACCACATTAAGGCACATTTCAAAGAAAAAAATTACACATGGCCATAGGTGTTTTTAAAAGTGGGGACTTCAAACATAAATATGAGAGGGGGATTTTGCAAGAAATCAGGAAAAGATCTGTGTGGTGGTGTAGGAGTGTACCCAGTACAAGTCTTTGGTGAAGGGCAGTTCCCTTGTTTTCCCAGGATTTTCACTGTGCAGTCCCATAGATACCACTCAGGCAGCACCATCATGAGAAAGCCAACTAGGAATGTGGCAAGTGAAAGGGAAGAAACATAAAGCAAAAATTTTTCTTACCAGCCAGCTGGGCTACGCTTGACAAAATGTAACACAGTTGTTCTGCTAACTGGGCAGCCAAGTTAGAGATACAGTGTGTGATACCTTGTTTTCTAACAAGTGTTTTCACTTTTTTTTTTTCAGTTGAGCTGCCACTGAGAACATTTTGATTAGTTTGTCATCAAACTTATTTACAGTATTCTATGTCTGTAGTTAATTTATGAGTAGTTCTTGGCAGACTTCAAACAGATGTAATGGCTCTGCAGCGTATATGGTGTATTTCTGTTTCCTGACTGAATGAGAGGAATGAGATTTCCACTGCAAATATTTTTTGTAGGGCTTCAAAATTTGCTTTTCCTGAGTATCTAAAAATATTTTTAATACTGTTTCCATGAGCATTCCTGTTTCTGTGAACACAAAGTCAACATGGTTGAAATGAAGAGTTTAAAATTTTAAAGGAAAAATAAAGCGCTTCTTTTTTAGTGCAATCATCCAGCTTGACCTGAAAGTCACTTTAATCCTAGTTCTAAGGTTTCATAGAGAAGTACACAGCCACAGGCACGTTCACATATTACTTGTGTTCATGGAAGCGTTAAGTGAATTTCCAAAGTCCTGTCTCAGCACATGCTACATGCAGTGGGAAGAATTCTTTAAAAGTCTCTCTCACCGTTGGATCCGTGGTCCTTGTGGCTTCGTGTCAAGACTCATGCAGGAAAAGGGAGTACCTAAATTTCAGGTGGATAAGCAGTTAAAGCACCGACACTGTGGTGCAAGAATCGTTTCATCAGATTAGAGGAAACAAAGCAGTGTTGAGGCTGACTACAAAATTGCAGTTTTTCAAATCGTGGGAAGAAGAACTATGTAGCGGTTGTCAAATTTCTGAAAGTGCAAACACCTTTCCTATACCATAAATAATGCTACCAGGAAGAGATAGCCCCTAAACGTTTCTGAGTGACATAAAAAACAGGACCAACAACTTCACCTTTGGCACAGGAATATCTTATTAATACGTAGGAAAACACCACCCTACAGCTTTTTCATGAAAGATAGTTTTTCTAAAATGCTTCTGACACAGATATCCCCACCCAGCTAAACCCAAACTGCCCCTGCAGCAGAACGGGATGGATGTGCTGGATGGAGAGCAGATTACATCCACTCTCTGTCATGCTCCTGTCAATCACTGTGTGTCCTGAAACCAAAAGAAACCTTTTGGTAAATCCAGAAGGTAAATCCAGCATTTCAGCGAACTAAACCAGCATCTCCCCTGGCTGTTTGCAAGCAGTGGCCAAGATTCTCTTGGGCCAGTTTATTTGGATCTTGGCATCTGTCTGGCTCTGTAAGTGATGAACTAGACCAAAAGGATCTAAAATACAGGCCCAGCTTGGCTAAGTTTCTACGGATTTTACAACTGATTTTGTTTTACTTGTGCAACATTTCCAAGAAATACTTTACTATATATATATATATTTAGCATAGCTGTCTGTCAATTTTCATGGCAAAAAAGTATTTGGAAACTGGAGAGTAGTAATAGTAGAGTTGTTTTTAAAGGAATCACCGTACACCATTCTAGGCCAAACCTTTTTATTAAAGTTTTATGAAAATCCTCCCTGTTTTTTACATTCCAGTCAAGTCTATTAGCTTTTCAGGTTTGATGATCTAGCAGGTATAAGCACTTCTCACATTAAATGCAGTGTTGACAAAGGAAATTCACTAGCAAAGGTTTCATTAACTGGGGATTATACTGAAACCTTTTCCCAGAATTGTCAATAAATGGAGCCCTAATCAAAAATTTGGCTTTAAATTCAAGTGCAACTAATATAATTTTGTGTTTGGTTTAAAACTACCTGTGGTTATTTTCTCATTTTTCAATATTCAGCATTATGCCATCTGAACTCTCAAACAGCATTGTTCCTATGGTGAAAAAGCAAACTTAAATCTCATGTATGAATGAAGCTTGAGTTTAACTTCTGCTTCCAATGAGTGCTGTGGAAAAAGAGGCCATTCCTGCAAAGATAGAGAATTAAAAATTTCCCTCAAATGACACTGTGGGTATTGGACACACTGCTCAGCCAGGGCTTGTTCCTGGGGTGGAGGTCATGGGTTGGCACATCTACAGTGTGCCAGCACAGCTCAGGGGTGAGGAGGTGCCTTCCCTGTGCTGGGCAGAGTTTGTGGTGGGTCACAGCCCCAAGGGTGCCTTGGGTGCCTGGGGGTTTGCAGTTGCCCACAGCACTCAGACATGCTGACCCAGGACAATCCAGCACCATGGCAGGCAATAAGAGTTTTGCCATTGATGTAAGCAGTTTGGCACCCTTGCTCACCTTAAGTATAAAATAATGTAATACCCTCCTCTGGGTCTCTCTTCCAGCATTGAAGTTATCTGGCAAAATCTCCTGTTTCGCTCTCCCCAGGTATGTGAAGAGGCTACAGCATCTGCTGGCTTCATCAATCAAGAAAATCTGCAAATTTACAGACCCTTTAGGTGCGTGCTGGAGTCTTTTTAAGTTTGCTTGTGCACTGCAGTGACCTTTTTCACTCTGTTTCTAGGAAGAAAATATTCCAGTGACCAATTAGGGGATTGAAGGGAGGCACTGGGGGCCCTGCCACAGTGCTGCAGACCCTGATGCCTGCCCAAGGAGTAGAACCATGTTCTGGAAAGGCAATAAGAGCATGATCTAACTCTCCTAAACTCAGTAGGAATCTCTCCAAGGATCTAATAGGTTTAGAGTTTACAACACGGTCTTTTAAGATGAAGTTTTTGAAACTACCTGAGGGAGCTGAGTATAGTTTTCTACTCAAATTAATAGAAATTGGATATTTAAATTCCTTAGATGTCTTTGAAAGCCTTACCTCTAAGTAGCATATAAAGATCTACTGTAACTTCCATTGCACCTAATTTACAATTTATAGTTAAGATGATGTAAACTCTAGAGTTTGTTTCAAAATGCAGTTCATTTATTTACAGCTCCCTAGGCTAAGCTACTGTTTAGTGTTCTATGAGAAGAAACCAAATATTTTGTACTAGTCACAATTGGTGTTTAATCCAAGTTAAGAAGAATATCATATCTCATGAGGACAACAGAGACAGAATCATAAATCTGAATTTGTTTCAGTTTTGTTTTTGAAAAGAGTTTGAGCTCATATCACCCTAGCCTCCTTAATGGTTTTACATAAACAATGAAGTGCCTCAAGAAAATCACCAGTGGCTCTTCTGTCAACAGAGAGCTTCATTTTCTCTCCCAGATTAGGGTGGTCTGAAGCTATCAGCAGCTGATCTGACAGAGTTAATCTGAAACAAATTGCTGTTGCTATAATCTTTCCTTGACATGAGGTGCTGCAGAGGAGAGAAACCAAGTATTGTTGCATGACTAAACTGGCTTGGCTGGTGATTCGTTATAGCGTATTGAAAAGTGTTAGGTTCTCTGCAATTTCTATCTTGTCTATCTATCTATCTATCTATCTATCTATCTATCTATCTATCTATCTATCTATCTAAAAATTTGGTTGGGGTATATTTCTTCACCCCCAGAATAACGTAAGATAAACCATCTCTCAGTGCCTTCTGATTTTAAGGTTGATCCACAGGTGTAAAATGAAGTCATCTGAAGCATATGTTTTTGTTTAGGTTTGAGAAATGTGACAAACTTTGTGGGGTTGGTTGGTTGATTGGGTTTTTTTCCTAAGGCAACTACTTTGATTGAGCTTAAAATACGTTTGGAAATGTTGTTAGTCATACTGCAGCTTGGTAGCATGGTAAAGGTGATACTCAAATGCTTTAAGTCCTGTAGCAAAGGTGACTGGCAGAGAATTGCTAATTTCCTTGGTACTGGTGGAGATTCTCAGTTTGGTAAGCATGCAGCAGCTCTACTTTGCTCCTAGACTTCACTGGAGAGTGCTGGTTTAGATGCTGTGGCTGTTTATTGCCGTATCTGGGACTGGATGTTGAAGATTGGTTCCAGCTCAGGAAATCCCCAAACACTGCTGGGTTTCATTTTTCTTTTCTTAAGGATAGAGCGTTGTTTCTCTCAGTTTGAAGAAAGCATACTTTGCCCTAAATTTAAGCTGCTGAGGTAAGTGCCACCAAGGCAGGTCCCAGCTTTCCCCTTTGTGAGCACACGCACCTCTGTGCCTGACAAGCCAATTGAACTGGTTTGGATGTTTTCATTCTGTTGGAGGAAATGCCACCAGCGGGAGAGAGGGTTCCCCTCTTACATCTTGCATAATATCAAAAGGAGCTGTGTGAATTCGATTGATGTTTTTCTCCTAGCAAAACAAAAGAGTTGAAATATTTTAGCACTTAATTGCATCAAAGGATAAAAATTAAAATATCCTTACAGGAATTCAGGTTGCTGAAAAAGTCAGGTCCAGCTCAGATGCAAGTAAGTTTTATATTAAAACTGAAGCAACCAGCCAGTATAATATTTCCTGGAGTTTCATCCATCATGCTACTGGTTTCTGCAGGGAGTGAAACATAACCTTTCCTTGCTGTGTCTCAGGAAAAGTAAAGAGTATTGCTAAGAAGTTTGTCATATCACAAATTCCTAATTAGAGAGGCTTGGGAAGCTGGCAAGTTTGCAGACTTCATTAAACATGTTGCAATGCCCCAAGGAAGAAAAATGTTGAGGAAAATCTGCAAATTATATAGATGCAGACTGTCCTGCATCCTTGGACCACTGGTATCTCAAGGTATCACACAGCTCCATGGACTGAGACCCAGAGCTGTCAGGAGTGTGGCTGAAGGAGCTGCAGCATGGTGCTCTTGGTTCACTCTCCTGCTTGCAGAAGGTTGTGGAAAGCAGGAGAATTGTTTATCAGTAGGTAAACCTGCTGGATCTAGGAAAACAAAGTAATGGTGTGTGGTGAGAGCAGCCTCAAGGCACTGTGAGTGGGGCTGGGGCTCCACTGGGAGAGAATCAGTGAAATGTGGTCTTTCTGAAGAGACTTTGCCTCTCAAGGGCTTTTGTCCTCTCTGCTGTGTGTGGATCACATATCTGCCTCTGCTCCTGGCTTGAGGGTATCAGCTGGTCACTGGGACATAATGACAGCAAAGGCAAGGAGAATCCCCTCCATCCTAGCCCTCAGTTGGCAGAGGAGTACATGTAAACATGAATTTCCCTTCACCTTGACAAATTCTCCAAATGCTAAACCCCAATGGCATTTTGATCGGGATCTCTTAATAGCTCCCATTGAAGCTGTTGTGTGTGTAATGCAATAATTACACCACTAATGCTGGTGATCATCAGTCAGGTCGAGTCACTAGAGGTCTCCCCTTTCCCAATTGTTTGTCCCAACATCTGACCTCGAAGCTAAGGCTCTGATGGTGCCTTTTTTCAATGGCCAATTAATTACTTCATGCAATGAAAATGTCAAGAGCAGCTTGAGGAGGGCAGACAGGAAGGACCATGACCCTGGATAATGTAGAAACAGAGCTAGAACAACTTTCTCATACCCCACACTTTTTAAGCAGAAGTGATGAGAGGTGAGGCAGCAGCTGCACCAGGTTATCTGTGCTGTGCTGGGACTAACTTGAGCTGTGCTCTGGGACCTTCTGGTTGGTCAGATCCTGCAGAGCAGTCCAGCCAGGGATTAGTCATGTTCAGGAGTGAAACTACGCAGATTTAGATTAGGGGCTGAATGTAATTTTGACTATAACAAGAGAATACAGAAGTCTGGCTATTAGTTAGACAAACTATTGCTTTATATTAATTTTATTTTATTAAAGTACTAGAAAGGACTACATTTTCAGTTGAAAAACATGACCTGAAACTGAGCTAATCCAGTTAACACCTATTTCACAGAAATGCCACCCACCAAGAGTTTTACTGAACAAGATCAAAAATCAATTTTTCAGTGCACACATTAACTATAATGGCAGGTTCTTAGCAATTTTATTCTCTTTCAGTGATTACTTAACTTTGATCACATACTGAATGCCCTGAAAATCTCAGATGTGGCTCAACCATCTGGCATTATATTATACATTTTAAAAGGTGTATTTAAGACCTTCTGTGACTGGAATAACACTTCTGTGGCGCTATTGCTCTCATCTGTGTTCCAAATCCATCACATTATTTTCTTATGAGGCCAGAGCTACCATCACTAATTAGGCCTTTTATTTTGTTTTACTAGATTATCTGGTTTTTAACTTTAAGATCTCCTTGGCCAAAAAACAACTTGGATGAAATTATCTGAGTAAATCCATGCCAGCTCAGACAAAACTAGCAGAGTTGATTTAAAATTACCACCTTTCCAAAATGTCAAAAGCAAAGTTTTCCTTCTTTCCCAAGAGCCATGAACACCAGTTTAAATGCTGAAAACCAGACCTCATCATAGCTGTGTCTTGCTCTTTCATCAGTTTTTTTGTGTTACTGTAAAAGGAAACTGTTACATTGTGAATGTTGATTACATGCAATTGCCAGACTTTGACATTGTGTTAGGATGATGTGATCTTGCAGGAAGCAGAAGGAGAACATGATATTCAGTTTCCTCCTTTTGTACATGAGTGGAAAGGTAGGTATTAGTCTAAATCAATGCCTTTGCATTCTCATATCCTTACATTTTAGAGAAATATATATGTTTCTTGGTGAATTCTGTGAAGGAGGCAAATGAAAATACAAATGTAAATGTGAAAATAATAAATTATAAGCAGACATATACTGGAGGAAGATAATAGGGTGAAAAAAAGTACATAATGAATTATGAGACTTTTTTTTTATCCTGGCTGTCATTTTTTTTCTATCCTGGATGTCACGGCAGCAGGTGAAGTTCAACAGGTTTGGGAATTGCATTTGGCTCAGCTGATTCTGACTTCCCTGCAATCTCCTTAAAACACAGAGAGAATCTTTATGTTGGGTTGCTTGTAAAATTCCTTTATCACTCTCTCCTTAGGCCTGAATTGAATTGGGTCACCCCAACCTTCCTCCTGGGTTTAGAATCTCTCCACCAGAATTTAATTTCATTCTTTCACACCAGAGCATATGAAAGTTTCTTTGAAGAGATATCTCAAATACTAGACTCCAAACATTAGAATTTGTGTGTACAATTTATGTACAGCTACATATTTGCTGATATTCTCACCACTGGTGCTGCCTGCTGGAGGTCACTCCCACCCTTCTGGTGGAATATCCACCGTACCCGTGGTGGGGAAGGTGGGGAACCCACTGAGCTTGCCTGTTGCTCTATCTTGGATCCTTTTTGCTTTGAAACTTTTCTGGAGGCAACATAGAAGGTACAGATCTAGTTCTTCTCTCTGAGTAGAGAACCCTTTTCTTTGCCAGTGTTTATATTGGACTGATACTCCCCACTGATGCAGAGCACTGACTGGAATGTATTGTAGACAATTTCTACAATATTTAAAAATTCTAGGCATGGATTAGCACTGTTAACATTTTTCTTTTGTGATTTTGAACAAAAGAAACAATACTTGCTTTGCTTTGTTCTGTGCTTCTTGCTGTCCAAGTGCATGAGCCTTGCCCAAGGCCACCTACCAAGCAGTCAGGATAAGCCTGAGCTGAGAAGCCAACTCAGACTCAAGCAGTGATGTTGCTTGCACAGAAGCCAAGCTTTCTATATTGTCCATTGAAAAGGGCCTTTGTGCATGCCTGGGACCTTGATTGCAGCCACCAAAAACTGCTCCAAAATGAGCTAAATTTTCTGAGTGTTGGTACCACCTGTCCTAGATGGCTGTTGGAGCCTATGGAATCATTCCCTCAGATTTTGGAAGGATTAAAATTTTTTGGTCCTGATTTGCACATTGTAGGAAACAGTCTGAATCCTCTTCACACTTTCCTCAAACTTTAGCTTGTGAATTTACAAACTTGTGCATAGCAGAAAAATGAAAATAAATTCTAGAATGTTTTTTTCCATGTGCAGTGTAGCTGAATTGTATCATGAACTATAGCTCCATCACCACTTCTCCAAAACAATGGTATAGTTCATTTTCCTTTACAGGAATGGTTTGGCCTTCAAATTTTGGATGATCTCTGAGATATTATTGAAATCTCCCATTTTTTACTACTGAAGCAAACAGGAGAGAAGGCAGGTCTGTGAACACCACTAGCTCTGTGCTGAGATAAAGATACTACTCTGACAATATGTTAACTGTATTTTTTCCCTTCATCAGATGCATGTTTTATTTTGCTTGAAGCAGCATGGGGTCTTATGCTGCATTTTTATAGAATGCAAATTCTCATTTTTTACAGAATAGGATACCTCCTAGTAAATAATCCATTTGACATTCCAGCTCAGCATTTCATAATTATCATTTTAAGTTAAAACTAGTCTGTGATTGAACTTGTAAACATTCTTAAAAAAAAAAGTTGCATTTCAGAATCACATTTGCCTCAGCATCCAAAGTACCCTAGAGAAAGATCATTGATCTTAAAAAAAATAAAAAGAAAGAAAGCAGACCTCTGCCAAATACTTCTCTATCATGCAAAAAGCCTCCAAAAGAAAGAAAGAGAGAGGTCAGGATGTTGCACTTCCCCCAGTAAGAAGGCTGAAAAACCAAACAAACCTGCAATTATGGCACAGTTTTCAGCAACAAAGATTCCTTGTACGAGGTATGGGCAAGATTTCTTTTCTACATAAACCTGTCCAGGTCTGAAGCAGCCCTGTTGATTTCAGTAGTTTCCACAGACCTGTATCAGTTCTTTGTCCCACAGGAGCTACAGGTATTGGACAGAGTATTAGTATGTCAAAGCAAAAGGTTAGAAAAGGACTAAATCGCAATGGCTAAATGCACTCCCATTAAAGTGAAACTGGTGGCTGCAAAAAATTCATGCTGTGAGAAAGGTCTGCTTTCACGTGGCCGTGGAAGGCCGAGCTTTTAACATATTCAATAATTTTGCATATCTTGGATCTTGATTTTAAGGTCTTTGGAGCCCAACAGAGTAGAAAAGATCTTAGAAGGAGAGTGTCAGAAAGGGCCCGTCTCACACAGGGACTTGGAGCTCTTTGAGCTTTCCAGGTCTGGAGAATAAACATAACATGGTCATGAGATAATAATAAACATAACATAAACATAAACAGGTCATGAGAATAAACATAACATGAGCTACCTGGGAGCTGAGGCCCCAGGGGACTGAGCTGGTCCTGCCTCTCCATTAAGGGCACGTCAGGCAGAAACTGGGAGCAGGAAGGAGTGATGGTGCCATAAGATTCCACTCCTAATTGCCTCTGAAGCCAATGAGCACTTTGGATGCAAATCTCAAGGAAAATCCATTAGGAGCTATATAGAAGGATTTATGTTTTTGTGTCATAGGTAATTTATGCATTTTCTTTAACGTTTGTGCAAGATGTTTGTAATTTGCTAAGCTAAAACTCTGACAAACATTTTAAACAAGTCATTAAAACTTCCCTAATCTTCTTATTTTTTTTCTTCAACATTCTATCAGAGATCAATAAATAAGCAAAGTACTTTAAAAATTAGACAAAACCCATACCCAAACCTTAAGTACTATGAAACTCAGAATTAAAACTGCGTAGCAAATTATAAACATAAAGCTGTGTCAAATGCAAAGTAAAAACCTCTTTAAAAATGCCTGTATCACACAAGACTGCAGTGTTTTAAACAAGGTTCCTTTCCTGTCAGTTGTTGCAATTGTAATATTCTTAAAGGTTTATGTTAAGGTTCATTTGATTCTATTTCTTTAATTAGCCAAAAGGTCTACTAAAGATATGCATGCAAAAAATTCAGTAGGGAAATTTAAATCACCATGTCTTGTTGCTTAGACTTTTTTGTTATTTTAATGTACAGTTAAGAAAACATAGCAAGTCTTTGTTTCTAGAGAATATTATATTGCATTGCAGCAGGCACCATTTCCCCTATTTTGGGAGTAAAATGCCCATGAATATATTTGTTCTTCAAAAGAAAATCTATAAAATATGTTTTCTTTATCATTTTAAGCATGTGTGCCTGTACATATGTGATCCTACTGACTTCCCTGTTTGGGGGAACGTCCAAAGCTGCATTGACTTGCCATAGTTCCCTGAAATATTTTTATCAATATTTTCACTGAAAAATACTCATCACAACAAAATATTTACATTTTTAATGTAAATGTGACACAAAGGGGACATACCAGCCAGCTACTCCTCTAACTAGTCGCACTAAGCAGGTAGGGAAAATGAAGCAGGAGTTGTACGAGGACTGAGCTAGTAGTGGCACTGATTACTGAATCTGAGCACTGAATACAAGAAATTTTGTGTCATGTTGTCCCAACACTTGACAATATTGGAGCTGATGGATATTTTTCCCACTGACTTTTACCTTAGAGGGTACAAGTGTACTTACAAAAGTAACTCATGGAAGACATTTGAAGCACTGTGGTCAGGCTTGTTTTCCTGACTTGTGTTACAGTCTCAACTTCATACTTTAATAACACGGATTTCAGCAATAAAGGGGTGGATATATTTAATGTGGGTTGGGAGAGCCATTAAATGTGGAATTATGGGACTAGCATCCACAGACTGCAGAAAGTTTGGAAACCAGAATATGGAGAGATCACGCTTCAGTAAAACATCACTGAGGAAAGAGGCTCCTAGGTAAGACAAGCCCAGCAGGCCTAAATTGGAAAATATAATAAAGCTAATGACGTGCATTTTTTAGCTTCTATCTGGACATTTTGGAGGCCTCTTTTCCTGTTTTTAGCTTTATTATGGTTTTTTGTTTTGG
>VXAX01001645.1:404237-425846 GCA_013399835.1 Leptocoma aspasia | reverse complement strand
TTTTTTTGGTTTTTTTTTTTTTTTTTTTAATCATGCAAGAAACATTCTAAAAAGTCTAGAAAGAGGCAACTGCAGTATTATGGAAACAGTCTCATGGAAGAAAGTTATCACAGATTGACATGCAGTGATCTTTGTCTTCCGCCCTTTTTTCCTCACTTCATTTTCTTTCCTCACATGAGGAATTGTAATCAAGCTATTTTCTGACCAGCATGGAAATGGATAGATTTGAAATTAATGAATAAAACCATTCATCTTTAAATAGGGTTATTATGCACTATCTCTGAGATTTTGTCACTGAACGATCAGACTTCAGTCTTCACCAACACACACCATTTCCTGCTCATGGCAGAGCAATCTAAGAGCCTTGCTTCAGCAAAGAGAGAGAGAACTCAACTCATGCTGCTAAAAACACTGTGCTGCCACATGATGTTTTTTGGCAGGGAGCTGGAAAATATTACTTTGCAAGGCAAGCTGGTGGCACTATATTTGCATGGCTCAAAACCACTTAGCAGAGACCACCCTCTCTTTCTCTCCACAGATTCCCTCTCTACACCAGCCTTTGCCAAGGAATCTTGGCAATTTCTTCCCCAGAGAGTCTTTGAGCAGAGGTTTCTTCTAGTGGCACCACTGGCCCATCTCATAAGGATGAGCTAGCTGAAATTTTCCTCAAAGGGTGGCTTCCAGTGGAGGAAGCCTTTCCAAGAACTGTAAACACACCAAGTTCTTGCCCATGGCATCAAGAGTCCCGTTTCAGAAAACACTGGGACAATAAAGATGATTTCAGTGTGTCACATGTGATTGCACAACATAACACAAAAATGCAAAAATGTGAGATGACTAGACAACAAAATGCTGGCTCTGAATCAAACATGTAAAGCACCTATTTTCAGCTCAACCATCTGCTATTGGTTTGCACAGTGTTTCCCAGCTGAAAACACAAGGCAGTTTGGCACAAAAGGAGAATTCCTCCGGCTGGTCACACACTGAAAGATACAGTTTTTTTTTCCTCTTGTGACTAGCCCATCTCTGTCTTTTTTTTTTTTTTTCATAATGAGATAGGCTGGTTATTCCAAGTAAATAATGATAAGCTAAAATCCAATCCTCTAGGAAAAATGTTCTCTAGCATCCTAGCAGGCAAAATAATGGTATTGCACTCTCTCCTTCAAAATAAGCATGCAAAAATTAGCAACTGAATTACATAGATTAGCTGAAACTTGCCTGCTGAAAATTTTCAGTGGTGATCCTTTTTCAATTGCTGGATGATCTCTGAGATCATTAACTCTACTGTCAGTAACTGATAAACAGCAAAGTGTCTGAATAAGTAAGAAATCCTTTTAGTTGGCAAATAATTATGAAAAAATAGTCACTTTGGGGTATTTAATATGGAAAACAGCAAAGGAAACCAAAACAAAACAAATAACCTCTAAGTTTTTCTGTGGAGGCAATGTGCCCCCCAACCATTTGCTATTTGAGGTTCATATCACTCTTTGGAATAAACTGATTATTCCTTTAGAGCCCTGATTTGGAGAGAGGGAACTGGTCTGAAATTCTTTCCTTTTTAATAGAGATCAAAACCACTTGGACATTCATTTGCTGCTTTCTTCCCTGAATAAGATGTTTTTGAGTTAAAACCCTGTCTCTCTTGACTTCACTGGGTCCATGATTTCACCCCAGCAATTATTCTAAATGCATTACTCATATACTCTAAATGTGGTATACTTAATAAGCATACCACACTAATTCTCTACTGTTTCCGTATGAGCATCTCCCAATGCCAATGTAAACCCACTGCACAAAGCTACATTAAAGCAATATTTATGGTTGAGATCTTAACACAAAGTCAGGAAACTCAGAGTTATGGTTCCCCCAGCCAACCATAACCAGAGGTAGCTTTAGTGTTTTGCATTACTATGTCTATACTCCACAATGTGTGTCCAAATACCGTGACTGAGTTATAGCTGCTGTGGGAACTATAGCTTTGGATTTCGGTATATTTTTGCATTTAAATTCTCAGCCCAGGTTATGAACAATTGCGAAAATTATGGTTGCAGCACAGGTTAGTGTCTCCAGTTTGCTGTTCTTGGTTACTGCTGAGGCTGCCATGGGAGAATGGTAAGTTCTCCCTGTGGTGTGGGTGATGGGAAGCCTGAAGGTCTCTTTTACTCTGACAAACAAAATACTTCGGCTGCACTCATAAGGTATATAAGGATTAGCTTTTCTGCAAGCTTCGTATCATTCAGCAGATACTCTGGAAGAGAGCAAGGGAGCTAATAGGATTTGACAGAGATTACTTAAAATGACTCTAATGCTAATATCCAATTAACTTAGTCAGAGACAGGGAATAATAAGCTGCTTTTCTGTGCATTTTATACTGTGTTAGGAAAATGCTGTATCATGACTTCAAGGGAAATGGGACTGTTTTCACCAAATGTCCTCAGCAACAAACAGCCTGAGATGTGAAAAAGAGAAAGTTTGTACAGCAGGCAGCCCTAACCAAAATTATTCACAGTGGTGTGAGATACTCTGCCCTATGCAACAAAACCTCTCTAGCTCACATCTACTGGTGTTCTTGGGCAACTTTCCCTGTAACCTACTGCATAGTCAGTGTGCAGTTTATTTAAATAATTCTTTTGGACATAAATATTCCTCAGTAATGACTAAAAATAGATTTAATAGGTTGACAATAATTGGAATTTGATGGAGGGGTTTGCAGTAAATTGCAGATAATTTTTGTAATGTTTCTCAAAGATCATGGAATTGAAGTCTGAGTTTAGAAAGCTAGCTGACTCAGGAGTGGGTCATGGCTTGAATGCCAAAGAGAAGCAGAGGAGGCCAGAAGTCCTTCAGACTGTGCCAGTGATGGACTGGACCTCACTAGTCCAGACACACAGAGAACCAGCTGAAGGCTGCTGGCATTTGTCTATCATAAACCCTGGAGGAAAAGAAATTACTCAGGCATGCATTTCATCAGGTGAGAAGTGCAGAAACAGAACCATGCTATGCTGTATTTCTTGGGGTGTTGTAGCCTCATCTACATTTGGACTGTGGCCACAATTTGTAATTCTTAGTGAACACGGCCACTTTTCCTAGGCAAGTTATAATCTTGTCTGTTGGGAAACATCCAACCAAAGCAGAGCATGATAAGTGGAAAGAGAACTGCATGCCTACTAGCAGCCACTCCAAATCATCACCTTTGTTTGCTTTCAGATGTTATCAGCATCCAACTGCAAGGATGAATGGAGTGATACATCTGGCTCACTGACCAAAACATGAGGAGTGTTTTCCCGTGCTCTTAACAGATGCCAGCAGCAGCACGCAGCTGAACTGGCCCTTCCATAACCTAATCCCTTTTGAACATGACTGCTGATATGTTCATACCTCATGGTTATATGTCTTGGCTTTTCGTTTTATGTATTGAATTGTTTGGATAAGGTCAATATATACAGCAGTAACATTCCCACTGACTGCACAAGCCCAGCTGCTCCTGCCCCATATTTCAACCAGCTCCCCACTCCATCTAAATATAGCAATGATATAATTGGATTGCAAAAACTGATCATTTTGAGGTCAGAGAATAAACATAATTTGCTTTGTGAATATATATTTCTTCAGTGTATTTTTTTAAACAGGCCAAGTCTCTTCACAGCGGGCTCTTGCACGACCAGAAGAGCAGTAAATTACTGCAGATGAGTTGACCATTGTTGTTTTCCTGTATACCTCAGTGCAGTGTGTGTGCAGTGCAATGTCTCACTGAGCATGCATGGGGACAAATCTTTTGTTTGTATGTAGCCAATAGCTTGGAAAAAAACCAGAACTAAGCAAACCTTACAAAAAACCTGGAGAAAGGAAAAAAAGTCCAAAGCAAGCTATTTTTAGCTCTGTATAAGCAACATTTCAATTGTTCTAAAAAGATATTTATTGGAAAGAACTTGAAATACAAACATATGGACAATATAGTATTTCGCAAAAGGTCTGCCTGTGCTCTGCTGAACTGTTGGATAAGCTGAGAAACAATAATTTTATACTTTTAAGAATAATGAAAGTGAATTAAAATTACCTACCAAGCTATAAATTAACACAGAGGTACAATATAGCTCTTGCAAAAGGCTTGTTATCTCATTCTTACCAGTTCACAAGTATGCTAGTTTGCAAAGCCAAAATTCTAATATGTATCACAGAACTTTTAAAGCAAGTTGAAATTAGGTGTAAACACACTTTTCAGTGTTCTGTTGCTCAAAAGAGATGTTTTTTTGTTGCTATTGGAGCATGTTTTTGGGCTTTGGGGTAAAATTGAGTTATCTAGCACACTGCTTATTTAGATTACAGTTTTTTAAAGTAATTTCATACAGATCCTTTAAATTCTGGGTATGTCCTGATGCTAGTTTATGTGAACCACTGATTTTGGTTTTGGATTTTTAAGAAAAAGGCACTGGTTTTGGTCATATTGATCATGAAATGGGTTTCTGTGATGGGGACTAAAATCAAAACTGAGAAAGGCATGGATAAGCTAGTACATAATGCTTAGCTTGATGTAACTAAGAGCAAGATGCAAGCCTCTGCCTCGTTCTCCATGATTTTCATTTACATGTATGGAGTGTTTTGCATACTGTGACCTCTCAATTAACATTATTTACATCTCAGTAAACTACCATGCTACTTTTCCAGATGTCCTAATCCTTTATGTAAATGCACTTATTAAACCCAGCCACCAGGCTCAGTGAAACCTGCCAAATCCTCTGTGTCTGGACTCACACACTCCATAGACTAAGCTTTATTTGCATAAACTTGGTCTGTAAGTGTAATCTTACTTATCATCTGAAGAGTTAAAGTTTCACTAATGTAAATCCCTGACAAATCAAGCACAGATGTAACTGTTTGCCCCCAGGCTCAGCCTGTCAATTCACTGCCACCCTTGTATCTTTCCCCTGCTCCTTCCTCCAACCCCTCCAACATCCTCCCCACCCTGCAAGTGTTTTTTTTAGTACTAGTAGTCATTTAGAACTGTTTATGTAGATACATTGCAGGTACTAAACAGGACACTGGAAATTAGTCATTTGGGCTTTTCCCTTTAGATGAAACTGTCTTACAAAATAGTGCTGGCCTGTAATTCTGGGTGTCTGTTTTTAACACCTGGAAAAATTTGCTCTGTCAATCCCTAGGTACTAGACAGTTTGTTGCAGTTTGCCAGGCAGTGTTCCAGATAAGGAGCTGAGCTCAATAAATGCTTAATGTAAGCTGGCAAATTCCACAAAGCATCCAAGGAAAATTCAATCAGACAGCAGCAGGGAGGTGGTGGTGGGGTAACTCCCAAAAAACACCATAAGGAAGTAGACGATGGGGTGAGGAGATGATTCTTCATATTCCTTTGTCTGTGAGAAATGAAAGTTCCCTTCCAGTCATAAAAACAGTAGATTGAAAACCAAAATAAAATCTGCCAGCCTTCAAAACTTTTATGAAAATGAGGAAAATGTTATTTTTGAATTCAGAGGGTGTTGGCATACACTGGGTTTGTTTCTGATTACTTTAAGTTCTAAATATGTTTCCTTTGCTGGTACCCAGTTGCTATTTATTTGGCTTTAGTCTTTGATCTCCCTTATGCTGGCACATCATAAAAAACATATTCCTGTTTGAATTCTATATTATGCAGTTAGTCTTTGCTCGTTATGTTCGCCAGGCTGGTTGTACATATAGAATAGGACTCTCTTTGTTTTTGATAGACTCCAGGTGTTTATCACTCTAACTTACTAATGGATTTGACCACAGAATATGCAAGCAAGAAGAAAACTGAAAAACTAATGGCAAAATTACTGGTTTGGTAATTCAATGGCCTCCTATACCATAACCACAGGAACCACACACATGCATGGGTGCATGCACACAGGGTGAGTTTTGTAAAAGCAAGGATCCTTCACTTACTCCGTTTTCTTGAGGTGAATTTTTTGTTCTGAAAATTAAGTTTTGTTTCAGATTTATTTGCCACTATGAGTTTTCTTTGAAAGCTTTTTCAATTTAGGCCCTGCTTATTCAATTCCACATGATTGTGCATTTGAGGAATGTCCTGTATAATCTAGCTGAGGTGATGCAATTTCTACAACTTTCCTACTCCTCCCTTGTAATTCCAAGGAAAGCAAGCATTCCATTAGCCTATCAGGCACTGACAGTTCCAGCTAACATGTTTAATCTGCATTGCAATAACTTGGGAACTGCCAAGATGAACTTATTAAATTTCTATCACTTATTTACCACACTGCTTTACAGTAGCCAAAAATAACTCTTTTTTCCCCCCATTTCTGGTTAATCCAAATTTTTTAGTGGGAAATTATAAAAATTCCAATTAAAAAAAAATCCTTATTCCCGTACATACCACCAAATGATAATTACCTGTTTAAGTGCAAAGGTGTGTGGAGGAACTTGGCTTTAACTCTTACCTGAGGTCTGTTACAACTGCTGCAAAATACATGGCAATGAAGGCTGATTTGTATTTATCCTTTAAAGAGGTTGCACACAAATCATATTCCTTTAGTGCTCAGAATCTTTCCTTTTTTAGGAATTATTTGATTATTTGAAATTTTAAAAGTTAATCTCAGATTAGCTCATTGATTAAGTTTAGGGAGTGAGTCCCTGAAGACATGTAAAATTTATCTTGGTTTCACTTAAACACAGATAGTTTAAAAAAGTAAAGCTGCATAAATATATTCTGTATGTGCCTATTCACACAGATGAAATCACATACATGTAACTTCGTTTTAGTTAGAATTACAGGTGGATCATATCCATAGTAAGAGATTTCACTGTGATATAAGAGTTAACCCAAGCATTCCTCACAGTTGAATTTTCCTGTTTTGTTATATTGCTTGTTGATTTCCATACTTTAAAAAATAGGGATGCCTTTTCAGTCTAAATGTGATGCTGTACTTACCAGTTTCATAAAAAAAATTAAAATTTTAATTCCAGTATATACCTAAGTACTTTGAATTTTGCATTGAGCTTAATATAGTTTTCTAAGAACCATAGCAGCGCTGAAGTTTAAAAGCTTATAGAGAATAATCTGAGGACAGATTTATCGCACTGATGTTCAGAATTACCCCATTTACACATTTAAACACTGATGTTCTGTTAATTTTTATCTTTGGCTGCAGGAGAGGTTTTTCTCAGAGGTCAAACATGCTTGCTGTGTTGGTTGCTTGCTCTGTTGCCATGCTAATGCAGGGGTTTAGCTAACATCCATGGGCTTATCGAGCTTTTTCCATTGGGAGAAGGAACTGATGCGCCAATTCAGCGTATTAACAAGGAATGCATGCAAGCCCTGTTTTGAGGAGGGTAAGGAAAATAAATGGCAACAGTTTTCTTGCAAATAGTTTGTAGGACTCTTTCCACTGCATCCCAAGTATTTGACTGTCACAAATGCTCTTCTGCCTCCCAAAACAGTCACTTTGCTGCAAAGCAGACTCCTGGTTCCCAAATTATGATCTGATTCCAAGTCTGAGCCCACATTTGCATCCAAATCCCAGGCGCCTCCTGGCGTAGTGCTTTGGTTTTGGACAGGTCCTGATGACCTTCTCTCAAACAGTGACTGCCATTTTTCCAGCAGCTCATATAGAAAAAGAGTTTAATTCCCTGGACATGAAAGAAGTCAGGTTACCCTCTGCTGCTGCCTGTGGATCAGGTACAGCTGAAGGCAGCTATTGTCATTTGCAAAAGAGTGGAAAAGGGAGGGACAAGAACCAGGGCAGTGAAGGAAAAGGCAACGAGAAGATAGATAGAGCAGCTTGAGGGACTGGAGCAGTGACAACAGCTCTTAGGTCCATGTGATCTGAAACCAAATAATGCATAGAAGAAGGCAGAGCTATGAGGCATAAAATGAAAATAAAAAGGACTTACCTGTCTGGTTTTACATTTCTTCAAAATACTTTTTTGTTGCTCTTGGGAAGGTAAAGTTCTACCCAGAAATGAAAAAGCAACAATAGCAGTTGCTTTTATACAATACACTACAGAGCACTATCAATTCCTGCTTATTTTCCTCCCTACCATGACAGTTTAATTTAAAGGGGAAAATCTAATTTCCTGTGCCGATTATATATCCAGTTAATTCCAAATTCTCATGTAACGGTTAAAATTCCTGACAATTAATAGAGGAGGCACAGCTCTGCTGATATAACTTAGACACATTCTCATTGAATCTCTGAATAATTTAGGTTGGAAGGGACCTCCAGAGATCTCCTAGTCCAGGTCCCCATCTCAAAGCAAGGCCAGCTTAGATTGTGTTGCTCAGAACTTTTTCCTGTCAAGCTTTGGTATCTCCAGGATTCCATACTTTCTCTGGGCCTCTGTTTCAGTGTTTAATAACCCTCATGGCAAAAGTGTTTTCCTAATATCGAATCAGATTTTTTTTCATATTATGACAAGTGCTGTTTGTTCCCTGCCTTACTGATGAGCACCAGCTCTGGGAATAGCCTGGCCTTGTCCTCTCTACACCCTCCCATTAGGCAGCTGCAGCAGTAAATGCCCCATCTCCAGGCTGAACAAGCCCAGCTCCCTGTTCTTCCTCCCACTCCAGGGGCTCTAGCCCAGACCATCCCACCAGCTCTTCACTGGCCTTACTGCAGTATATCCCTGTCTTTCTTGTACTTGGGAGCCCAGAGCTGGACCCAGGACTTCACTGTAGGCTATAATGGTGTGAATTTTTCAGTGGAAGGACTACTGCTGATAGCTAAATTTCCTTGCTCAGAGATGGGGTGTGAACAGTCTGTTGTGTCCCTACAGAGGACATAATGTATTACACTGTGAGCCAATTTCCACGGGAAGGAAACTCAGGGCTTATAGGTTTTATGGATCTATGCATCATTTCTGTAGGTATACCATCTGCTGCTGTTTAACCTGGGCAGTGCTTCTTCATATTAGAGTGGGCCACCAAAGAAGTCAGTCTCCTCATGGGTATGCATTTTATAAATATCAATGTGGACAGTTTTTGGAAATGCACTGCTAAGTCTCATTAAGGTAGGCATCAGCTAGTCTGTTAAAGATGTAATAGGTATCCCCCTGAAAAAAATTCTCATTTTAAGTTCCTTTATATTTGTCCTCGTCTCTTCCCTATGAGGGTAGTGAGTAATTGGAACAGGTTGCCCAAAGAAGCAATGGTTCCCCATTACTGGACATATTCAAGGCCAGGCTGGAGGGATTTGAGCAACCTGGTCTAGTGGAAGGTGTCCCTACCCATGGTAGGGAGGTTGGAACTAGATGTTTTTTTAGGCCCTTTCCAACCCAAACCATTCTATGATTCTTTAGAGGTAGATCAGAGAAAACATCAGCTCTAAGTATTATTGCAATAACTATTTAAATGAAAAAAAAAACAACAAAAACCTTCTGCTTAGTTTGAAAGGAAGAAAAAATGCTGTATATATCCAGTTTTAAATATAACAGGCATTATTTATAAGGGAGTATTTACTGCTAGGTATCACGTACACTTAGTTACTTCTCTAAAGCTGTATGACCCTGGCTGTATTTACACTGTTAAGTGGTACGTGTCCTGTGTGATCTGATACGTACCAGGGTTTCCAACTGTGTCAGGTGCTTCTCATTCTTGTTCCTCCTGTCATTTGGAGAGGTGGTTATGGAGATCCTGGAGGCAAAATAGAAAACAGCAGATTAACGCTTACATCAGTGATGCAATCAAAATGGATGATTTATGTGTCCTGAACAAGTAGAACCTACCCAACTGTATATGCAGCACTGATAGGAAAATGTGTTTAAGTTATGTACTTTAAGACAAAAAAGTTTTTTGGATAGTCTTTTCAAGAGCAAAGTCTCAGGAGCTCAAGACTGTAAAAGCTGTATGATCAAGCATGTATTGTTGCTTTTTAAATTCCAGTGGTTATGCAGCTTTGCCCCTTGCCTATCTTCAGAGTCAATGTTTTTATGTATCTTTGAAATGGTACTTCAGAGAAGGAAGTCCTTATGATACAATTTTAGCTGCAAGACCTCACAGAGTAGAAATCCCAACCTATAATTGTGAATAAAAGTATGGCCTTTATAAACTCCATTAGCCTATTTTGGCTAAATTTTTAGGTACCCTTTAGTTTTAACTGATTTTTAGGTACCCTTTAGTTTTAACTTGTGACTCTAGGAATGCACCCCTTGCACCCCTACTGCTGGTGGGTAGCTCAGGGGCTGAACCTGGATTGACAATAGGCAAGCTTTGCTCACATCTCATGCAGAGGTCACCCACAGTTTGGTTTGATATTTTCTGTTTCTGTAATTAGCCTTTATACTTCAAAGCACTTCTAAGACTGATAATTAAATGGGCACATGAGCAACTCAGTTCTCGGGCTGAAAATGGCATCTTGGTATGGATGGCAATTGTGACATGCAAACCTGAAATACCTCAAGAAGCATAAAAGCCAAGGGAATAGTTTTGATGATCATTACTAGTGGACTGGCTCCTGTTCTTGCTCGCTGAGCTAGACAAAAGGGTGTGAAGCCCTTATTTCACAGAGCTAGAAGCTTGTGTGGTCGTGGAAAGTGAACAGCAGAAAACCAAGATATTTTCAAGGGGGGGCAGGAAGCTCATTAGTTAGTTGTGAGCCTAACCCTGGTGACCCAGACTGCCTATCCACAGCCTGGTGGCTGTCAGTCCTGTCTGTCTCACCCCTTCCCAGCAGCAACTGCTACCAGCTGCAACTTCAAAGCACCCTTGGAATCGTGGTCCTTCCCTGCTGCCCACTGCTCCTCTTACTGCCAGTCAGAAAAGTGCTCAAGAGAGTTCTGGGGTCTCTGGTCCCAGGAGACCCTGCCCCTAAGGGTGGCCCTTGGGACTGGTGGGGCCCTATCCTGCCAGGTATGCCAGTGTCAAGCACACTTCAGCCTTCTGTAGGTTCTCCTCTGGAAAAAAAATATTACTCTGCTGTTCTGGCTGTCAAATATCTGCAAAGTATCCTGGCCTCTTTTGTAGGGTCTTCTGAGCAGCAAGTGGGGAGCAGTGGGAGGATGTTTGTTTTGAAAAGGGAAGGGGAAGCAGTATTTGGCTGTAAGCATATCTGGGAGTGGGCAGACTGGTAAAGCATGCAGGCTGTATTTCTAGAGTTGAATGGTAACAAGACAGCAGTGGAAACAAAGCATTCTTTAAGAAAATAAAGTGAGAAGTAAAACTGAAAGGGTCCTTAGTGTAGTATTTTGAGTTTATGAGGCATTTCCTCTTGCTGATGAATATGGATAGTTTAACTTTTCTGCACATTGTTGTTAAAAATGGCTGAAGTACAACTACAAATAGATGTCTGTTCTCCTGTCTGCAAATTCTAAACACAAAAATGCAAAATTTAGCACTGGGTTCAGTGTCAGATCCCCTGTGAAGCCAATGGAAATGGTATAGTTTACATGGACATAAAATGTTACCCACAGTCTGGATTGCTAAACCACTAGGGTAAGTGGTGAGAAAACTTATTTATAGACATTTCAATGACATCTAGAAACCTTTTCCCGTGGCTGCATTTCCAAGCATCTTCATTTGCTTACTGTGCACTTTTTTGCAAATGTAAGTTGTAGTTGCACAAATCTTTTGGAAAGCCAGAGGAGAGTTGCAAACCAGTTTCTTTTGCAAAGCAACATATATTTGTCACCTAAATGAAAATATTTAATGGAAAAAAAGATTAAGAACTGTTAAGTCACTTACTCCAAGAATTGGGGCAGAACAGTGGAACTGGAGTGTCCAGTTGTTCTCCTGAAATCACAAGTTCATGATCGCTGAATAAACCTTTGAATATGTGCCAAGAGTAAATCTTATTAAATTTTTTGGCCAAGCTTTCCAATACCAATCACCCAAATAAGCTTGGAAATAGTAACATTTGATCTACACAAAGTCAGGATTAATTTGAGAGGTAGTTGGGCTCAGGAGAATTATCACCAAAAAAAAAATCACAGAATATTCTAATTTCAAAGGGACCCACAAGGATCCCTGGGTCTCATTCCTGACTGAATGGCCCATATAGGGGGTTGAACCAACTGCCTTGGCATTATTAGCACCATGCCCCAAACCAACTCAGCTAATCTTAGTACTGCCAGGCAAGCTCATCTAAAAATCTGTTCTGTCTTCAACCCCCACATCAGTGCATCAGCTTACAAGACTCACCCTTAATATTCTTTTTGATGACAATACAATCTGTTCTTTGTGTATCTTATTTTAAAGCATATTTTTCAGCCCTTCTGTTGTTTATAGGACTCCTTTCCTCAATTACTTAGGAGACGCAGATTATAGGATGAGGTGCAGGGGCTGCTTCAGTGCTGCCTCAGAGGATCTTGGGGGCCAGGCTGTCAGGATTGGCTCTTTCTACCTCTGTTAGGCTCTAGAGGGCTTAAGCAGATGTTGCAGAGGAAAAAGCCCATGGGTATCCCAGGCTTGGAGGGCTCCCCAGGCAGACTTGCCTACTTTTTGAACAGGCCCCAGTTTAGAATCAGCCATTCAGATCTTCTTCAGCTTAGGGGAAAATACTTTTTTAAACTTAAAATTTATTTTAAAATATGAACATGTGTTCAGAAAGCCAAGGGATTGGAGGCAAGACTGGGCTAACACAAGCTGGAAATATTAAACACAGTGTGCATTAGCCTGCATATTTGGATCACTTGGCTATTTAATCCCCAGTTATGGGGCAAAAAATCCCTACACGACATGCAGGAGGGTTTGACAGGAAGTGAGACAGGAGAAAATGAATTGTTGTGTCTTGTGATATGCTGTATGCAAAAGTGAGCCAGGGGTGAAAGGGTATGATGACAAAGCTGTTGGCAATTTAAATCTTGGCTCAGGCATAAAATAAATACATTATTCCTGATGGTGAAATTAGATGGTGCTGTCATGGAAACATTTTGTCTTCCTGGTGATTTTCTAGCCCCTTCTCTTTCATCTGACCTATGGCATTCATATCTGTATGCCAATGTGTCAAAATATTCTTTGAATGTGCCAGGTTTGTGTGCACTTTAATTGCAACCCAGGCTGCATGCATTTTATCTGAACTCCACATCCAGACACCATTAAAATCTATGCATGTTGGAGGGTTGTACCAGGCCTTCTAAAGATGGCATTGACTGGGGGAGGTCTGCTTTGGAGCATGGTACCACCCTTGCCCCAGCTTTTACTCTGCCTTTGAGTATGCAGGGCTGAACAGTTTTGCCAGGAGGGTGGTACAGGGTTTTCATACAGCTAGGAACAGGATCCTTAAACTTCACAAGAGGCAACATAATCTCATAGAGTTAAAACTAAACCAAACCAAGGCAAACCAGAAATATTGTGGCAGTAACTGGATGTGTTGGGAACATCAGCTTTCGATTTGTGTCCCCTGTATTTTTCACTTTCATGATTTTTTTTCTTTGTGTGTGGTTTGCTTTCTCTTCTTTTTCCCTTATGGTTTTTACATCTTCAGAAAATGACACCTTTTGCCATGCTGTAGATATTAGTGCAGGGGGTCTGACTGCTGGCCTGGCTGCTACTGCAGTGATGAAGATGGGGGTTTCCTCTGGGTGCAGGAGGGATTACCTCTGTTTGCATGTGACTGACTCTGCTTGCTCCCAGCAACCTCCCTGCTTTTTCCAAGATAGCTTCCTTTTCAGTTTACACCAGAGGATGGGGATAGAATAAAAGGAGCAGGTTGATACTTTTGTTTGGATAACTTCCTCCTGACACTCCCATTTACTTATCTAAAGCTTATCTGAATCTTTATGGGCTGGAAAGTTACAAAATCAGATGTTCTTGGGAGTGCTTTACTGCTTTCTAGGCTTGGTGCGGGTGGACATACCGCAGGCACAGCTTGTCACGCAGTGTTTTGGTAGCTCCAACTCCTTACAGCTGCCTAGAGCTTGGCTACATATGAAAAATTAAACAAATGAAATATTGGTGGAATTTGGTAAGCACTCTGGAGCAGAGCCTGCAGCTCTGTGCTCGGCTTACTGCTGCTTTTCCAGGGGAAGGAGAGCCACCCCTTTCCAGTGACCTGAGCCCTCACAGCTGCTCCCAGGATCTGTGCTCTGAACCCACCATTTTGAAGCCCAAGTGTAACACAATTTCAACCCCACGCCTTATTTGTATTTGAATTCCTTATAGAATATTTGGTGCCAAGATTGTGGCTGTGTCTTGGTTTTCTATGGAACTTAATGGAGAGAAAAAAACTCTTTCAGCCATTTAACTAAAAATATGTGAAATAGGATTAGCCTGTACCTTGTAAAATTTTATTTTAAGAAACTAAGGCCCTGATCCAATCACAATGAGGTCAGTGGGACACTTTCCACTGATTCAGTGGGGCTTGGATATGGTCCTAAGACATTATTTTCAGAAACAAGGACTGTGAGAAATGTATCTAATATTAGAAATTTATTGTTTATATTCTTTCTATAATTAAAATGGCCAGCTGCTGTTAAAAGGTTTCCTCTGAGCTGAATGTCTGCATATTAAATTTGAGTCTGAAGCAAAATGAGAGATGTTGGCTCTTGACAACAAAGGCTTTCTGCACAGGGATCCAAGTGGGCTGGTGTCTCAGCTATCCTGTTCCACAAGGCACTGCTGCAAGACATTTGTTCAAGGTCTCCTCCACAAACATGACAGAAGTCTGCAGTCAATGAGTAGGTTTGGGAAAGCTGTTTACATATGACACCACCACGACAGGAATGCATGTAGCTGATCGGATCCACACCTCATTTGTGCTGTTCTTGGACAGGCACAACTGAGCCTGCCCTGAAAGTAGTTTCTACTTCTTTGTAGTCCTTAATGGCTTGAAATCTTGAAAGACTGAGCCACTTGCTGTTGGCACTAGGTGTACGGACAGCCCAGACCTCCAGATGGATGGAGACTTGCTGGATGGGGAAGCGGCTCTTTGCCAATTTCTTTAGTAAATAAAAGGAACTGCGTGGGTAAGCTGGGGACATTTTTGTGCAGGTAATGGGCTGAGGTAATTTTTCCTTTTACAGCTGCTAAATAATGGGGCAAAATTACCATCTGTGTCCACCATCTGTTTCCCCCATGCATGGAATGCATGGTGCCTCTAGGCACAAAGTGCAGCTTTTGGGACTGAAGTACAAGATCCAAACTGGAAGACATAGAAGAAATGGAAAAATGTGGAAAAAAGGAAAAAGGAACTGATGAGAGATGACCTTCCTTTTGGGATGTAAAGATTGTCCGCAAGTGCTCAGGGTCACCCATTCCTCTACAGGGAGCCAAAGCACACCTAGGGCAGCTGTCAAGAGACAGTCAACATGGCTGAGCATCCCAACACACCCAAATGCTGAGCACTGGTGATAAGAAGTGATAACTGGGCCACTTCAGAGCTGTTTGGGCAGGGCATGGCCCCATTTTTCATGCAGGCTGCTGAGAAGGTCAGTGAGGTTTCCTTTCCTGGCCACGGCCACCCAACACTGCCTTTGCCTGGGACATCAGTGGGGACAAGAAGAGGCTGTGATGATGACCTCACCAGCCAGCCATGGGAGCACTGCCCCAGGAGAGTTCACCCCTTCCAAACTGCTATTTAATTGCGTCCCCCACCTCCCCTTTCCCTCCTGTAGAATCATGTCAATGTAGACCCCTTTGTTTAAATCCTTTCCTGGTGAGGTTACTTGTTCTTGAGTGTTCCTGGAGAGTTATGCATCTTCCTGAGTTGCTGCATGGGAGGCTCCAGTATGTGTCATTTAAGCAACTTTCACAAGAATGCTGGGAAGCTGAGTCAGTGGTTCTTGCTATGCAAGAGAGAAGAAACACTTCAACACCAATCTTTTTTAAAAATTACATTTCTCCCCATCTAGGAGCAGTCTGGCTGATGTTGGGCAGGAATCAGATGTGCTTTATTTCCTTTATTCCTTGTATCCAACTGCAAGCTACAGTCAATACTTCTGTTACCACATCCATTAGCATACTGGCTGAAGCCAAAATTTGATCTGACTCCAGCTTCACACCTGAATGACTGAAACTGATGCAGTTTTATTGAAAGGTATGGGATCTGTTGGACACACATTGATATCAGTGAGCAGTCACTCACACATAACCAGTCGTTTTGGAGTTAGTAATGGCTCACAGATTTGAATGGACTTCAACATTTGGCCATTAAGCATGGCTTTAATCTCTTTACCTTTTGAACTTACCTCAATTACCTAATGCTTTGGATATTCTAGTGAGCTGGCTTCAGTTTTAACAGATTTTCATATAAAATGGGCCATCTCCTAGATTTGCTTGCTTTGGATAATATTTTATAATAAATACTTGATATTTAGAGGTTTTTAAAACTGAATTATTATTACTAATAATATTTGTGTATTTTACTCATATAAAATGAACAAATGCAAAAATTTACACTAAAAAAAGAGAAAATTTAACTTGATATCACCAAATTGGTCTTTCTTGATAGATATGCTAAGCCCTTTTGCACATAACTGATCCAACAACACATACACCAATAAAGAGGAATCTCTTTCCACTTAAGTTTCCCCTTATTTATCATGCATCAGTGCGTGGTTGACACTCAGGACGTAGAAATGGAATATTTAAATGTAATTTTTTATTTTAAGAAGGACCCTGTTTATATTCAATGAAGACTTGCAGAGTGTTTAAACACCACTCAGAATAGTTCTTGAGTGAAACTGATACTGGCCTACTATCCTTAGACTTAGGCCAAAATTGTATGGTTGCTTCAGCCACTGTTGTGTAGCAGGGCTCTGAGGAAAATACCAGCTCCTTCTCTCTGTTCATCTGGTCACATTTCCACATCTTTTCCATGTGCTCACATTACTGCTCATCCAACAGTGCTGGAGGAGCAAGACACAATGGAAGGCTGGTTGAGGGAAAGCTGATTTTTAGCTGGATCCATTCCCTGCTCCTAATCCCTGCAGAACTGGACAAATTATTCACAGCTTCAAGGGCACAAGTAGCTTTGGGTAGATGAAAAAGGGGGAAAGGACCACCCCACCCACCCCCTTTCAACATGGCTCTGACTGGAATAAAATAGTCATGGAACTTCAGCTGCAGTCAAGCAAGTAGAATTACCTGCTGAGGCTTGGTTTGTGGGGGAACAGAAACAATAAAAGTTGAAAGGAAGCTATAGGGTTTGATGAGGTTTGTCTGTGTTTGGCAAAGACTTTTTCCTTTCTTAGAGGTTCTTGGAAATGTCTTCAAAACATTCCAGGCTTGGTTTTGCTCCTCAAATACTCTTCAGTGTTTTATTTTAACAGTGAAGAGCCAAATTCTTCCCTCAGATATGCATGCAAATACTCCCACATTAATCAGAAGAATTGTCTGCACATACCCTTATGCAGGAGGTTTTTCATTTGGTATGTGCTTTGATTCTTGAGGAGAAGTCAGTTCTGAGCACACACTTCCTCCTACTCACACAAATTCACGAGAATTTTGTATTTTTCCAGCGTGGCTTGAGGATGAGTTGCTCTCACCCTGCAGGGAACACTAACATACTTCATGCGAAGACTCAGTGGCTACAGAAAGATTGCCCCCAAAGTGCAGGGTGTATCAGGACAGTTAAAATGGGAAATCTGATCCTCTGATTTATAAGAAATGATGAAGAGGTAGGAAGAGCTGCACATAAGAATGGGATAAGACATTAATTTGTGGAAAAGCAATTGGTACATCATATTTGATTTAAAATGCAAGGACTGAAACAGTAATGTAGGTCTTTATACTCCTTGATAAAACTAGTGGACTTAAAAATAGATTTTAAAAACTGAGCTGCTGTTTTGATTTGTAAAACAAGTTAAACCAAACTTGACAATAAGGCATGTGCTTTAGATTTCCCTGGTTTGAGGCACTGTTTACTCTGGCAGATGTATCCTTAAGTGAAGCTTTTTTTCCCCCCTCAAAGCTGTTACATGGTAGACTGATGTTGGCTGACCCTGAAGCAAAAATTTGAAAACAGCACATTTATTTTCCTGCTAATGCTAAACACACATGCCATGCAGCATTTTTTTGGTCTAGATGGAAAATCTTCAAATCTGGACTATTTGTCCCTTTTACCCTGACTTTAATGTTTTCATGAACACAAAAATAACATAACAAACTAGGGGGACAGGAGTATGTGTGTTTTGCAGTGGGAGAGCAGCCTGTAATTTGCAGGCTGCAGGCTGCAGGCTGGAAGGGGCAGATGGGAAGAGCCAAAGGGTCAGCCTGGTCCCATGCTGTGTCGGTGACAATGGGCTTTCCCACATGCCTCAGCACCCAGCAGAGCTCACAGAGTGCTGCTGCCCAACTGGCCAAAATGTTAGCAGACCTATAAATTCCATTCTCTTACTTTCCTTGTAACACAAGCAAAATATCAGGCTGACAGTCATCTTTGCTACTACTTGAACAATTCATTGGGAAAAAACCCCAAACAACAAAATCCTGCAATATTGTTAATATTTGCAGACAGCTGTGAAGAAAGATTACTTTTTGGAATAGTGGTATTGCTGTGATGTACAAGGCCCCATGCTACAGAGACTTTGTGGAGGCCACATGTGATTGCCTCTGTTTTAACAGTTTTCATGTAGATATAAATAAAGCCAGCATACCTGTAGAGCCACAGTCAATCTCCAAGACACTGAGTTTTCTCTCCCTGGAAACCAAATCAAAAGACCCCCTAAGTTGTGCTGGAGTCAGCTGAGGGTGCCAGGGTGCATTACCAAAAAAAAAGGAGCAACATGAGCTCGCTGACTGAAGTTACTAATGGAGCAGTGGTTTGGGTGAAACACTGAGGGTCTGTTCCATGCAATTCTTGAATGAATTTGACTGGAATGGACTTCAGCTAAATGGATTAAATTGTTAAACTAATTTAAGGAAGTCCATGTTCAGAGATGAAAGAAGTTGCTTAAATTGGTGCCAATCCTCACATCAGTAAAGAGGGAAAAAAGATTTAAGAAAGAAGGACTTATAAGAGATCATTCCTCTTGATGAAATATCTAAACCTTTGCCAATGCTAACTGAAAGGAATGAAAAAAGTCCTCTGGAGAGCTTTTAGCAATTAGTTCCTGTTTGCAAAGAATCTGGGTCTGTGTTGCTCTAGGGCACTCAGCCCAACAATTTTTTATGTTTTTTTTACAAACTGGACTGCACCTCATTAGAGATGCCCAGCTGTATTTTTCTCTCTCTTTCACAGCCATACACATCACTTTTCATCCTGTCCTTTTCCTCACCTACATCTTCTTTACCAAGTAAAGCAAGTGAAAATAGAGCACAAAGAAATCTCATCTGCATTTATCAGTTTTCTCCTGCTGTTTAGCAGCTGGAAACACAGACTTACAGTAGCACCTTGAGACACAATGCTGTGGCCATCACCCTTGCAGATATTCTGCAGCCATCAGTGGTGTGTGGACCATAGATCCAGGAACTCTGTTACAAGGTACCCAGGGATTTGATACGCACAATCTATTATTTTATTGTAGAGGGCCAGGCTGACTTTGCCTTCCTCTGAGCTGGGGAATAAGCTACCTCTAGCCTACAAATTATATGGCTGTCTCATTGCAAGCAGCAAAATTAAAGTGAATTACACACTACCATGCTACAGATTCTAGATTAAATTGGTGGTATTGTGTCAGAGTGAGCTCTGCTAATCCTCATTTATGCAGACATATTTCCTGGAGGTTATGGGCAAAACCTGGAAGAGCCCTATAGATTGTTGTGGTTCGGCATGATGTAGGCACTAAAACCTATAGGACTGGTCGCATAAACATTCTATAAGGACTGTAGCTGAGCTTTAATTTTAAAACCACAAGTATCTCAAGTTTCTCTCCGATAGGGCTGGCTAATAGAGATGCTAATAGGGTAGAAGTGCACTTCTGGCTCCCCTCAGAAGAGGCAGCAGGAGT
Source organism: Leptocoma aspasia (assembly GCA_013399835.1). Lineage (NCBI taxonomy): Eukaryota > Metazoa > Chordata > Aves > Passeriformes > Nectariniidae > Leptocoma > Leptocoma aspasia. The sequence continues at coordinate 406,037 of VXAX01001645.1, read as the reverse complement.
TAAAGCTACGGTCCTCTGGGTCAAGCATTCCCTAGGAGTGAACCATTGCAGAAATGCTTGAGGAAAATGAAAAGAGTAGGACCAGTGTGGCAGAACCATGGTGCCAACTTGTGTAGGAAAAAAAAAACAAACCTGGCAAAAGACGCTTATGTTTTTCTACTGTCGCATTTTGGAATGATAAAATGAGGTTATAGTCAATATACAATATAGATTGTCAATAAAATTTATCTTTTTTTTTTTTTAATAGTGAAATTCTCACAACTTGACTGGAATTTCAAGAGCTTCAGTAAAAGACTTGGTCTCAAATGTAACAACTGATCCAATATGAGCTGGTGTCCTGGAATGCAGAGGTGTGGCCTCTAAAAACAAGATATGCATAACAGTACCCTTCTGTTCTGTAGCTTAGCAACTTGGCATGTAAATGAATACTCTTCAAAAGAAGATTTCCCATTTTAATTGGCAAGAGAGATCCATGTTAGAAAGTAGATTTTGTATTCAAAGCTGTCCAGTGTAGATGCAATTATATTTGTATTAAAGTACAGTTTCTAAGGTTCAGTAGGAATTAATTATTTTCTCAATTTTTATGTATTTCTGCAGTCATGTATATCTATCTATGTATATGTATGTATATATGTATAATGTATGTGTATATATATAAAGCTCCTTTTATATTTACTGTATTATGGGAAGTATTCCTACACCAAATTTAACTCCTGTCCAAATAGAATAAGTTGATTAATTTTAGTATTGAGCTTACTTTTTTTTTCCACTCACTACATTTACAAATCAAGTGTGGCATACTGAATATACTTTACATCCATGTAATAAAAAAGGAGCCACCATTTCATTTGAGGCCAATATAAAATGAGCTATCTTTACTGTCCAGCTGATTGACCTCTACACAGCACAAGCAACAATTCTACTTGCTTGTGCTCTTAATATGTCTTCCAGAGAGAGCTAATCAAAACCAAATTTAAGTCTCTTTCCTGCTGTATTATCACCATGATGCCTGGAAACAAGCACACACAAAGTAAAATCTCACACTCAATGATGGCTTCTTAAAACACTTTTCTTGGGTGACTTTAACACTGTGAGAGGGGCAGAGGAGATGGAAAAGAGGGGAAGCCTGGAGAGCATGGGCTGGCCAGACAAAGCACAGAGGAGAGTGCAGGTGCACCATCCTACTGCCAGGTGAGTCTCACTGTGCCTGGCTCTGCAGCTGCCTCCAAAAATGATTCCTTGGGCCTTCTGGGATGCACTAAATGTACTGGAGTTAGTATCATTCGTAACAGATGTGTAACAAATACACCTCAGAAAATGGTTTGTACTTGATGGTACCCACCTGCAGAGATCATCTCACAACTGATGAGTTGTGATGAGACAGAGATGCTGCCGTCTTGGGCAGGATCTCCTTTTGTTAGCAATAAACCAGAAAAGGGTGTTTCAGTCACTCTGCTGCCATTAATCTGAGTTTGCTAAACAACTTTATTCAAATAGTTTCTTTGGTATCCAGCTTCATGGCACCAATGTTTGGAAAGGTGGTGATTTTTAGAGCTGTTCTCCTTGGTTATGGAGAGTTCCACCACACTGTGCCTATACACATCAGGGAAATCCTGATGTTCCCATTCCTTCAATGAAGGGCAGGAATTGAGTCTGAGATACTCACAGTGAGTGCCTTGAAGGCAAGGGCACCCATTTTTTCTTCCTTGGGATGCCAATCTCACCTATAAATTTTCCTAATATACTTCAGTATGCATGCTGCTCCCTTAAATTCTATGGAAATAAGCAAAAAAAAAAAAA
>VXAX01001645.1:262467-404173 GCA_013399835.1 Leptocoma aspasia | reverse complement strand
AAAAAAAAAAAAAAAAAAAAAGCATGTTTATGCATGGTGCCAAAGCATTGCCTTTTATTTCAAATGCCTTCTTTCTGTTCAAAAGACCTAAACTGTAATGGAAATATTTTCAGCTTTTCAGTTTAGCAGAAATCTCCTAAAAATCTATTTCATTTGGAGCAAAATATTGTCCTTTCTCACTCTCCTCCCCTTTTCGGTAGTGCTTTATTTAGGAGTTCAGACAAACAAAAATTCAGTTATTCACTCAGCTCTGTTGAATAGCAGGAGACTTCTTCTACCAAGCAGCACAGCTCTCTGTCAGTCCTTTGGCTGGTTATCTAAGGTAAGTGTCACTGTATTACCAGTACTTCATATTTAGTGCTGGCATTGCTTATTTTACCCCAAAAGATTTTCTTTTCCAAAGTAAATGACCAAATTTAGCTATACTAAAAATGTTACATTAAAAATTTTCAGTTATCCTAAAAATCAGTGCTCAGGCTGGCTCTGAGGTGGAGCCTGGTGTGTACACGTGCCCGTGTGTGTGAGGAGCTAACACCAGTTTTTCCCTACCTATCTGGGGTTGTGTTTGACTGTGATGACCCCCCCTTAGCCACTACACTTTTTCAGGCAGCTTATGGATTTGGAAGGACTTTAGTCACATCTTTCCTGCCTCTGTTAGTAACAGTGGAACAATGTAAAATAGCTGCTTTCATGCTCCCTTTCTACAGGGAGGAGGGATCCAGCCTTTCTTACTAAGGAGTGTATTTGCAGGGGACTGGGCCATTTCTTTCCTTTCTTGAGAGTGGTTCACTTATTAATTGTGTTTTTTATAACATGTTCCTGGCTTCTGCCTTCCTCCTTCTCTAAAAATGCCTTCAAACACTGTGCTAAAACCTTGCACATCATACATCTTAGCAAGCCATAATCACATCTGGTTTAGAGCCATGGCTGGCGTCAGCTATTCTTCTTACTGGCTTTAGAAGCTAAACATTCATCAGGGATTAAGACACTGTGAAGGGGGAACCAGCAGCCTTCTAGAACCTGGAAATTTCTAGGCACCCTCCTGACACAGGTGCATTAAGGTTTGGGACACAGAAGTATCTTAGCTGCTTTACACTGCAAAGCTCTAACAGAAGTTATTGCATCTCCTTGAAGTGTAAGGTAGGGAACATTTAAGGACATAGCTTTATGACAACTAATTTTATCTTCTCTTGGAAATAAGAAGTACAAGCTAGAATTAGAGAATTAGAAGAATAGAATATTCTTATTTTTCAGGAGATCAAGGTCTCATCCAATCGTATTAGAATGTATACATCCGTTGTAAAGTAAAACAATGTTGTGGATTATATTCTCTGACTTGTTTATAGGAGTAAACCTTTTATCAATGTGTAGCTATAAAACATTACTTTTGATTGTTAAAGTGTATTTTGCTGGAATGGATAAGAGAGAAAGGAGAATCTTTCACAATTACTTAGCAGTGAGTTTTTTGGGGAAAGAGTCTGACCCACAGTCTTTATCCATATCCAAGCTTCCCAAGGAGATCTTGTTCAGTGGCTTTGATTCAGTCAAGGGAGCAGATTCCAAGTTCAGACTTTAGTTTCCCTAACTCTTGAGAGAAGGAGAAATAGGTCAGCTCTTGAATCCAGCTCACTTCTAATGTTAATCTGCAGAAGACAAATGTTAACAAAGTGGAAATTCCCTGGCAGTGAAGCTAAGTTTGAAGATTATCATTTGGAGGCTATCAGAAGTTATGACAGACAGCAGATCAATCTTGCCTTGGCCTGCTAATGAAGCTTTTGTGGACCCATACTGGAATTTAGATTGTCTCTGTGATCTAGGTTAGTACAATGAAAAGCTATGAGAAAAAACCCAAGGGAGAGAGTTACTTGCTATTATTGTTGTCCCAAGTTTTCACATGGCTGGTGAAGTCACTTTTGCACAGTAAGAGCTCACAGAGAATCTCTTGCCATTTCCAGCTGTGTTTTGTGCTGTAACAAAAAAACTACTTGGATTATATGCCCTCTCAGTATCTTCAGTCACAGCAGATTAAGATCCTATCAGAAGTCTGTTTGCAGTAGAGAAATCCTTGGTCTCCTTCATGCAAAATAAAATCCACCTAGGAGCAAAATTAACTGGATCCTGTTAGGATAAATTAATAGGACAATATTTCTCTTTTGTTTATCTACAGTTTCTATTAGCCTCTTCTGAAAACAAGACAGCAGTTTGATACTTCCTACAGAGAACTTCAGTGCTAGAGATCGCCTTTGTCTGCTCCACAGGTTGCATCAGATAAAAATCTAGTGAAAAGTGTCATACTGACAGTGAGACCAACAGAGATAATTCTGGCAGTGCTTTTAGTTACACTTGACTTTCTCTAAGCCTGTTATGAATTGTGACAGCTGGAGAAGGGAAATAAAATAAGAAACAACAAATAAGTACCTCAGAGAATTAAAGCTTCTCAGTTCTGATTTCACTGGGAAAGCAGACCTGCTAACAGTGTCTTATTTTCATCAGCATGTTAATTTACCTTTTGCATTTTTTACTGAATAAACACCAGAGAAGTTCTGTTTATATATTCTTGGTGTGAATGTTTGATTATCGGTATTGATTTTACCCTGCTTTACATAAGATATTTTCCCTAAGATACATAAGATCATAATGATCAATCTCTTTCCTGTGGTACTGGATACTGTGACAGCAATCTTAAATGTATTTATGACTGAAAATAACTGAGTGGAGTGGACTTAAATAAAAGCTCCTCATGAACACACAATTTGCAGCATGGGATATGGTGGAGAAGATTTTCAAAAGCACTTCTGAAAGTCTGACTTTTCCCATGCTGAACCCATTACCCTTCTGCCCAACAAGCCTTCCCAAATCCTCCTTTTCTGTGTTGCCTCTATTGCTTCGGTCATGGTCCCGAGGCTGCTGCAGGAGAAACAGAGACAGAATAAGCGTATTAACAGTAACCCTACACTAGCGTGCTGCACCAGAGATGTCTGTAGCAGCGTGGCACATTGGCTCTTCAGCAGTGTGCCCTAGACAAAGGCTGCCAGCCCTTTCCCCTGCAAACCGCCCTGCGTGGCTGTGGCTGTGCCGCTGAGAGCCGAAGGTCCCCGCGGAATGCGTTTGAAAGGCGTGCGGTTGCGTTTTGTTTGACATGATGACAAATCCCAGCTGCACAGCCGGCTTTGGGCTTGCCAAAGGTAGAGGCTTTCCTTGTCTCTGGCTTTGCACGGCTGCTGGGGAGGGCTGCAGTAACATAACTCTACTTTGCTCCATATTTTTCCCATATTTAAAAGAAAATAAACCATATGAAAAAGTGCCCTTCCCACATGCATAAGGACTTCTGAACTCCTCCTGTGCTCTGGATAATTGTTCTCAACTTGCATTTAATTTTAAAGCTTGCTGCTTCTATTTCAGACCAAAGAGGGACTTGTCAGCCATTTCCAATTACAGTAGTTTGCCTAGGGAAAGACATATTTCAATTTACAAACCTCCTACTGCCTGTGTGTCTGTACCCATCCAAGCACACCTAGAGCTGAGAACAAGCAGATAATACATTGTAGGGTTATAAAAAATAACATTAGCAGAGCCTCCTGTGATAGGATAAGAGGCAATGGTTTTAAAGTAAGAGAAGGTAGGAATAAGACTGGATTTTTAAGGAAGGTGGGGATTGACCACTGAAAGAGGCTGTTAAGGGAAGGAAGTGTTTGTTGTCTTGCCAACTTAAGATTAATCATAGATTTTTTTCTTTTTCTGGAAGATGTATAATGGTCATATTCATTTTACTGAGTTCAAGTCAGATGTAGGCAGTAAAATTTTCAGTCTTCTATAGTAAAGAAGTCAAGTAGACATCTAATGAGCCCTTTTAGTCCTAAATTCAAGAGATCAGTGAGGAAACATCAAAGTGCTTAGAATGAAACTGCAAAAGTTTCACTGTGTGAGAGAACTGAGACAAGTTAAGAAAGAGGCTCTGCTCCTACACCAGTTTGTGAACAAGAGCATCCACCTCCAGAAGAGATGTTGATCTCTGCAGTGGACTTACAATCTCTGCTTAACTCATAGAGTCATAAAGAGAAATGATCAGATGATCAGCTGTTTTGCTATAAAGAACCAATTTTAATAAAGCCCTGCTATTTTTCATGGGATCTTTGAAAAATTGAAAATATGTTTCCATGCATAAAACTCTTTAATTCTTATAATTTTTCTGGCCACTACTCGGACATTTTTTTCCCTCAGTAAGCTTCAGTTTTGCATTTGCCACTAATTCGTGGTTCCAAGATGTGAGAGACTACCAGTGGGGAAGTTTAAAGTACTTTTCATTTGTAAAACAAATTTTCTGGGTAGTTACTTCATGCCTGAGACAGTTCTTTGTCCACCTGTCCAGCCCTGAGAGGGACAGAATGATACAATCACTTTCTCCTCATCCTGGGCTTCTTCAGAGATCCTGTCAATAGCTGAAAGAGCCAAGACACCTTGATAGGCTGTGAAATGACCTCCAGCACCATGCCCCACTCCTGTGCCCGACACCCTTTGGTGCTGGCATTCCCTGTGCTGCACCAGCTGGGCAGTGGGAGCTGGCCGGGCACGCTGCAGCACACAGTGGCACGGCATGGTGACACGGGTGGGCATGCCACCCTTCAGCCCTATTGCATCAGAAGCGAGGCTAGGTTTGCCTTTAGAAAGCCATGACTAAATACTGCCAAGTAGTTGATAATTTTCCAGATCTACCCCTGTGTATCTGGATTGAAAGTGCTGCTTTTTGGACTGCTGTAGTGGCCGGCAGGGGGGACCTGCCTTACAATGCAAACATTTGTTTAAGCAGTGCTTTTAGCAGTAGATTACATCTCAGCAGAGCCATGAGTACTGATTCTGGCTTCATGAAGGCCTCCCTTGTAGCAATATATCTATTCTGAGTGTAGACAAGTCTCAGTAACATTAATAAATTGGCACTAAGGGGTTTCTATAATATCTCAGTTTCCCACAGCCCATTCAGCTTCAGACAGGACTCTGTGAGTTTTTAAAGGGGCAGGCTGGAAAGAAGTCAAAAGGAGGCAGAAGAGGAGCAGGTCTCAATGTAGACATGACAGGGAAAGGAAGGGTATCTTTTTGCTGTCTCAGCCCCATTTTCCACTTTTTAGATAAACATGTGACTCTTTCTGAGTGCCCAGGTGCCATTACCCTCCCTCCCTCTAGCTGTGTGTGTAACAGGTGAGAAGGGGAAGGATGTTCAGGTGCTACTCATTGCCCTGCTTGTATCCCCCCCAGTTTCATCTCACCTAGAGCTGCCCCTGCCCATAGCACATCTCTGACCCTCACACCATGTAACTCTCTGCTCCTGCTCCTCATCTCCATTGCATGCAGCTCCCTTCACTCCCTGAGTTTGCTCTGGTTCCTCTAAGGGCTCACATGCTCTGAGTTCCTTAAAGTTCCTTTTGTTTATACAGTAACAGAAAACCTTTCCTTTTTCTACAGTGTGGCTGTGATCTTAAATTGTCTCTCCTTTGTTTTTTTCTTTCACCTTGCGAACGACTCTTGACCTTCCCCTTAAATTCTAAACTTCTGTAACTCGCTCTTCTCATGCACAAGATGGTAATCCCTCCCAAGTTCTGTGGTAGGGATGTGAAAACCCTGTCTCTGTCCATACACTAACAAGACAGCCTTATGCTTTTGGTCAAACTAATAAGGAATGGCATATCTCTGACAGTCATATCTTAACACAGGGAAAGCTGTGAAAATCAGATGTGTGGTGCACCCTTTCCCACATTAGAAAAGATGAGATGCATTAGTTGCATCTGTACAAGTATTTTTGTCCCTCATTGTTTGAAGTTGCATCTGATCCCAAATATAATACTCATTCTGGGTGGGAAAAGGAAAAATTGCAGGGGAAAAACCCCTGCAATTTCTCATTTTCTCTGGCTACTGATATCATGCCTTATGCTTCTGCTAATAGTAATTTTTAAACTTACCTAGTCACAGGACAGTGTTCTGGCAAGTTCCTGTTGCTGTTCTTCAGTGTCATTCAAGCAGCTTGGCAATAGCCAGCCTAACAAAATTCTCTCTAAGGCTCAGCCCAGATTAGCAGCCCAGATTAGCACAGAGGCAGAGTAAAGCAATAAGGAATAACCACACCAAGATCTATATATGGTGTGGAAAAACAGCCAGGCTAACAAGCTGGAAATGTCAAGCAGGGGACTCTTGGGAACTAAGTGCACTTCTCCACTCAATTTGCATGGAAAGGAACCTTCTTGTGTAAATAACACTAAAACAGTTCCTTTCTTACAGAAAGAATGAAAATACAGCAGATGGGCAACGCTTCCACAAGAGAACATTACACTGAGGGTGAGAGGGATCTTGACATCAGGAGACTGGATTTGAATCCAGGTTCTTCCAGTGTCAGGAGAGCAATCCAGCCATTGGCTTTGACCCTCGTGGTGCTGGGTGTATGTCCTTGCAGTTTGGTTAAGCCACTGTACTGGCCAGTTGGGCTGCAGAGAACACCAAGTTAACACTGGGCACCAGGGATGAAGGGCAGAGCGTTTGTCTCCCAGTAGTGGTGCCGGCACCAAAGGGTTTAAAATTTGAGAGTCATCCTTCCAGCACGAGAAGGCAGCTGGATGTGACTTAGAGGCACTCCGCCATGAGTTTAGTTATTTTAAAATTCACTGAGATTTTGAAACATAACATAAATAGTTTAGAAGGATTAAAAAAAGAAAAAGAGATTTCTAGAGTTGATGGGAACATTCAGTTCAAATAGAAAATATTAATGAAGGAACTTTGGAAGCTTTATAAATGCTTTCATCTATGCAGCCAACTCCTGGAACTGGAGGAAATTTCTCCATTAGGTGGGTCACCCCATAGATGCCCACCCAACGTGGTACTGGTCAGTATCATGGGAAAGACAGGAGACAGGATTTGTAACAATTTGAATAACACCAAAAAGGTAATATATTTTCTGCCAATTCCTTTTCTCTATCCAAAGCAGAAACCAACTAGGAAAATATGTTTAACATCAGACATACTTTTTCCCTTCATATGAAGAAATCCAGAAGATGAGTGTTTCATTATAAAAATATTTCATACTTAAGAGATACTGTCGCTATGCCCTTGGTTGGGTAGCAGAGTAAACAGTTGCATGAAAGTGAAAGGATTTAAGATGTGTTAAAAGGGAGTTCATTTTAGCTGCCCTGTAACTACAATAACATACCTACTTTTTTTCATAGCCATGCCAATCTTGTATGAACACTCTCCCTTCCTGTTACTCCTTCACATTGCCTGGATAGGAAATCAAATGCAATGGAGATGGGTGAGACCAGAAAAGTCTCAGGTTTTATTGAACTTTGAGGGGTTTTGGAGCTAGTGGCTTGCAGAGGTAGCACTCTGTGGAGGGTTTCATCTCTAGCTCGGTGATTGGCAATTGAACGATGAACCGTGTGAACAGACATGAATGAAAAAGAGCGACTACATTTGACCACAGTTTTGTCTGTTGCAATGCAGGAATAATTTGCAGCTTGAACCATATTTATTTGATTTGTGTGTAGAGAACATGGCATTTTTTGAAAGAAACTCAGTTTTGCTGACTCCTGTGTTTGGAAATTACCTTTTCAGTTACTCAAACAGGAAAGGATAAACGCTGGAAACGTTATTAATAAAACATTAAGCCCCCTCCCTCTCTCCCTCCCCAAAACCCCAGCTCCTAATTCAGCAGAGGTCAAACAATAAAGTTTACAATCACGCACTCCATGCTGCTCAGCACTCTGAGCCAGCACACCAGTGACTGGCCAGATTAGTTAATCTTCCTCAGCTTCGTCTTGGGCCCTATAACTACTGCGGCAGGTCATTAACCAGCTGGTGAAGCCCCGGCACATCGTACATTTATTCCCAAACCTTAGCAGCCGCTGTTGAGTCCAGGAGCCTTAAAGAGGTACTTCTGATGTTAGCTGACAGAATGTTAATTTATGCTCGCTGTAATTCAAAGGGATTCCAAGGCAACTGTAAACTAATGAAACCTGAATAACTTTCCTGGAGAAGGTTCCTTATTTAATCAGTTGAACTAAAATGGAAATATGTAAAATGAGCAGTCATTCTTTCTTTTAAAATATAAGGCCTTTTTGTGAAAAGGGAGATAAATGAGAACATGTTGTTTAGAGGAACGAGATGTAGAAAAATGTTTGATTAATGCAAAATATTTATTCTCCCCAAGTCCTTGGTTTTTTTTTTAATTCTGCTGTTCATCACTGCCAAAAGTAAAAAAGTAAGGAACGCAATGTCTACTAAGTTTGGTAACCTAGCAGAGGTATTGCTTTCAGTCAGGATNTTTTTTTTTTTCTTTTTAATCTCAAATGAAAGGCTCTCTTTAATCAGATAATTGACCGGCTGGTAATTTTAGCCGTTTGTGACACACCAGTTGGCAGGTACAGTGGTACATAACCATGAGCCTTTTCCTACAGCCCTCCCTCCCTCTGGGACACTCACAGACGTGTCTCTGTCTTATCAGTCCCAGGGGACAATTCCCAAACATTTTGCAATGAAAATGCAAAGAAGGGGCCTTTTCCCTCCCACAAAGGAGGTCCAGCTGTCAGAGGTAACGACCGCCAGTGGATGCACAGATGGCATTGGAGGTGTTCCCTCAGCCCACGGAGCACCTGGAGAAAGGGGGTGTCCATTGTACAGCTGTTCCTGTAGGGGCCACACTCTGCCCTGGTCCTGGGGCCCAGGACCCTTACCAGGTTGGTGGGGGGCCCAGTAGCAGCAGCAGACATAGAGGTCCCCAGAGCATGCCACACTAGCAAGGAAGGCATAATCCTGAGGGATCCTTCTTTTCATTTACTGTGGGATTCTTGCTCTTATTCCTTCTGTGCTCTTCACTTTCAGTGGTGGCTGGGAGTGAAATGTAACTTGCTGCATGACTGACAGACCTTCAAGCTCTTCGGCAAACCTTGGGCCTTATTCTGAAAGGCCCCTGAAAGAAAAAGGATTGTGTGCTCTCTGAATGCAGGGCTGCTGAACCGCCGCCAACCCCAGGCTGCTCCATTCAAAGGGCTGAGTGAATAAATGAGAATAACATCCTTGGGGACCTCAGGGATCAGTTTACTCTGAAAATCCTCAGCCTTACAAAGGGTCAGAGTCACAAGGTAAATGAAAATGGCTGGGAGGGGACTTTGATGGCCAAAATACTGTAACTGTAGAGGACTTGAAAGAAAACTCTACTTTTTAAAAAGTGAGAGAAGAGAGGAAGCAAACAGAGGAGAATGTGGCTAGCAGGGGGACCTCAGCCTGCAGCCTCACCAGAAGGGAGAGGGGGGAATGAGAATAGGAGAATAGAAAGAAATGTCTCCATTCTCTTAATCAACAGCAATCTTTGAAATACTGCTATGGGCAGTGGCTGTAGCAAGGGAGAGCCTCTCTCCTGCCTGATGCCTCAGTGCAACAAAGGTATTTCCTTTGGGTAATGATAAGTACAGTAGAACAGAACAGCATTTCACTCACTTGATAAGTAACCAACAGGTCTCAGGACATGGAGGGCTGAGCAAATGGCATTAGGGAAATGACTGCACCCTGTCCTGAAAGAAACTGAAAAAAATTGCACCTAAGTGCAATTCAGATATTTTTGGTGTTTCAGTTTAAAAAATTAACATATAAGCTAATTCAGAGACATTTAAAAAGGCATTTTGGAAATAGCTTTGCAGTGGTATGGAAGACAAGGATGTGAGTGTGTGCACTTACTTTGTGTCTGTTTAAATTTGTTAAAGTCAGTAAATTGCATAAGGCCAGATGCACATTAACATCTTGAGACCATTGGGAATTAGACACCTAAACACTTCAGTCTCTAAATCTCTGGCTCTTGTTGGTCTCTTCTCTTTACCTTTAGTTCTCTGACCAGCTCCATTAATACTGACAGTAGTAAAGTTAAACACAGTCCTAAACATTTGCAGGATCAGGATGTATGTGACTTAGAGCAGCCGCAGTTTCTTATTAGGTGTTTGTATAGTGCCTGGCATCTGGGCCCCATCTCAGTTGGAGTTACTGCAATTCAAGTCATAGTAATTTAAAAAATAGGTTAAATACTGAATGATAAAAATCTTCTGACAGATTATCTTCTGCTGGTGAAATATTTTTTCAAGTTCTTAAGGTCAAGATACTCAGCTGAGAAGTGCAGAGCTTTGGTCAGATTGCTTCTTTCTCAATGATCATTGCACCTTAACTAAGGGAGAAGTTTTATGTGCAGCTGAACTCATTTGTGCTCTCACATGTCAAACGTGATACCTGTAAGCTACTAAGAGAGTTACAGGCATGTCTCTCTCCTCAGCTGTCAGTAAAGACTCTGCTATCTACAGATAGTTTCCTTTTGCAAACAGTTATTCGTTTCCGTAACACAGAAGGGAAAAAAGAATATCCTACTGAAAACAGAGAAATTCAAGCTTGTTCCATTTAGACATTCAGATCAAGGTCCATACTCCATGAAAAAGAGTCTTACCTTTAACTTCCTTCATGTTGTCATATAGGCACCATGACTTGTAACTGCTGTTTATGATACATTTTTGTACATAGGATTATTAGTACCCCACACTAGTCCACAAAATAACAGTGGGCAGAGAAAATGCAGGATCCTATTTTGTGTTTCCTACACACCATCTCCAATATTGTTCCTCTGATCAAAGTTCTTCTGCTTTGGGATTCAGATGGGGAAGACCCTGTCAGCCTCAGAGAGCACCATAGACTGTAATGTTTTTAGGGTTAAAACAAGAGGGTTTAGCTCACCAGTGGTGTAGACCAGTGAGTAGCTAGACCCTTCATTTGAAAGTATAGCTAAAACCTACCTCAAACTGTTTTGTTTTGTGTAGTGGGTTGCTATCGGAGTTGATGGGACTGGAGAGAAAGTAAAATTGCATCCACATGGGCAAATGCTAATAGGAGACTTCTTTTCAATCCAGAAATATTTGAGGCTTTTCTAAAGGTTTATTTTTTCTGCATCAGGTTCAGAAGACAGCATATAGACTTAAGTTGTCTTAGTTGTACTAGACAGAAGAGACATCACTGGCTTGTGATCCTGTGTCAAATATTAGAAACTTCAAGGGGACACATATAACTTCTCTGCACCTTAGTTTCATCTACATAGTGAAGAAACAGAAGCACTAGTTTAATCCTACAGGCTGTGCAAAAGAGGTACAAGTAAACTGTAGAAATCTTATTTTGGCAGATAAATTAATGGAGGAAAAAAGGGCTTTGTTACAGAGCACACCAGAAGATAGTTCATCATTTATTTTTTAACAAAACTAAGTAGTTCACAAAACTCAAGATGGGTTTTCTATATAGACTGGGTGCTTAACCCAGGATTTTGGGTCTCTTTGTGGATGCTCTGAAGTCCAATATGGAGCAAAGTCATGCTTCAGCATACCCAGTATGAGGGTATTAACAGATTTTCCTTTCAGTCTGCCACCTGTTTTCCCACACCAGTGGGAGCTTTGCTACCTTTGAGATCTCTATCATCTTTGTCAAATTTAGCTGATGTAGGCCAAAGGGCTCAGAAGTTATTGAAGAATCTCATGTTGATATAAGACTCATTTCCTTAGCAAATCAGGCTGAGAAAGCAGTTAGGTTCTGAGTACACTCAAGGCTGTAACATGCCATAATTCACTGTAGCTGTGAGCATCACTGCATAAATGAACACAAATGCACATGTGTTTCCTAATGCCTACTGGAAGCAATAAGCAGAACCAATAATGTATATGTAATTGTATTTATTTTTCACAAATGTCTTTTAAGAAAGGATTCTCTTAAACCAACAATTTGGGAAATGGCCCAAACTGGGATTTATCTCAATTATGTTGTGTACGATTATATGATAGACATTTTTTCCTAGGAGAAAAAACTCAAGTTGCACATGGAGTTCATTAAAATAGCACTAATGGTTTCAATCATGTTTCTAATAGTGTGGAATAGCTGGTCAGAAACATGGGCTGCAGATAAGCCTGTGTGATATCTGCTGAAACATATGTGCTTTTGTTTTCCCTCCTCATGACGAGCAAACTGTTGCTGAAATGTTTTATTTTTACAAATGTGAATAAGGGGAAACATGAATGGAGAAAACTATGAATGAACATGAAGAATAAACACAGCAAGTATATACAAAGCCTTGCTATAGATGTGTTCAGGTAGGTAGGGACAAAGAGTCTTGTACCTGCTGTGGGGTGAACAGTTGATGTTCCTCTGCAATGCAGTCATAGGGAAGGACAGCATCAGGGCAGTACAAATTAGATTTTCTTATAAAGTGCCAACTTGTTCTTAACCTCAGGCTGACAAAAATCAGAATGGTGCACCTTAACTTACTAATTAAGTGCCAACATTTTCTTTAAAGTAATCCTTGTTTTCACAATGTCTACAATCAATTTTTAAAAAGTGTATGTCAGGCAAACAGTTTTTGATATTTCTGTTTTCTTTGGAGTTGCAGGGTTTTTGTTCATGTGGGGACAGGGAGCAACTGCCCCACATACAGTCCCCCTCAGGCTATCTTTTTTTCCTTGAAAACCTTTGCAAATGACACTCTCCTTGTTTTGTTTTTCCAGTGCTCCCCAGCAGCAAAACTTTGGAGTTTAATTCCGAGTAACGTGCTCAGGGCCAGACCAATGCTTTTCATCCAGGGCTGTGGATTTAGCTTCAGCCTTCAGAGGGCAGCCCAGGGCAGCAGACAGCACACTGAAATCTCCTCTTGGGTGAGGCTTGGACCCTCTTGTCATATTTTATTCTGAGCTCTTTCCTGGATGGCAGTATTGATTAATGGCATTATTACCCATGTGGTATGCCTGTGCAAGGCGATACCTGAGCGTGGCTCTCCCTCTGTGGACATGAAGGCACGACCAAAATGCAAGGTGATGGCTGTGGCTCTGCTGGACAGGCTATTATGGGAGATCTGTAGAAGAGAAAAAGGAAGCCCCTTTGTTATGTTGTGTTTCTGTGCAACAGAAACTTATCTTTAGACATGGGTACGACAGGTCCATTTTCAGAAGGGAAAACTGCACATAATTTCTCCAAGAATTAATATGAGACCATCTCTCATGTTTAAATTTTAATTATGATTAATTCTGGTATGATGGAGACAGTGAGTTCAGTGTGTCTTCTCCAAAACAAACATGGCTTGTTTAATGTCATTTAAAAATCCGATAAAAATGGTTTAGATAAATCTTGAAACACCCATTGGCTTCCACCGGGCATACCACATAAACAGTTGGCATCCTATCTACTTCCCTCATCTTGCTTTTAATTCTCTCTTTTCCCTTGCTTACTACAATCAGCTTTCACATAACTCTGTGTTGCCTCAGGCCTATGTGTTCTATAGATCAAGTCACTTCTAATAAGAAAAAATAGTTGATTTATAAAAACATTTCCTTGATGGGCACTGGAGGGGGGGTGGGGGTATGGGTGGATGGAAATCCTACAGAATTTTCTTAGAATAGCATAGAATCATAGAATCCTTAAGGCTGGAAAAGGCCTCCAAGATCACTGAGCATAACCTTCAACCAAGAATCACTATCTCAACTAAACCACATCACTCCATTTTTTCTTGAACACTTCCAGAGATGGCGACCACCACCTCTCTGGACAACTTGTTCTAACGCTTAATCACCCTTTTAGTGAAGCAATTGTTCCTGAAGTCTAACCTGAACCTCTCCTGGTGCAGCTTGAGGCCATTTCCTCTCATCCCATCACTTGTTACCTGGGAGAAGAGGCCATCCCCCACCTGGCTACAGCCTCACTTCAGGCAGTTGTAGAGAGTGATAAGGTCTCCCCTGGGCCTCCTTTTCTCCAGGCCAAACAACCTCTCAGACTCTCCTTATATGACTTATTCTCCAGAACCTTCTCCAGCTCTGTTGTCTCCTGTACACACTCCAGCACCTCCAGGTCTTCCTTGTATTGAGGGGCCAAAAGCTGGGCACAGCACTTGAGGTGCAGCCTCACCAGAGCCGAGTACAAAGGGGCAATCACTGCCCTGGTCCTGCTGGCCACACTATTGCTGATACAGGCCAGGATGCCACTGGCCCTCTCGGCCTTCCAGGCACACTGCTGGCTCGTTTTCAGCCACTGTCAACCAGCACCCCCAGGCCTTTTTCCACTGAGCCACCTTTCAGCCATTCTGCTCTAGTCTATAGGTCTGCCTGAGATTCTTGGGACCCAAGTGCAGGACACTTGGCCACCTTATTTTTGATGATCCATTTCATTTCCTTGTTATTATGCCTAAAATACAACCTTCACCAAAATTCCTGAAGAAAATGCGCCTCTAACCTGAGGGATTTTACCTCCAGTTGAAATGTTGGCTTTCTTTCTGCTCAGTCCTTCTCTGCAATTAAGAGTGGTCTTGGAGATTGCTTCTGGTGGAAAAACTCAGAATTCTGGCTTTTGTTCTGGCTGTCCGTGGCATGCAGGGCAGAGAAAATGCTGGAATGAAAAGATTCTTTTATATCACTGTTTTTCTTATGTATTGTGAAACCATGGCAGAGCCAGGAGGGAAAAGGAAGGTTTTACAATTGTGAGTGCAGTTCAGGGAAGAAAAACAAGTGTCCTTGAAAATATCTCCTGGGTTTTATTACATGTGTTCATGGATGCCAGCAACTGGGAATGGAACAGCACCAGGGAAACAGGATAGATTTAAAAATATAAAAATTCAGAAGTTATGTAGTACAGTGCTAGGGAAGAATGATAAAAATGCCTGACTGCACACCTAGCTGTAGGAGAAAAGAATGCAGACAATTCTCTGAGGATCAGGGAAACTGCTTTCCTGTAACAGCCTTGTGCTACTCTCCAGGCTGAAATCTGGCTCCCGGGCTGACCTCCTCCAGATGCTCCACAAGCAGGAAAAAAAAAGGCCAAAAAACCAAAAGCCTCAAGGAAGACATTAAGGGAATAGTTTGCCAGTAAAGGAGAATACTTCATAATTGCCTTCAGTTAGTTACTGTCTTACACTCAAAGCAGGAGAGCTGAGTTCATTTCCAATCCACTTTTAATAGGCAAGATACACAAGAATGCATGGATTTTTAACTGTTCAATGCATGTACATAAAGAGCATATAGCAAGGCCACATATGCAGAAACAAGTTACATACCTTTAAAAGCTGCTGCAGTTCTGTGTGTTAGATAGAGAAAAGCAAAAATGAGTAAGTATTTATTGCCCTCATACTTTACACTGATTCCCATTCCCATCTTGCTTCATTACCCTCCCTTTGAGATCCTTTACCACCTTTTAAACTGAAGAAATGTGCCTGCAGAGTCAGGTATCTGTGTCAGACTTCCCCAGCAGTAGGCCAACTATAGGTAGACTAAGATTACAGTGTTAAACTAGTCTGCATGACAGTCCAACACTCGACCTTGGCATGCAGTGCTGATCTCTCTGTGCTTGCCCACTCCAGGAGCCTATAGCCAATCTGCTGGGATGCTCCAGGACCCAGCCCCACACATGCTCAGCAACCATCAACAAAATAAAAGTAGAAAACTGTTTTGCTACCTACATGTCTGCAATACCGTTTGTCTACTTTGCTGGCAGGGAGGCCAAATGATACCTTTCCTTCTCGGATAGAAAAATGAATCATACTTTCTGTCTTAAGAGTAATGTTTATGTGTCTCTGGAAATGTGATCCTTATTCTCTCTGCTATAGACATGACCCAGATGCTTTCCTGCTATTCGGATATATGCAGGATACTCTTAATTTCTCTTTTCTTCACCTCCTTCCCTCTCTCCCACCTTCTTCATTTCTTCCCTCCTTTTTCTTTCTTCCTCTCACTCCTTTCCTTTCAGGGGATGTGTGTATGCAGTCACTCCCAAGCAAAAGGAGTTTGCTCCTTTGTATAAAACAGTGGAGAAAATTGTAGCATGAGTGGAAAGTTCCACAGTTCATTTCAAAGCTTTCCATTCCACAATATGGAGTGAGGATTGTTTCCATGACAGTGTCTCCAACGGTTGTCTAAGTGCCATTGTCCTCTCAAGAGAATGTGTCATGCTTTGGGAACTGCAGATAGGACTAGCTGAAAGAGATCTGGCTTGTAGGGATCCATAGTCACCTTCTGCCTGGGAAGCTACTACAAACTACAGTACATTGTTTGGCTGATCTGGAGCTCATTCCTGCTTAAGTGTGGGGTAAAGCAGGAGCACCCTTGGTTGGCTTTGTCACAAATGTAAAACTTTGTCACCAACGTAAGACTGTGGTATCAAGTTCTGAGAACCGCAGGATAAAGGCACTGCAGAGGGAGTACAAGTGGAAGCAGGGTCTGTCAGACAGATGGGCAGAGGTCTCAGACCATCAGAAGTCTCACTGGTTTCTGCCATAAGCACAAGGGCAAAGGAGTTTTAAGAAGAGGTCTGAAAAACAGCTGACTTTGTGGATGTTTAGAGCAAACTCCTCCCAACATCAGGAGTCACACAGATGTGGTTGCTCACAAATGAAAAAAATTCAAAACAGAGGGATTAGGGGAGGGTTGAGCTCTTGGTGCTGACGCTAAGACAAGAGTGAGCTGTGAAATGAAGCCTGCTAGCTTGTTTGATGAGGCAGAGAGGCAAAGGGAGACAACTGTAACACGATCAAAACAGTGAGGTTGGGCAATGATCTTTGGAGCAGCATTCTCAATCACTGTGACCAGGGAAAACTGTGTTTGTCAAGAGAAGCAGAAAGGATGTGACTTCTGTGGTCTACTATGCTTTGTCCAGACCAGGACTGAACAAGCTTTTTAATCTATGAGGTACTTGGTTTACTAGACAGAATTATATATTGTATATGTGTTAGAGAAAGGTTCCTGAGCCAGTATTTGTTCTAAATCCTTCTCTTTTCATACTGTTTTTTCTGTGCCCACAAATGCCCATTGAAATCAGGATCTCACCGATATGGTGGATATACAAGTATTACTGCCACCTTGTTTCAGTGACAGAGGATGTGAGAAAACAGCAGACTCCTCATTCAGCTGAGTTCTCATCAGCTTGTTCCTGTTGCTGCTGAGCACCAAGGACACCCTGGCAGAGAAAGGTGTTCCTGTGAATGGCTCCTTTGGCTGCCTGTGCTGGTGCTTCTTTCATGCTGTCCTCAGAGACTGGGTGGTCCTTGGGTGAGCCAGGGTAGGCTGCTGGTCTGCCTAAACCCTTTGTAAGCAGCCATTCATGGTGTGGTTGCATGATGGGAAGGTGGATTTATCCCTTTATCCCTTTAGCCGGGTCTGTGTTTGGTGGCCTTTCTTCACCCTGATGTTTATCTGCTTTAAACACTTCTGCTAGTTTTAAATAATAATGCTGAGATCCCAGAAAAGTTTTTGGGATTAATTACAGTGACATTCAAAATAAATTAAAATACCAAAAAAATGAACAATTTCCTAAGTTGAACCTTACCTGAGACTTTGTGTTGATGTGATTTTTGTAACCATGTGAATTATGGGTTCTTGGTTTGTTTTGGAATTTTACACCATGTTACACCATAAGCTGTTGCCTAATTTTCTCTCCACCAGCACTGCATAAGCATCATTGCTTTTCAAGACTGCTTTCTCCTGTTGTTAAATAGCCATGCCTACTGACACTCCTACTTTTGCAGATGGGCTAGAAATCTTTACAGAAATGCATTTTTTCTACAATAGCAATATGTCTAAGAATAAATTAATATAGCATTCAGCCATTCAACCTAAGAAAGGTAGTAATGCTTTTGTTGAAAGACAAACAGGTACAAAGACATGTCCAGAGATCAACACTGTGCCTGATCTATGTAATATTAACATTATGAAATGAGTTATACAGAAGAGCTAATAGTGCTGAAAAACTCTTAGGTGAAAGACATAACATAAAGGCCTTAGGCAGGTTCCAAAGAAACACTGGGCTACGCAGTAATAATTTAATATGCAAGACAGAAAAAAGGGAGTCTGGTTATCATAGAGGAGAAGATATTGATTTAGGATCATCATCGCTTTGGCTGAGTACCTCAGTCCTTCTAAAGAAAAACCAAAGTGTTTTTGAGCACTTAAAGAAAAACCTTTTTCCTTAAAGAAAAACTAAAGGGGAACTAATTAATTTTTGCCATAGAGAGCAAGTGTTATAGTATCCTTCTGCACTTGTTTGAACCAGATGTGACTGGTTGGAAGCTTGATTTGAGTCCTCAGGTTGAGTTTCACTCGATCTTCTCAAGGCTAGAAGAGCCTGTCTGATCTGTGCTGCATGTGACTCAAAGCCAAATTAAGATGGTTAAACAAATATGCAAGAACACGGAAAAAAAGAATGCGTAAATTCTGTGGAATTATGTGCATTTTTGAGAAATAATCCCTCATTTGTTATATTTTAAATGAGAAAGAGAAGTATGTTATGTGCCTATGGATGTTAAATTTTATGTGCCTTGAGATAGAGCTGGTAAACACACATGTTGCGGAGTGTTCCTGTTGTCTGGAGCTCATGGGCCCCTTATTGCACTCATTTGTTCTGCATGGCAAGGGCTGAGTTCCACAGTTTGCTCTTGGCAGCTGAGAGCTATTATTGGGCTGCAACATCTGTTTCAACAACAGTGGGTCCCTGGTCAGCAAAACTAATTAAAAAAGAAGTGCAAAGTCAAATACCATGACCTATCTGCTGTGTCTACATGTAAACATGGAAACTACTGGAATAATGAAAACTTAGGATAATTTACAAAAATCTGACAAGTGATGAAATGTCTCAGAACTGTTCTTCATATCAGACACTTATGAACAGCACAGGCAAAGATTAGGATTTGTGCAAGCGCTTAAGCACGTAGGGAACTTTTTATGCACATGGGTATTGGCAGTGCACTCACTGAGGCCACTCAGCTGTGCAGCCCTTCCCACATGGATGAATATTTACAGAGTTGGACCACAAGCTTCCTCAGTACTCTGCCAGGATTTTGTTAATTGGTAATTGTAGATGTGAAGGTGCCCAGGTATACATTTAATGACTCAAAACATGCACAGGATTCCTTCATTTCGCTCTCCTGTCAAAATTTTTGTTGTCAAGAATAAAGTAATTAGTGCTGGTAAGTTCCAGCACATTAAATACTTCCCTCTGACCTAAGAAGGGGGAGAGGAGTCATGTTTATATTGGACTGATGAAATGAGATGACTTCCTTGAAGAAAATGCAGTAGAGAAAGTATTTAGGACAGAAGGCGTAGGAAGCTGTCAGAGCAGCACTGCTTCATTGTCAAAGTGATGACTGAGTTAGCTCCAAAGCATCCTAATTTTGCTTTTTAATTTAGCTGATTAATTCCAGACTTTAAAAAACTGAACAGAAACTGAAAAGTGTCCAAAAACTCCCAACAGCATACACTCAGATGAAAAAAAGAACAATATATTTTTTAAAATATGGGTAGATTACATGCTAAAATTTGGCTTAAAAGGAGTCTCTTCATCCTCCCTGCATGAGCTATATGGGATGTGGATGCTGATGAGTGAGTGGAGACAGGAGTACAGTAGACAGTGCATTGTGAAGTCGCTGCTTTTGCTTTAACACAGCAAATGGGCAGAAGGTGACAGACGGTCCTTCCCCATCCCATTTTCAAAATATGGACCATAAGCAAGTAACTGTTAGGTTCCTTTTTTCCAGCAAATTAAAAACACACAGAAAGAGCTGTAACTCTCGAGGTGACAATTTTTCATTCATACAGTTACTAATGCTGCACAACATATCTCCTCTCCAGGTCTGAGGTGCAGCTTCGGTCCAGCTCACCATGAAGATATCAGTGATTAATAGTGCCTCAGAGTGTGCCTGTCTATTCACAGTTCTTTTCTCTTTCAAATGTATTCTGAACATTTTCAGCCAACAGGAAAACTTCTAATGTATTCTTATGTCTGATTTTTAAATACAAAATTTTGGTTTTATTTAGCTTTTTCCTGACCAAACCTACACTTGTCTATGGCGTCCCATATTGTGGAATAACAGAATTCATTCTTTTCAGCGACAACAGTGAGATTGAAATAGTATACTGAAGATGGTACACCTGTGTAACCAGTTGCTCTCTGTAATCCATTCTTTCTTTAGAAATGATGGGAAGTCAACGTTTCTCTAGAGACTTTTATTGCCAGTCTGTTTATCTGCTAGAACCTCTTCAATATTATGAAATGAGTTATACGAATGGTGTCAATATCCATCTTAGATGGCTTTACAGGGTGTCAAGATGAATGGTTTGTCAGACCTTCTGTCTGATGATTTTTACATCCCTTTCTAATCTCTCCATTGAATAGTAGGTTAGCAAAAAAGTAAAATATATGTAATATAACATTCTGGACTGTCAAACTTGCTACAAAATCAAATTCAGACATGATGCTGTATCCTTACAAGCAGTTGAAAAACTGCTTGCGATTATTAATGCCACCCATGTGCTATTAATATTAATGTCATAAGTATGCAAAATAATGTCTAGGTTATACCATTGCATTCAGATTATTTGTCAAGAAGTATATCTTCCCCAGGGGCTAACACTGGTTTTGGTGAGAAAAAAAATTGTATTGCTGGTTTTCTTAGCATCGGTGGCAAAACTTGGATTATCCACTGCTAATTCTATTTATTTAAACTACAGATCCTGGTCTTACCTTTCTAACTAATTTAACTTGCCATCATGCCATGTAGTGGGTTAGAGGGCAAGGTGATCCACCTTTCTTTGAGATTTTCTAGATTTCTTCATTGGCCCATGCACTCATCTTGATGTTTCTTAGTTGTGCTCCAAATACAGCACCATTATCGAAAAACAAGTAAACGCATGTTTTACTTTTCTAACATTTTGCCAGAAAATGAATCTACCAAATGCATTTGTGTGGATTCTTAAGAAAACTGGAAGAGCTCAGAAAGAAGGCAAAGGAATAGAGAAACCATCAGCATTTATTTTGCTAGAAAAAAGTAGCAAAATTGAGGCCTTGCAGGTAGTGTCAGGATCCTGCTTCACCATTTTGCCTCAGTTATAAAGAGAGCCCAGAAAACCCAACATGGGGCGAAGGCCCCTCTATGATGTTAATGTTTTCCCAGTGTGCTCATCCAGCTGGTGCTGGTCTATAGGTAGTGGATGGGATGTCTTGGAGGGGCTGCCTGGGCCCACACGAGCTCCTCTGGGACCTGTCTGCCTGTGGCTGGCCCAGGGCGAGGATGTGGGTGCAGGTTCCGCTGGCCATGAGGGCTGCACAGTTTCTTTGGAAGCAGCCATGCTTCTTCCCTTTTATTCCCCTTATTGCTGCAAGGGCAGCAGGAAGAGCAGCTCCCCCCATCTCTCCACTTTAAACATGCCTTTCTTCTCCTACTGTCTCCACTGGTAGAAGGAGCCTGTTCCTAGACCCTTGTCCACAGGAGACTGACATCCAGTTTCTGATATGCTGCTGAAAAACTTGGAGCCAGCCATGACCATGTTGATCTACTTAGTTTTACTGGATGAAAACAGTAATTATAATAGCACTGATGCAGTGCAGAGCAAGACTTTCAGCTGTTGCAATCGTCACAGCTCTGCCAACTTTGAAGGAAATAATCTGTAAATGCCAGCTCAGAATGTGGCCTTCTTCTAAAGAAACAAAGTAACACTGAATTATCAACATCCCTCATGAACAATATTGTATGCACATAGTTACCTTTTCTTGCAGGAACAGTTTGAGTCTCTTTGCTCAAATTTTAATCAAATTCTAACTGAAAATAGATTTGATCATTTTCTTTGCAATCAGTTGTATAAAGGAACATAATTGTCTTTCCACTGTTTTATTCTCATGGCCTGGGTTATGCTATTCAGAGTTCTGAGTAGCTGCCGAGTTCAAATTCTTTCACGGGCTGATTGCAAAGCTAATCAGCTAGGTGAAATGGGACTGGAATACTGTTATTTGCTCTGATTTCTAGGAATTTAAATACTGACTGCAGCTTTAGGTCTTGAGCTGAACTGTTCTCAGGACGCCTGCTTACATTCACCTGAGAGCCAGTGGGCATCTGGCTGCAAGGCTTCACAGACTTGCTGCTAAAAATTGGAAACAAAGCAGAGAGGAAAAAAACAGGGCAGCCCTACAGGATCTCTCCTAAATTAGAGCTTTCACCATGGGAGCCTGAGCAGCTCGAGGGAATTGGTAATGGGAAATCGGAGCCATGCACCTCAAGGCTGCCAATCTGTATCTGATCCAGGCTAGTATTGGCTGGAAGCCTTTAGCATCCAACAGTTCTTTAGCTCTTTTCTTGTCTTTGTGAAGCTGTTAGCAACCTCGCACCGATTCCTGTTGGAAATATATCCATAGCCCGAGGCTACCTTCACAGCTGGCCTAAAGCTGCACCCTCACTCACATTTGTAGCAGACAGGTGACGCGAGAACAAGGTGGAGACATAGCTCCTCCCTGCCCTTTGAAAGGTCCCTGTGGTCAGGAAGCAGGTGTGTAGGCAAAGATCCATGGCCAAGACATTACTGCTGCACAAGGTACACTCAGGTAAGGAATTTGGGTCAAAGAAACCCTGGGCTAGAGGGGTACATGGGTAGACATGGCAAAGGGTTGATCATGAATCACTGGGTGGGGCAGGAAAGGAATAAAAGGTGCAAAAGAGTGAGGAGGCCATCAGCATACAATGCATGCCGATGTCAGTCATCCTCTGTCTCTATGCAGCATTTCTCATGTGAGAACTGAATGTGTGTTTCTGACCCATAACTGCTGAATTTCTGTGAAAGCAGTGGGAAGACAGGGGATGTGCAATTTATGTACCTTTAAAAACCATTGCATCCACCTGAAAAGTGTACACCCAGCTGCTGGTGGCCAGGGTTTCTTGGGATGAAAAGTTGCTCAGCCCTAAAAATGTATGCTGCACTTTTCTAGCTCTCCAAATAAATGGAGGAATGAAAAAAAATGTCAGAATTAACAGCAGCTCCAAGGTCATCGCAACACAGACTGTGTTCTTGGGTTCAAAGTTCCAAAAAGACTGAGCTCCAAAAGGGCGATTGCACACAGCAGCATGAGGAAAAATAAGTGGTTGCAGCAGAGCCAAATTTCCCAGAACAAACTGATACATTCAATTAAACCCTCACTTGCTACCTGGGGAGGAGCTTTACCTGCACCTTAGGGCTGGCTCTCCACATGCAGGCAGGTAATCAGGTAATATGAGCAACTTGATACCTGCTGAAAAAAAAAAAAAAAGCATGGGCTGGGTGTGCAGTACCTAAACTAATTACTCAAAAATGATTGCCTGGATTTGGGCCAAGCATTATCTCACTTGTCCTCAGCACTACTGCAATGGCATGAGGGGAACAGAAAATGCAGTAACCGGAGAGGGAGATAAGAATAAGAGAGAGGGAGAATTGAGAATACTCTTCAGCTGTGAAGGAGCTGTTCTGTCTCTGTACTGCTCTTTTGTCCAACCTCAACAACAGTGAAGCAGCCTCTGTGCCTTGTCTCCCCCTTTTAAAATGGATTGGCAACCAGGACCATTATCCACACATACATAATCTAAACACTGTGAATTAACCTGTTTTTTTACCCTGATCTCCATAGAGCTAGACTCATCCTACTGAAGAATAAATATTTTTATGTAGCAAACCACAAATCCCTGATAATAAATTCCTGTCATCTTAATTTTCTATGTAGGCAATTGGTTATACAGTGAATATAATTTTAAATCATGCTGAGCAAAACATTTTCTTTTCTTTTTCCCTTTTTCCACTTCCTGTTCTCTTTTCTTCCTTCTTTTCCCTGTTTTTTTTTTTNTCCTCTCCTCTCCTCTCCTCTCCTTGTCATCTGTATTTATAGACAAAGGGCCCAAATGTAAATGTGCTGTACATGCTTGCTTCTTTCAAGGGAACCTGCAACCAAAATTGCCTGTGACCTTTCCCATGAGCATAGGCAGAAACCTCTTCTTGGCTGAGATAAAGAAATTAAAACTTCACTCTTCCATGGTTTACCCCTAGGAATGCATTTTGGCAAGATGCTAAGAATAAACCTGTTATTGAAAGCGGGATCTGGGAAGTTGACAGGCATGGCTAAGCTCAGTAGAGAAATTTGACAAGGAAATAAGATGCTTTGTAGATCAGTGTGTAGTGATTAGTCTTTTGAATGCTGGGATTATTATATAAGCAAAAAAGGAGGGGGGCACTTATTGTATATCTGACAGCTACCACTTACCCAGGTATTCTTCAAACTAATGAGGAACATAATGGTGTATTTGTTTATAAATCTTGAGCGAGACTCCTGCAGTTTACAAAAGTCAATTAAATGTGATGGAAAAGTAAAGACAACTTTTCTTTTTCTACTCTCACAAATTAGAATCCCTACAGAAAGAACAGGTAAAAAAAATCCAGTGCCATATCACTAACATGCTGCCTTCAGTCTTGAAGTCTATGTTCATCTTCAAACAAAAACTGTATTACATATTTAAAACACCACGTTTTGCACACTGTACACACACACTGAGGATAACCAAATATCCAGAAATCAGTGCCCACTGCTATGACAGATATTAATTGTCATCATGCTGTACAAAAGCAGACAGGTTAGAGTAGTAGGAAAATCAATGAAATAAACTTCTGAAACCATAAAAAAGGAATTAAAAATTCTAAAATATCTTATTAAAAATAGAGAAATAGATAAGTAACAGTTCTCTTTATATCGTTATTTTCCATAAGTAATAAATTCTTGTTTTGAAAACTACAGTCTCCATATTATTTAAATATTGAGCAATCATCCAAAGATATTATTTCCCCCTCTTGTGTCTTCTTTTCCCATCATCACATACACACACAACAGTGAAGTTTGCCCTGAATTATACACGTAGATTCTACTAATAAGGATTATGACCCTGTGTGTGCATGTATAAAAAAAGGAAAATATGAGACAACAGATTCAACTTCAGACAAAACTTTGGAATGTTTTACAGAAGTTTGTCCTTCCACATGACACATAAGACATTCACACAGGGTAACAAACCCAGCAATTTACAAACTTATTTGAAAAACTTGGAGGTTTGATTCAAAATATCCTATTTGCATCATTATTTGATTATTCCGGACATCACTACACGTTTTTGTTTAGTCTTCTGCAAAGATAGCTACTAAGTTAGCTGAGACCACCTGGACCTGGCTAGAGTTCAGAGTCTTTCCAGTCCTGTCTGCAGTGACCTTTCCTTTACATACAGACTAATTTGTGTGTAAACAAGATTTATCATGCCTCTGCCTCTCACTGGGACATTATCCTTGGAAGTGTTATTCCAAGAAGGAATTGCCCAGTTTAAGTGAAAACACTTACAGAGTCAGCTTATTGAAGGGAAGACTGAAGGATATTTATGAATGTTTACACCTAACTTATGCACATACTTCTACATGCTATGGGATATAACACCAGCTGGACTGAGGCCAGATCTCACTGTTTATGTGCACAGAATGTATGGTCTCATTTTGTTCCACTTTTTCTGAATTGCAGGGATAATCTAAGTGTAAATGAGGCCCTGCCTGAGAGAGAGCTTTACTGAATTAGTTCCAGGAGCAAGTACTTAGTTACGATAACATTTTATAGGTGGAAGTTCCAACCAGAAAAGAAAGGGGACCTTTTTTAAAAAATGTTGCTGTTGCATTCATTCATATATTAAGTAAACTGGTTCTGGGGAACCCCAGTTTGAAGAGTATTCTCAGTACCAGGTGCCCCTAGCGACCTGTTATTGCTCCTTAAACTACAGTGGACTAACTACCTCCCTGAGTTTTGGAGTCTCACAAGAATTTTTATCATAGGCCTAGCTTAGTCCTGGTAGCAGCACTTTGCATATTTTTACTTTGTATGATGACAAATTACTCTAGATAAATTTTAGGAGCACGGAGAACGTATTGCTCACCTATGTGGAATCTGCATGGAAGCCCTGTCTTTCAATTTCTTTTGCAATTTCCCTTCACCTCTAGTCTGCTGTAAGCTTACTAGAAACAGTCTTGTATAAATATTCACATGTACTCTGTTTTCATCAAACAAATACCTGCACATTATTAGAGGATTGCTGGAAATTTTTAGAGTTCTTGCCACGATCTCCTTTTTCCACAGGGTGATTTTACTTAAACATAAATCCAATTACAAAGGTATTCTACAGATTGCTGTCATCTTGTACAGATGATTTCTTGTCCCTATGTGCAAAGAATTTTTTTGATCCTTTTGATTCTAACTGAGGAGTCATATCTATGGAGGATATGACTCCTGAGATGACAGCCACAATTTATAGCCAGCAATTTGGCTTTGTGATTCCTGGTGCAGACTGCAAAGGGTGTCTTTGGATTTGGTTCTGTCATCATTTTAATTCTATTGCTTTTCTTTTATTACACTCACTGCTGGAAAACCTGGAGGTTGTCTAGATCCAGGACTTTTTATAAACATCTTTGATATGAATCTGTAAAAATCTTTTCCACTTGTCTGTATTATGCTTAACAGTGAATGCAAAGACCATCCCTTCAGATAGTGACTCACAGGAATGCAACATGCAATCCACACAAAGGAAATGTAATACCCTAGCAGCTAATTAAAAAAGCATTACCTTCCACCAGTGCTGACCTCCAGCCATGCAGAGGATAAAGATGTGTGTCTGTCAATCAACTTTACCTAAGAAACCTTGGCGCAGTATAATGAATGGACAAACCTAAAAAAGGGTGATATTTCTCAGAATTCTAAGGTACTTTTAGTATCATATTTCAAGAACCAGAAGGACTTGTCAGTAATTTGAAACCTCAGCTTGCATACTAGGAATATACCAGTGTTAAATTTTCCAAGTACTATGGATACTAGACATGGACTGTGTAGAACCATCACAAACCTCCATGGGATTTTGATACACTTAGCACCAAGGTGTTCAAATCACAACAGTACCCAAGTCTGCACGCTTGTATTTCAGTCTTTCATCATTCCAACAGCAGAACAAGCACTGAATTTCTAGTGGGTTTTTTTGTTCTAAAACCAATTTTTTTTTGTATGTTTAGGCACTTTGCAATTGATGTTGGCTCAAACCTCAGTTCTAATTTATCATTAATTAAGGCAAGTTCACCTGCTACGTTGTCTGCAGAAATAGCATTTATCCACACTGTTCTTGCAATGCATTTAATTCCTCAGTCCCACTGCCCATATATTTTTTCATCTAGATTTGTGTCATGCAGCATGTTGCTCCAGAGTGCTGTGATTACACAGAGCCCTTACAGTGAGAGAAAGCTCTTAAAAGAGATGCCTTTTGTTTTCCTTGAACTAGGTAAGAGGTGAGAGGATAAGATCCAAGTTATTTATAACAGTACCATGGTACTTATATGAATACACATATGAGAGTCTGGGCTACAGGCTTTGGGCAGAGTGACTGGAAAGTTGCCCATCAGAAAACCACATGGAACATGATCCAGCAGTGTGCCTGGAAGGCCAAGAAGGCCAGCAGCATCCTGGCCTGTATCAGCTATGGTGTGGCCAGCAGGATCGGGCAGTCATTTTCCCTCTGTACTTGGCACTGGTGAGGCCACACCTTGGGTCCTGTGTCCAGTTTTGGGCCACTCACTACGAGGAAGGCATTGCGGTGCTGGAGAGTGTCCAGAGAAGGACAGTGGAGGTAGTGAAGGGTCTGGAGCACAAGTCCTATGAGTAGCACCCCAGAGAGCTGGGGTTGTTTAGCCTGGAGAATAGGAGGCTCGAGGAAGACCTTATCACTCTCTACAGCTACCTGAAAGGTGCTGTAGCCAGGTGGGGATTGGTGTCCTCTCCCAGGCAGAAAACAATAAGACAAGACAAACAGCTTCAAATTGTCTCAAGGGAGGTTTAGATTGGATATTAGGAAAAGATTCTTCCCTTAAACTGTTTTCAAGCACTGATACAGGCTGGCCAGGGAGG
Source organism: Leptocoma aspasia (assembly GCA_013399835.1). Classification (NCBI taxonomy): domain Eukaryota; kingdom Metazoa; phylum Chordata; class Aves; order Passeriformes; family Nectariniidae; genus Leptocoma; species Leptocoma aspasia. The sequence continues at coordinate 376,402 of VXAX01001645.1, read as the reverse complement.
TGGTTGAGTTGCTGTCCAGGGAGGTGGTTGGGTCACTGTCCCTGAAGTGATCTAAAAGACTTGCAGGTGTGGCACTCAGTGACATGGCTTGTTGGTGGACTTGGCAGTGTTAGGTTTGCAGTTGTACTCGATAATTTTAAAGGATTTTTCCCAACCTAAACATTCTATGGTTCTCTGATTCCACCACTATTGTTCAACATGGTCACAATCAAATAGTATTAGACCAGTGCCTTAGAAGATGATGAATGGAGATGCATGACATGATGAACTGAGAAGAAAGATGAGGAAAAATGGAATTGTCATAAGTGTAAAGCCTGAAAAAAGCTGATTTGCTGTGAGTCTTGGCTCTGAAGAGGAAGGGAAGGACTTGTCAGGGTAATGTGCTATTCCCATCGAGGTTCTTGGCCTCCAGGAGCCTGAGAGTGCTGAGCCAGTTGTAACCAGAAACCACAGCAGATGGGGCAGGTGGCATCTGAAACCTGGAAGCAGGTAGATGGGCTACCACTTCTCTCTCCACAGCCTTCTATTGCCTAAACTGAATTGCTCCAGATAAAATTTTCCGTGTAAGAGATAACATCAGGATCAGAGTTCCTAGGAACTGGCAGTGAAAAAAATCCAGTTTTTCTTAAGCTATTCTTTAGGCAAAATATGAATTTCTTTTTGACCTATATATTGTCACATGCTTTGGAAGAAGAGTTTGAAACATGATAGAGAGAAAGTTGTTCGCCTTAGTGGTGTGCTGATTTTTGGCTTCCTCAGAAAATCCTCCCACAGTGATGCCAGCTTTCAGACCTTTGACTCACTTCACTTTGCACATGCTCAGCTGTGAACTCCTGAATTTTCCCTGTTGCATTTCCAGAATATTCCAGTTGCTCTGCGCATGCTCCAGGACTCTGCAATTGCAGCTGTGGGTTCCTGTCTAAGGATACAGTTTCATGATCAGCATAATTTGATCTAACTATGGGCTGCTACCCAAAAGGAATGGCCCCATTTTCTCTGGTATCCCCAACTGCATTTTCGAAAATTCCTCTTTGCAACTGATCTAGCAACTGCACAATGGAACAGCTTCTGGGAGTGAGAAAAAAAACTTCCAATTTTTCTTCTTCCCTCTGTTTTCCAAGGTCAGTGCCAATTCCAAGTACATGGACCATGGGCAGCATGCCTGACCCTTGTTTCCTCTCACTGACTGCACTGCTTGGGTATGCACTGCATGGGAGGAAAGAGCATTGCCAGGATGTGGCAATGACATGGGCCAGAGCCGTGCAGTAGGCAGTTGTATATTATGCATTTATGAAATAATACATGACAAAACTTGGGCCAAGTAAATGAGAGTAGTAAACGATGTCTGGGGTATTGGCTCTGCAGACACTTATTTAGTATATAAGCCATTGGGTACAGAGTATCACACCTGGCTGTACAGAAGCATCTTGGTTGCCAGCAATAAAGAGAAAGAAATCAAAATTACTACTATTAATTCACCAGCATGTACTGGAAGAGCATCAGATACTTAACAGATTTCCCACAAAAACAAGCATTCCTTGCTTATTCAGTGCAAGAAGTATGGGCAACATATCTGCTGTGCTATGCCTATTAAGAGGAACATAGCTCGTGGTGCTGAAGGACACAATCTTGCCCTGGGGTGGTGTTCTTCAGGTCAGTTGGGATTTTACCTTTAATACTCATCATCTAGGCAAGACAAAAAAAGTCAGATACCTTTCTCTGAAGCTGAAGCAAGTTGTACCAGTAGTCTGTACATTCAGAGAGGTGCTGTCTGTCCCGTGCTGCCCCCTCCTCAGCAGCTCAGAGCAGCATGAGGACTGGTGGCTGTCTGTAGTGTCCTCTCCAGCAGGAAGCAAGGGTTATCACAAAGCTTTGATTTAACATGGAGCCATGCTCTGCATGCTGACTGCTTACTTAGTGCTGTCTGTTGCATCAAAATAAAATGGTAACTAATATCTCTCCCATAATACTCCTGTATTTTTACACCTAAATTTGTCTATTCATCACAAGCTTTTATAGTAAATGACTCTCAGGGGATGACCTTGCTTTATAGCAAAGTGACTGGGAGAAGCATCGTTTAATTGTTTTCTGAATATACAAAAACACAGCCACAGAGAAATAATGCACACACACACACATACACACAAAACCCAAAGGCACTTCAAGAAATACAGCTTTCAATATATTACCTAATCCAATTCAGAGGAACTCTCTGAGTACAAAGGCTGAGCTAGTGTGATATGATTCGAGCATGTGGATATAAAGAAATGCTAAAACAAATGGAATTAAGTAGCTTATTTATGTTCTCCTCTACCCAGTGCACAGCATCATTATCATTTTATCAGGATCCCCTGACACTCCTGATGAAGTGTGAGCAGATTGACTCACCAAAGCCACAGCTCAAATGAGCCTTTACTCTCTGATGTCCATGGACAGCTTGTGAAACTTTCCAGTTGATGCTGAGATGTCCTCTGGGAATACTCCTGAGGAGTTCAGGAAACTTTTTTCTTTCTTTCTTTTTCTTTCTTTACCATAGTATCTTATTTTATAGCGGAAGGAATAAATCTAACATTGGGAAATATAAACTTGTGATAAATGCAAAGGCTAAAAACATACCAAAAATCTTTCAGAATTTTTCCAAATCTAGCTTGTCATTAATAGCAGTGAATTTGTGTTTGTTTAAATTTCATGCCCATTTTTGGGAAGGGGGAGATGTAACACTTGAAAGGGTTAAATTCTTTGTTACAACAGGGTTTGCCTCTGATCCACACTTCTGTTAGAAATGACCTGCTTCAGTGCTGTTTGATGGCTCAACTGCACACTTGCCAGCCTTGCCAGAGGATTGCATCCTTTGTAGCAGTTCTTAATATCTGCTAATGAAGAGTCGTTTATTGAATTTCAGCTGTAGGGAGGAAAAGTAAAAGGTGTATATGTATGGTATTAGTTTACCTTCAGGTGAATTCAATGTCTCACTATTGCTCCTTTGTGGTCCTTCAAAAAGTAACTCTTACTGAAACCAACTGCAAATATATACTATCAGCATCAAATATTGTCATGTATTTGAATATACATTATATATATATATATATATGTATGTATGTGTATATATTTGACACAAGCTGTAGGCTTGTGTTACCAAAAATTTGCATTACATCTAGCACAAGAATTGAACCTGTTTGGTCTTTAAGCAACAACACCCACCTGTGTTAATACAGCTGCTATTTCCATAGTATGGAAAAAGCAAAAATTCAGTATTTTATTGTAGAAAAGACCTTCAATTATAGCCTGAAAGCTACAACCAGGTTAGCCCTAGTCCACGCTATGGTACGAAGCCACATTTAAACAGTTAATAAAAAAAAAAGTTATAACCAGATCACTCAATATTTTTGGTTTTTCTGTCATTCTGTGTTTCGGTGCAAATGAGTTGAAAAGGACAAATGCAGATGAAGTGAAAATGTGAAACGAAATGTGATGAAGACTGAACTAATGTTGGTGTACAACAGCAGAGAGAAGCCATTCCCTTTCTAAAGACATGTAAACAGATCTTAAACTTGAAGTTGAAGGCATTTTTTTTAACCCCCAACTACCAGGGTGACTTAATTTGTCAGCTGTTCATTTTCATCAGTAATTCATGAACAAAAACAAAGAAAACACTCTTCAGGAGTGCTTTTCTGCCCAAATAATGAGCCATTATTTTAACTAAGAATGCTCTCAGGAAGGACAAGGGAAAATATGCCCCTAAATCTGTAAAATGCTGCAAAACATTTAAATACTGAATGTTGCTTCTCACACCCAAGATGTGCTGAGGCTGTGAAGAAAGATTTCTTTTGTGTGTGTGCATTATTTCCCTATGATTGCAACCACAAGAATGGGTTTTAGTCTGCTGAGGACCAAACCCTTCTTTCTAGATTTCTTCTGTAGTTATGAAAATTATTCCTAGCTAGGAAATGCAGGCAGTTTTCCTTCTTTTTCTGCTTCTGGTGCAAATGATTTTTAAGAAGAAAACTCACCTAATAAAACTTCTGTATCTTCCTCTCTTTATAAAAAAATCCTTGGTTTTAAGTCTTTGTCAAAGAAGCAAGTGACAAAATAGGTGTCAACACTTTGTACGTAATTTTTTTTAAAGTCACAACTCCAACAACTAACAGAAACTGAGGAACAGAAAAACCATTCATTAAACCAGCCACACAATCTATTGAGGAGTGCTATTATCTGTCCTTGCACAGCCTTGACCCCTTTATTCCAACCCTTTAAACAGCTGAACTGTGGAGCATTTCCGTACCATTACCTAAACCCGCTCTCCACAGTCTGGATTAGCTGCCTTAGCTCTCAGAGACCACCAGAGTGATTTCTGCCTCTCTCTGGGATGAAGGTCAGGGGCAGAGGAGTGACGGTCCTGCAAGCTGGTGCTGGCTCCCTACCATCCACCTCAGACCAGAGCTGTGACTCCCACTGCCCTGGCCAGCCTGGCTCAGCAGCCCCTGTGCCTTCCCCCATGAGAGATACAATTTGAGCTGGAGCTATTCCTCCACTGCTGTTTGAATCAGTCAGGTCACTGCAGAATTTGGGGCACCTGAATGACTCCAGAGATGCAACAGATTTCCAGTCCCAGCTGTAGCATTTTGCCTGGCAATTCAGGGTGGTTCTCAGCCCAGAGGACACTGTGGTTCCTGTGTCAGGACAGAGAAAGACTGGGAAGCTCATGCTTTTCATGTTGCTGGTCCCATTGTGACACTAAATCAGAGCATTCAGCCGTTCCTTCTGCAGAAGAGGAGGTCCCTGCTGCTCATTCACAAGAATGCCACGAGTCCTGTGAGTATGAGCAAAGCCACCTTCCTCTGTCATCTGGCACCCTGGGCTGGCGCAGGGTTGGTCTCATGCTCGCAAGGAAGGCTGTAAGAGAAGTTCATCTGCTGCACCTGTCAGAAAAAGGTCCTGAAGGCAAGCAAAGACATTGGAATGATCCCTCATGTCACAGGCAGTGGCACTTCAGGAATGATTTCACATGCCAGCCAGACTCCAGCTTCCCTGATTCCTCAGAGTCTTGTCATGGCTTACATACACCATGTGGCACCAAACATGAAAAACTGGAGATCACTGATCAACCTGCTCAAGAGAGCAGATTTAGGGCATTGCACATTAATTTGTTTTTGCTTTGGTAGTCTTATTGGCTTGCTTATTTGTTTGTTTATTTAGAGCTTGTTCCATTCACTCACACATCCGTCTCTCCCGTTCACTATATTTACAGGCAACTGGGTGGAGTTTGGGACATACAGAAAACTCTAATTAATTTTTGGTTGAAACTGCAGCCTTGATTTGGGTAGCTAGTGAAGACAGGGGAACTCTGGGGACCCTTATTCATTCTCAGCATTGTGAATAAATTGTGTTTTCCACAGTTATTCCACAGTTTTTCGCTGTTTTTCATGAAGAACTGGCCTATAATCTAGTTTACATGCATATATTTTATGGCAGTGGAATTCAACTCTTCCTCTCTCTAACACCTTTTCATGAACAGTGCTAGAGTGACAGCTTTAATTTATTGGCATAGAGGACATAATTCCATCTTGGGGTAAATCCCTCTGTCCGTATCCATTTCTCAGAGTGATTGCCATGCCCTGCACAGATCCTCATGGCTTGCTTTCAGGGGGAGGGGCTGCACATTTATTCCCACTTACCACTTCAGTGTCTGGAAGTCAAACTATCTGTAAAACAAGCAAGCGAGACTTGGGGTAAGGAAACCAAGGGCTTCTCATAATGGGTTATGCTACATTACTGAATGTTTAAAAAAATTCATCAGTGAGGGCAGTGCCATAGAATCACAGAATATCCTGAGTTGGAAGGGACCCACAAACATCATCAAAGTCCAGCTCTGACTTGATCACAAGCCAGCTTTCCCTGAGTCCCCATGGAAAAACAAGGAAAAGTGTTCACCCTAAGAGACTAATAGGATGTTTCTGTAATCCTGTGTTCAGTTTTGGGCCCTCACTACATGCAAGACATCGAGGCATTAGAGCATGTCCAGAGAAGGGCAATGGAGCCGGTGAAGGGTCTGGAGCACAAGTCTTTTGAGGAGCAGCTGAGGGAGCTGGGCGTGTTTAGCCTGGAGAAAAGGAGGCTTGAGGGGGCCTTATTGCTCTCTACAGCTCCCTGGAAAGGAGGTTGTATCCAGGTGGGGGTCAGCCTCTCCCAAGTAATGAGTGATAGGACAAGAAGAAACAGTCTCAAGTTGCACCAGGGGAAGTTTAGTTGGATATCAGAAAAAATTCTTCACTGAAAGGGTGATTAAGCATTGGAACAGGCTGCCCAGGGAAGTGGTGGAATCACTGTCCCTGGGAGTGTTCCAGAGATGTGTGGATGTGGAATTTAGGGATATGGTTTAGTGTTGAATACAACAATGTTAAGTTAATGATTGAACTTAATGATCTTAGAGGTATTTTCCAACCTAAATTATTCTATGGTACTGTGAGCTAGCTCAGCCATCAAGTCGCCATGCTGAACGTGCTGAAATCAGCCAGATTCAAGTTCTGCAGGTAGCTGGGACTAAGGACAAATGGTGAGCATAAGTCTGAGGCAATGGCAGTGTAACAGGAGGCTCCTGGTGAAAAAGGGCAAGACGAGAATCCTAAGTGGCTCACCTGGCAGCTGCTCCATGTGGTGAGGAAGCAAAGCATGTGAACCACAGAGAGACTTGACAGGAAAACTTCTGACAGAGAGAGGCAGCAGCAAATCCCAACCAAAGCATATCTCCAAAGAGCAGGACAGATTGGCCCGAAGAGCAGAATGTGTGATGATTGTGAACTGGGTACACTATGACAACAGTAAAAACATATCCCTGTCAAAGAACTGTGGCCTACTAACCTCTTACTGCCCCACCAGTCAGCATATTCTGGCTCAGAAGACAAACCCTCAAAGAAAACTGGTAACACCAAAGACATAGGAACTTGTACAAGATTTCAAAGAAGGACCATGAGCTACCAGAAGGAAGAGTCTGAATGGGGTAGGAAGAAGCCAGTCTGAACACACATCACCAAAGTGGCAGTAGCACACACACAGTATCTTCATGAGCAATTCTCCTAATAAGAAGAGAGTTGCTTTTAGAAATTAGGAGCTTTCTTATTTTGTTATCCAGAAGTTAGTTACTGAAGTGGGATTATAAAATGTTTATACATAGCCTGCGTTAACAAACCCTTGTTATTTGACTGGCTACATGTATGTAATCTGTCACCAAAAAAATGACCATTTCATAAGGAGAGCATATCTCCTCCAGGCATCATTTGTGTCACCCACTCACATGACAGCTGCAAAGGATTTTCACTGCAGTGACACTCAAAAAGGAAGGACATGCAGAAGGGTTTGATAGAACTACTCTAATTTCTAAGCACGTTGGCTCCTGTTGATCTGTGAGTAATGCAAATGTTTTGCTTAAGTGGGCTGAGCTCGACAAGAAAATAACTGGGTTTCCTAGTGGATATGGAATAGTTTGGCTTTGAATTCTGAGGCTGCATCTCTTTTCCATAGCACAGAATTTTGTAGTTTAGACAAGAGTATTTCTGTGTCAGAAAGAAAGCAAACTTCGTGTGTTTGTAATGGAAACATGCATTTTTCTACTGGGCAGAAAGAAGTCATTGCAAACATGGTACCCAATTCTGCTTGTCAAATCAGCTTCTTCCTTGAGTTACCCTTTATCAATGGCAGGTGACATATTCAACAAGTCTTCCTGAAGGAGAAGATGGTGAGTGGTTCTGTATGTTTTCCCTCTCCCATGAAGACATGAAGGATACTAAAAAAATTCTGGACAGGAACTGTTTAAAACCACATCCCAAAAAAGTACCACTCTTTCCTGGTACTTACCTGTGAGGGTGGACTAGAACCTATTGCTCTAGAAATGCAATAGATTGGAGTTGCCTGAGTTTTGCCTTCTGGATCTGATGATCAAGAACATTGTTGCTTTAGCTACTTGTGTGCTAAATTGATCTTGACGATCGAAAACATTCCTTTTAGCTACTTGTGTGCCACAGATGCTGCAGTGTAGTTCAGAATTTATTATTTAGACTAACTCAGCAATGCAGAGCTTACCTCCTGGTTCCTCATCACTGCTGTCCTTGGAACATGTCCCATGGGCATCAACAAAAAGGCTCTGCAGAGCCTCCACAGGATTTAGGAGTATGAAGAATTGAAAATTCTCCCCTGAAATCACTCAGTACAGACCCTCTGGTTTCCTGAGGGAATGAATTCCCTGGTGGGCTTCTGTCCACATTTAAAAAGACACAGAAACATGCAAATATCCTCTTCGACAAAGTAACCATAACAAACTGGGGGTGGGAGACGAGGACTGAGAGAATTGAGAACTGAGTGCTGAGGTCTCTGACAAAGAAATCCATGTTATCTTTTGACTCATTTCCCCCTGTGCTATGCCTGTCTTTCTCACAGTTTTGAAGGATGATTGTAGAGTACTTTACAGGATACTTTAAATATTAATCATTAAGGATAACTTAGCAGTCTGAGTGGGGCTAATCACAGTGGGTGCTCTATTAAATAGGTAGCAATTTCATTATTTTTGGAGACATTCCTAAAATGTTCACTATAAATTGTGTAGCTACCAACATGGTCATCAACACTGGTTAAAAATTGATTTCCCGCCATCTTCCAGACTGTGAAAATTAACTGTTTCATGAACAAAGTACTAATGGCATGAATGGATACTGGGTGGGTTTTAATCTCCTTAGAGTCACATCCCAGGCGAAACTTGCTTATTTCTGTTGGAGGCGAAAGAACGCAACTGATTTTGAAAAAGTGATTTTACTCCTTCTCACTCTTTTAACCTGAAATTCACTCAAAATTTCTCCCTCATGTTTTTGCTTCTGTTTTGGAGTAGGCTTAAATGGGCCACAGAGTTGTGCTGTGTAAGAAAAGTGGAATTCCCCAAGGTGGTGGCATGAGAGGTGTGGAGGACAAGGAGGTATCTGAAGCAAGCCTTCCTCCATTGTTCTGCTCTTCCTCACAGGCTTTCTTGAGAGGCGTCTTTTAATGTCCTGCCCCCAGGTAGCTTTTCAGCACATCAGCTCTTCTGTGCTGGGAGTGCTTCCTAACATCTGTTTCAGATTTGTTGTTCCTTTGTTTCCATTTATGTCCCTTCTCAACCATTATTATTTTTAGGCTGAAAATATTAAATTGTATAGAAAATATCCGAATGGGCTACAACCAGAGTATGTGTGAGGTAAATTTTATTTTAATTGTTGTTTTCTGTCATATTAAGCGCAGGAGGTTCAGCTGCCTTGTGGAAAGGGGAGAAAATAGTTTTGTCTGCCATCATTTAGAAAAACAAAGTCTACAGAGAGTATCTGTCTTTTTACAGACCAGCTGTTGCAACCAGAAAAGTACCACAAGGTTTTGAACTCAAGAGTCCTCATCACATCATGTTTTTACCATCAAATCAGCACTACTACAACAAAATTAACTGATCTAGAAATGTTGCAATTTCTTGTTCTAATGAGTCTCTTCATTTTTGCAATCCTCACAGAATGAGAGTACCATGGGAACTGCGCCTTAAGGAGGCCCTGGTGTGCATCTTGGGGTCTGGTTTTTAGATTATTGAGGCTCCCATTAGTGCTGGGGTGATCAATGGGTACCCATATGATGAATAAATTTTTTGCATATTCTCATGATTACCAGACAACAGAACCATTCTGCATGGTGTTAAAAAGTAAGATGGGAATACAAGTGTTTATTTGTTAGTTTGTGGAAGCAATCCAGTCAGTGCAAAATGAAAGCTTAATCTTGATCAAGTATGACAAACAAAAAGTAAAGATTTGCATTCTGAATATAACAGGTAAATGCTGTACTAAATAGCCAGTATAATGCACATCAGGACAACAAAATAAAGGCATGTGTACAACCAACAGATGTTTTCAATTTCTGCTCATGTTTACACTTTGTTGTTGATAATTTCTTTTTTGCTTTTCCCATTCTCTAACCTTCATGAATATATTTCTAGCTCAGTCATCTATACCTGCCAAGATGATAGGGATGCAGCAGAAGTTAGAAGTGGACTGACTCTCTTGCCATTTCCCAGTCTAAAGTATTTAATATATCCTAAGATGGTGCATGAAAGTTAAGAATGTGGCTCATGCTTTGGGGAACAAAGGTCATCTGGCAACCCAGAGGAGTAAGCACCTCGCTGTTTGCAAGATTGTACTGTCTTTTTCCAGTGTAGCATGTCTAGTATTTAAGCTTTGCCCCAATTCCATACATGGGTCCAAGCCACATCCTGTTCAATGGAGTTAGCAGAACCTCTGCATAACTCCTCTGTGGGGCCGTTTTCAAGTTCCACACTGGTAGGACATCAATAGCTCTGTACCACAAACATGGTTTTGGCTGGGGTGTGGAGGCAGCCTCCAGAGGAACTTGCTGAATTCTTTGGCAGTCAAACTACAGAAGCATATGGCACAGAGTTACTTACTGGATAATATTAAAAATAGTATAAGGCTATGCATTTTAACTGAGGAACTATATTGCTGCTCATTAAACACTTCAGAAATGTCCATCTTCATAAATATAAAATATAGAATTACATATGCCAAAGAAAGGCATTATTACACTTCCTTAAAATGAAATCTTCCAGGTTTTAAAATGCTTAGTAATACTGGCTCACTGACATCCTTCTTGTGACCTTAAAACAATTTTTTGTTGTTCCTTTTAAATAATTTAGTGAGTGATTGTTCAGTGATGATGTTTAAATAAAAACACAATGTGATAGTTAATCTGCGAGACAGATGCTATTAATATTGGATGGCTGTAGTTTCAGAAGTATTCTGCCTGAATTTGAAGTACTAAGCTGGATATAAATAGTGGTGGATTTCCCTTATGTGGAAAATGTAATAGCCCCATTAAGCATGTCTTCGCTGCAGAGTCAGGCTGTATATTGACCCTCAGCTTTGAGCACCAGCTTTTACTGAGATGAGGTGCAAGGAGCCAGACTGCCAAGCTATTTTGGACTAATGAATCCTCATTAGTTTGGTGCTCCCTTGGGTATTTCTGTCATCCTTCACAGGGCATCTTACCTAGTCCTTTCTCTCTGCAGTACATGGAGCTGCCTCAAATCTAAGTCATTTTGTCTCAGACCCTGAGTACCCTTGAATAGCTGAAATACATAGTCCAGCCATAATAATTTCAAGGAAATTATCAATTAAATAATAATGAAATAATCAGTGACATTGTCTGGATCTGTAGCAGCAAAGAGTGTGTAGCAATGATCATGGCATGGCCTTGGAGAGGGCTCCTCTAGCTTAAGGTCGCTTGCCAACAACCAAGGAATCAATGTGATACCTTTACAAGATCTAGCTGTTTCTGAAAAACCTCTGCTCCTCTGAGCTAGGTCCTCACCAGGAAACAGGGAAAATGAGAACGCTGAATGAAGGTGAAAAGCTGTCTCTAATTTCTCTTTCCAACTTCATCATCCTTCAGAGACTGACAGCATCAGAGTCTGTGTGTGGGCATGACGAATGGAGTAAAATGCAGAGTTGAAATAAGAGTCAAAAAATAACTCCACTCTGAAGACATACTGTTGCAGGGGGCTGTTATATGGCCAAGTCACTCTTCCCAAATGCCCACAGTTTCAGGATAAGATGGAAAAGATGTTTCTGTATATGTATATGCCAACAAAATGCTGGCAGGTATATACTGCCTTCATTCCAGCCCACCCTTCTATTTTCCCTAGAGAGAAGAAATATTATACCTGCTGCTACTTTACATTGTAGGTTATACTCCCAGCTACACATTCAATTATTTTTAAACTGTTCCAGCGACAATTCCTATAATGGGGGTCTATTTTCCCCTTTGTCCTTTGGGTGTTTTTTAAATTTTATTTTATTTTTACAAACAAAATAAAAGATGGATCAGCTAAAGATCTTAGTTAAAATATTATTGGCACAGAGTAAATTCAGTAATATGAGAGTTAGTCCTGGAAGGATGTTAATAAGATTACTCATATTACCTATGCACTTAATAAATTTTTGCTGGCTACTGCTGGATGCTTTGTAGCTTTAGAAACTTTAAGTTAGGGTAAATCTCAGCTCAGCACTGAAGGGAAGGCTAATGCAGCCATTAGTTACTGCCTAAAGTTTGGAACCTGCAGCTGCAGCTTCCTTACCTTACCAGAGTCATCTTTGCACAAATCCCACTGGAGTCTCACACAGGATTTCGCACAGGATTTTCTGTGCTAAGGAGGTCCAGAGCGGCCACCAAAAGCAGCAGTTCAGTCAGTAGAGGTACTACACCAGCACACAAGGCAGGGCATGCAAGTACTACGCCTGTTTCAGCTGTCTTCCACTTCACAAAAGAAGAAAATATTTCATTTTTAACACAGGAACATCTCCATTTCAGGACTTGATTGATGGTGGCATGAAATGCTTCTGCTGGAACACAGAGAAGGGTAATGGTGGTACGGGATGAGGGGAAGCAAGCACTGATGCTTTTCCACCACTGGCAGATTTTGTGCACCAGGAGCCCCTGTGTCCTCTGCCCTACCATCCCTTCTGTAAAAAGCAGCACTAATACTTCTCTTCCCCACAGGAACTTTGAAGATCATCACATTCCTGCTGGTGAGGCTCCCAGATGCAAGAGATATACACACAGACACTAGATCAGGCCTCCACTGGGAACTTGGGGACTGTATCTCAGCCATGTGTCTCACATTAATTAGATAAGAAACCTTAAAAGTTTTCTTCAGAACACCTCTGTATAATTTCCAGGATAATGCAATTTTTTTTCTTCTTGTTCCTTGATGGTTGATTTAAATATTGAGGGAATTCAGAAAATAGAAATCCTGTGCAAGAAACTTTTCATTGCTTTGACACGCTGTATTTTTCCAATTTTTTTGGCCAAAAGCAGTCTCATAATTGGACAGTAAACTTTTCACTGTACAACAAAATCTCACGTATTTCACTGAATTTGTTGTCTGCTGAAAAATATTGTTAGAGACATGTAATTTGGAGGCCAGTCTGAAACATCTCTCTTTAAAGACTTCAATCTTTTATCATTATGAATAATGATAGTGGTATTTACAATAGGTATTTGCACTACTGAAATACTGAAATATTTACCATAGGTATTTGCACTTCTGAAAGCTGTGACAAGGCAAGAGGATTTGGAAGCCAAACCCAGAGTTAAAGCTTGAAGTTTTTTTCTTGGTGAAAGAGGCTGGGAGTATTCCTACAGCAAGAAACTTTGGACATTCCTAAAATACTACCAGTGTTTCATGTCTAGGTGATGATTAACGAGGGGACATGATAATATATTGCAAATGCTGAAAAAGTGACACTAAAGAAAGTGGAGATAGTGTGATAATGGACAAGAGAACAAAGAGAAAGAATAAGACAAGAGTAAGAGAAGCATAATCCAGTTTGTGAGGAAAGTATGTTTGAAAGTACTTGGAAAAAAATCTCCACTGTTCTGTGGAGTTTGAGAAACTGAGTTTCTCAAATCAATCTTGATTTTTCATGATAAACAGGACTATGATCTGGATATATTTTCTGTCTTACTCATACAGTAATAGCAACCTGTTTTCTGATATTTGTGTCTTTACTCAAAATCTTCAAATACAGAATTTCTGCACAGTTAAATTAGTTCATCTGCCATTACATTTACTTTTCTTAGGTTATATTTACAGTCTCACAAATCCTGGTCTGAGTATCACTGCTGCAGGGAAATAGCCTGAAATAATCCAAATGTTTCTAGTGAAGAGCAGGAGCTTAAAATGAGTGGATCCCATCTAGTACTTTGACAAAGAAAATTGAATCACAAATATGTTATAAAACTTCATTTTTCCCCAGAGTGCACCTCATTTTTATATGTACACCTTAGTAATATATGCTAATATTGAATATGTACAGGGTACAGCTGGTTGAGTGGTCCTTTGAAAAGAATACCTACAAATGTAGCTTGTCTTTCCACTAGTAAGTCAGTCTAACTTCTGCAAATACATTTCTTGTTTATAGCATTTACCAAAGAGTTTCCAGCAATTGATTCTACATGGTATTTACAAGGTAGCTGGTATGACTAATGTCTTATGTTTCATTATCATTCATTGCTGCTCAAATGGAGGATCTGAAATGTCTAACATGTTGACGCTGGTAAAGTACTTGACATTTCTCTTCCTGCTGCTGCTCTTGTAGTGAAAAATCATTAGTGGGGTAACAATGTTCATTTATTGATTTATGCAGTTTCTAACCTGAATACTCTGATAAAGATGCACATTTTTCATACTAAAAATTTAGTTCGTCATACATGTCTCTACCTACACACAATTTTCTGTCTCCATTTTGTAGCAGAAATATTTTTTTTCAAAAATCATGTGCTTCTTGTAGAGGTTTGTATTTTGTCATTCACACAGCAAAATTCAAAGATTCATGGTCAGCTTTTTCATAACTCGTTTGCCAAAAATACCAGACTAACATAAGAAACAAGCCAGTCTCTTAAATTTTTTCACTCTTATGATACATTTCAAAGCCATTAGAAGCTAATCTGACAACATTTTTATGTGACATGGTTGTCAGTAGGGAAAAAAAAAAGAAAGGCATGGGAAAGCAGTTGGAAAAAACCTGAAAATAAGAGACTTCAGTATAGTTAGGAACAGCTGCTAGTGAGATAACGCGTGTGTGTACAGCAAATGCACTGCTCTAAGGATCAGGATTTTAATAGAGGTTGCATAACACTTTAAGGTATGCTGTTCAGTGTCCTTACTGTTGCAGTATTTGCAAGAACAGTGTCAGAAAACAACAGCTTGGTGAAGCAGATTGCAAATTAGGAAATTCAAGCCCCATTTCAAATGGGTGATTTAGGGCATAAGTAACACCACCCATTCTGAAACAATGGTTAATGTGCAGCAAAATTCAAATTGCAAAGACTTACACAGAACTCTGAAAAGTCATCCTGAAGTTCCAGCACCCACTTGGAGCACTTCCCTCAGTGAAGATGAATAGCTGACATTGTATGATTGGCCAGTGACAAGACCCTAAAAGCCTTCCTTCTTCTGGGCTAATTAATGCATCTACCGTCTATTTTCACACCTAACGTTCACTGAACTCTCCACTTTGCTATAATTATTATGGTTATTACTACGCTGAATTGTTAAATATTAAGGAGGAATTTTCTTCATTTAATTACATGGGGTTTGTATGATTGATCAAAATAGTTTGCAAATGCATCACAAATTGTCACACACTTTGGGTAAACTAGCAGTGAGATGTTGGCTGTATGTGTTACAGTATTTGAGTGGCAGAAGTACTACAGACTTCTGAATAATTTAGAGACAGTGCTTAGTGTGACCTGAAAAGCACTGAGAATTTGTGTACCAGGGCGCAGCTACTTACCAAGCTGAAAGCGTCAAAAACTTCCTACAAAAGCTGACATTTTTAAATGAAAAGGCTAAATTAAGGAGCTTGTGTGTGTCTTGCTGCTACAAGGTATGTTTTCAAAAGCCACTGAAGCAATTTAGTTGCTTCGCTCTCCGACGTCGATGACAGCACACACCTCCTTGAAAAATCACTCTCTGTGTTTTGCCTGTGTTTAGGGTTCTCCAGCTCCATAATCTCCCAGAGTGTACTGTTATTGCATTTTTGACAGCTGGTTCACATACCAGAAGCGATGTAACCCAGCTGACCCTATATCCTTTGCAGGTCATGCATGATTCTTGCATTCACAGTTTAATAAAGCTAGGAAAAAAGACTTGCAGAGAAATACATACTTCTCTGGGCAAAGGGGGTTGCAGCAGCTCTAAATTGATTTAATGATATAATGGAAACAGCAAAGTAGATCTCTGTGTCAATTTTTTTTTTTTTTGCTATGGTAAGCCACCATGTGGATTTTGTTTCCCTCTCAGAAGAGAATATCTAGGCAGTCACAATGGAGATGGCAGGTAGAAAGTGAATCTTTCTCATTTCAAGACTTGCTCACTTATTTTAACATAATTCTAAGCACATGATTTTGTCATTTCCTTTGCTTCCCATCTCCCAAAGCGCAGTAGCTCTCCAAGTCTAAAAATTACCAAACAGAATTGTTTTTGCTGCTGCTAAATTACTCCAGAGTGACCAAAAATTCCTTTACTTAATATTCCTCCTATTTAAAAAAAAATCTTGGTGTTCTATTTTCTGTTTTCCTGTTAATTTTAACTAGCTCCTTAGAATTCTCTAGCAGAGGATTAGGTAAAGTTGCATGCAAATGTGCTGCTTTTCTTTGTTCCAAATTTAAAAAAAAAAATTAAGATTGTGTTGGTAGTGATAGTTTCATCTGTGCCTTTGTGCATTACAAAACATCATAGGAGGCTATGCCTGCTCTAGACCAGGTCTTGACTAAATGAGAATTATGGATAGCGTGCAAGTCCTTTGTCCCTCTCAGATACGCAAACCTTCCAAGAGGTTTTCCCTTTCTTTTCTCTGCTGTGTGACCATGTTTTTATTCATCCAGTTCAATGTCTGTGATGATGGAAGATGTTAAATCTCTCAGTAGCACAGCCGGAGTCTCTGAAACAGCCTTTACCTTGAGTTGCCTCGACCATCGGAGTGGAAAGGAAACTGGAAGACAAAAAGAAGCAGTGACAAAGGAAAACAGAGAGGAGCAGGAGACACCAGACAGCGTTTTGACAGCTTAGTGCATTGCACTGACACAAGACTGACGGCTTCATTACTAACTTTATCCTGAGTGGAACTGATATGCCTGTACTCTCAGTGCAGGAAAGTAGTTTAAATGCCAAAATAACTCAGCAGGCTTTGCCTGCTTCGGTTTTCCTTAGCTATCTAGTTGTGAAGGTGTAAATATTGTAACCCCAGGGGGATTGTAGGGATCATTAGTGGCGTAAAAGTCTGAAGATGTGAGCGACACTTGGCCTAAAGCCTGTGACTGATTGGTAGTCACAAATGTGGTTTTCAGCTACGGAAAAGGAGTGAGGTCATCATCATTAGAAAGGAAAAGAAAGATGGAAACAAGATGTCCTTTTTCAGAGTGAACTCAAAGTTTTGTACCCGTGCCTTCAGCTTTTGTTGCTGAAAAGTTTAAATATAAGGTAAAGAAAATCACAATATCCACAATGAAATTAAAAGAAACCCAAAGACTAGAAAGATTGACACAACCATGGGTAACACAGTGAAACTTCACTGACCTTCAGTTAATTTGTTCTTATGTTCCTATTAGCAAAGCCAAAAATATGTTATTTCAGCAGTATTAATTTCACTAAACTTATAAAGAAAATATAAATGAGAGCAGGAGGGAGAAATTAACTAGTAGTTGGCTTCTAGAAATAATTTCCGGTCACAACACAGTCACTTTATGAACTGTTTCAAAAAAATAACCTCCCACCAAAATCACAGTATATAAAATACTTGTCTATGTACAGAAAAAAATCCTCACTTTACATTTCATTCTGCAGGGTAAACTGCTTAAGTCCAACTGCAACCTTCAGAGCATGACAAACAGCTGTCCTTTAAAGAGATAATCAAAAGCACTCCAAAGTAGGAACAAGGAAGAAAGAAAGAAAGAAATTATTTTGTTTGATGAAACAAGAAAAAAGGTGGAGTGGGGGAGAAAATGAAGTTTTTTGAGGTCATGTAAGGGTTTCCTTTATAAGTTTGCTCAATCTACAGCTTCATTCATCCTATTTTCACCTATTTTATTGGTGAAACTCTAGAGGAAATACAAAAATCCAACTAATTTTTCCTAAAAGAATAAGATGGAAATCCACTACAGCCTCTAACAAAATTAAAAGGATCAAAACAAAGCAGATGAAGTTCACAGGTCACTTATCTCCCAAAAGCAAGCTGCTGCAGTTTGTCCTGCCCTGCTTAGTTGGTCCAGGTAAGGGAGGGCAGTGAAACCAGCAGTAGAGCAGGCAGTGAGGGGATTATGGGAACACAAGGGGGGAAAGAATGTTTTCTACACCTAAGACATTAATTTTTTTTTAAGAGCAAATTATGGGATCTTTTGATGTGCAATTGGAAGCTGAGATGAAGGTCTATTTGGATGAGAAAGTGGCTTTTATATTTCACTTTTGATATTGTCCAGAACTTCAAAATGAAAGCACAGAATTGTAAACCATTCCAAACCTTACTAATGAAATTCATAACTGTTCTGAATTAGAGAAGGATGTGTCCCCTTTATGTCTTTGTCTTGTAATTTAATTAAGTTGGTCTCCTTTGGCAGCACTAATTAGGGCATGACATAAGTCATTTACTGAGTTCATTCTCCATAACACACAAAAAAAATAACAGAACTCCAGAGACATGGGACAATAAAGAAAGTAGTAGTACCGGCTGACCTTTCTACTTCCTTTCTTTCTTTTCTAGTTTGAATCAATGAACTCATAGAGAATCATGAGCACAAGCCCAAGAGCCTCCTCCTGTTCATCACTACCTGGATGTTGCTGCAGGCTCTCTTGTCTCATTTGCCCTCTGGGTCACACTGCAGTGACACTGGTGACGTGACCGATCCCTTGAACTGTACACAGAGTTGTTTCACTTGCAGGCACTGGGCAAATGTTCAGAACAATTTAAGAAACCTCTAGCACAGATTAGATTGAAGCCAACAATAGCTAAATTGCTTCATCTGATGCTTCTAAACTGATGTGTTTTGTGGTTTGCCTGCAAACTCAACCTAGAGAAATGAGACACAAAGAGATGTTCACACAGTTCTCACACCTTAGCACAACCCCATTGCCAGAACTTCATGACTCAGGCAAGCCAAGGACATTTATCATGGCAAAATGGATTGTCAGAACAGGCTAAACATCAATTCTTGTTAAGTGTTTGTGCCCTGCTGAAAGAAAACATCCTAGGCATAATTTGCATCATTGCCTTGGATGACTGTTGGCACAGGGCTTCCCCAAAGCCATTCTCAAGCCTAACATAGAAAATCAATTAGATAGAATCTGATTCTGTAGAATCATAGACTGGTTTGGGCTCTAAGGACCCTGAAGATCATCCAGTTCCAAACTCCCTCAGCCATGGTCAGAGACACCTTCCACTAAATCAGGTTGTTCAAAGCCCCATCCAACCCCGTCTTGGACTCCAGGTGTCATTGCAGTAAAACAGCAGGGCTACATGCTTCATTGTCAGCTAACAGCTTCGTAACCTCTCTGGCCAGTAATGAAAAAAAGAAGTAAAAGTCTTTGGAACCTGACTGTGATTTTGCCTGATATAGAAGGAAAGTTAATGACAGGCAAAAGAGCAGGACTCAAGAGTGAGGGCTAAAGGAAAAGTCTGTATAATAAGGGGAAGGTCACACTGAGACAGCAGAAAGTTACCCCTTTTTGGGAGCTGGCCTTGGTCAAAAACCCAAACATACAAACAATAAATGAAGACTGCAGGTGGGAGTTCTGATGCTCTGATATCATAAAATTTTATCAAGTCCAGAGCTGCCATTGTCAGCATGTAGAGTGAAGAGATTGATTTATATCCAGTGATTCCACTAGCAACCTAATAATAATATATGTTTTCCAAATAGGCCACTCTGGAAAACCTGGCTTTATTATAATTATATGTGCTTGTTGGACCTACCAGCATCCTGGATCACAGGCTGTACTCATAAATCTTATTGTATTGGTGTTTCTATATATATATAGTGATTGTAATTTATATGTCAGTTTTTATTTATTCCCCTGCTTGACATTATTCTTCACTATGAGAAAGATTTATATTTTTTTCCAGTGTTATTTTGACCTTAATAAAGATTGTCTTACTACAAAGTGAATTATGAGTATATGGACCTCTGGGGCAAAGGTGGTGTTCAGAGAAATCCGACACAAAGTTTTCAGGTGCCCCCATGTTTTGGATTCTTCACTTTCTGATTTCAGCACAGAGGGAAAACCACACAGCTCAGATCTCGTGGCCAAAGCAGTGTCAGAAAAGGCACCTTTGAGGAACTTAAGTGTTTGTGGAATTGCCATCCCCAGAGGTTCAGGATACAACCCTTTCTGGATCTGTTCTCTAGACCAAAGCAGTGCCCACCCCAGCCTTGCTTCCACAAACCTGTCTACCTCCCATTTGCTCCTGACCCTGCTTCCAGCAACAAGGTCTACAGCTCCTTAGAGAAATTCTTCACTCTCTGGTATCTTGGGATTTTAGGATTTTTTTACTGTTACTGGCACTTAAGGGAATTGAGAAACTTGGTCACTGATGGTGATTCTTCTCATTAACTTAATCCATTTAAAATTCCCTCTTTTTATACCAGGGACTTTGCATGCCTGACTGTTGAAGATGACTTAATTCAGGCAAGACCCTCAGAGCCTGCATTTTGGAGGTGTTGAGTGCTACAACCTGAAGCCAGTGGAAAATTCCACAAGGTCAATTAAGTTAAACAAGGTCTATGAAAATTGGCTTTAAGTGTGCCACAACAGGCTGAAACTAAAGGAAAAAACAGATCTGAAAAAAAAGGGAGAAGTATATTTTGTTAGGGTACTTTTAAATTTAATTCTAGCAGGGATATAATACATGGAGAAATAAATTCCACAGGTCTACTTAGCTACTTAAGTTACAAGTCTACTAAGTTACTTAAGAATATCTAATCTCTCTCTTCTCTTAGCACACAAAAACACATTCAGCCATGTACAGTAGGAAAAAAACTGCTGTTATCCTAAAGGGTTAAATAAAAATGACAAAAATTATTGCTTAAAGTATTTTAGTCTATTTTGTGTTTAAAATGAATTTTTGTTTGCTACATAACTCACAGTAAATAAATCAGTTTATATATATATTTAAGGAAACCTTAGAAGGGCAGAAAATATCTAAAAGTTTTACAGTAGGCCTTCCAATGACATAACATGGTTCAGCTATGTTGTGATCTTTTCAGTACATATCTTCTCTGTGTTAACCCTTTTTCAGCTTTTTCTCAACTTGGTCATTCTTTTCTGGATTATTGTCAATTGCAAATGTTCTGTATTGTGTCTTGCTGGTTGCTTACTTAATGGGTCAAACAACTTTTTCAGTAGAGTGAAGAACATGACAAAATAATTTAAAAATATGATTTACTATTCTCTATGGATTTTTAAGAACTATATTCTCTGAAAGTTTGAGTATTGGCAATGCATTTCTTGATATTACTCTAGAGTCTCAATGTAATATCTGAGCTGGAAGTTTGGACCTATAAATCTTCTTATGTATTAATCATAAGAGATTGCATCTAATGTCTTAGACCTTTCTTTTATCTTAAAATTGCCTAGACAGATAGATGTTTATTAACATTGTTTTTTGCAGTGGGCCAATTTTTTTCCACAGTTGTGCCAATAAAGCAAGTCCATTGATTTTGAAGACTTTAATCCAGTTTTATACAATAATTATTAAAAGTATTGGAATTTGACCTCATAGGCCTTTGTGTTGAGAGATTTCTGTCCTTATAATGTAAGGGATTTTTAGCTTTAATTAAGACTCAAGGTTTTTCTAAAGCTCAAGTTAGTTAATATGGATGTATTTCTTTGTGGAAACACCACACTGCAAATCTTCACTCCATACAGGTTTAATTCCTCATACTATGCATATCCTGTCTATAATTTCTGCTTAGATTTGGGGTTTTTTTCTATCAGATTCAGACCTTTCAATCTGACACAACTGTGTATATGAGATAAAGGCCAAAACCTGCTGATCCAGAATAGCAAGCTACCAAATTGTTGAAAGCAAAATTTGAGGCTAAGCCTCTTGTAAACAGGAATCTAAATTCATCTTGTTCTTGATTTTGGATGCTACATGAAACACTGGTCTGCAGAATCATATTGCAGGAGCTTTATGTTGAGGTTCATCTCCACTCCAGAAGTGTGAGAGGACTCAGGGTATAAAATACTGCTTCCATTTTGGTAGACAGCAGCTGCAGGCAAGCGAACGGCTGCAAGGTGAGAAATGCAGCACAGTTTCACACCAGGAAATATCAACTCCTCAGTACAAGCCTAATGGCTGTTTCACATCAGCTTTTTGGTTGTGATCAGATAAGCACAGATTCCCTGTTCAGAGCAGTGTCAAGGATGGTTCAGTTTTAGACTGAGATAGTGGTTCTGAAAAAATAAAACCTAAGTAGTAAATATGAAAGCTTTTCCTGGTAGGGTCTACAATCTTACCATTTGCATAAATCAACAATATTTACCATTTTATGAGTAATGTATCATGCTGACTTTAATTAAGTTGATCCATTTATAAATTGTGGCATCTGTAACAATCCCAGTACAGCTAAAAGGCGAGAATTTTACTACCTGTAGAAGAAAGTTTTCATAGCTTTCAGAAATAAACATGTAAGTTTAAGTATTTCAAAGAGTTAGACAAATAGCTTCTGTGTTTCTGGTCCTAGGTTTTGTACTTGGATCTAGACATCTGGATGAATTTGAGGAAAAAAAGAAAAAAATACATTATTAAAAAGTCTATATTGGAAGTACTTTTGGGAACTGCAACAACTTATTAAAGTTAATTTGATTTCAAAAGTGTCCATACATATTTAGGAAGATGGAGTAATTTCTTTCTGATGACTATTTCAGCATTATTACTCATTAAGCTTTCTGATCTAAGTATGCTGACAAATGAGAATTAAACAAGTGACAGTTTTCTAGATTTTGCAAAGCCTAGAAACTGTGTATGAGTCTGGAAACATTGCATTTTTTATTCATACATCACTCAGTGAAATCCTTACCTGTAAACACTAAGTACTCGAGCATTTAAGTACCACTTCTAATTAGTGTTCATTATATAAAATTGAAACGGTATTCTTCAGAAAATTAGCATACTTCTAGGCTAACCTCTTCTCCAGCGTCTTTCCTACCTTGTGAGACTATCTTTCCAACTACCTAGACAGAATCAGGAAACTCAGATTAAAA
This sequence comes from Leptocoma aspasia, assembly GCA_013399835.1. Classification (NCBI taxonomy): domain Eukaryota; kingdom Metazoa; phylum Chordata; class Aves; order Passeriformes; family Nectariniidae; genus Leptocoma; species Leptocoma aspasia. Next base: position 353,568 of record VXAX01001645.1, on the reverse strand, counting down.
CATACTAAAACAAGTGGGAAAAAAAACCCCAAACACTTTGACACAAAATAAAACTGTTTAATTATCCCTCCCTACCCTGAGAAAATAAAAAGTTCCCTGAACCTAGTTGCCACATGGTCAGACTCAGCAAGGAAGAAGTGTCATAGAAGCACAATGTGGTCACCGTGAGCAGCAGCACTGCCTGCTTATCACTCTCTGTCTCTCCACAGGATTCAATACAGAATGGCTGAAAAAAAAACTTTTAAAAATCCTTATTCTTGTTAAAAATAAAGGTGTCATGAAGGAAAGAGGACAGATGAAATTGCCATAGTTTGGTTGCCTGCAGCTCAGTGGTTTCCTGTGTGAGACATTGAATTTGCCACTCCAAACAACTGCCCACAAAAGTTAATGGGGCAGCCTGATTTTGCACTTTTGGGAACAGCTGTGTGCTGTAACCTTTCGCCCTGTCCTGTGGCAAAATATACCTGGAGGATAGCCCAAACTTGTTTTACTGCTTGATGTTCTCCAAACCCGCCTGATTTAGGGCATCCTTCCCTGACCTTTAATGTGAGCTCTTCTGGCATGAGCTCACCCAAGATATGATGGACTCACATCCACAAACCTGGGTCTTGTAGGTGAAATTCAGAATTGGAGGAGACTGGTCCAAGGTGTCATCTCTCTGGATTTTTAAAATTCTGTGGTTTCCATGAGAGATTTGACTGTAGACACTTTATCAGATGACATAAGCATGGAAGTAGCATATTAAATTCTACTTGTGGCCCAGCCAACCAATTGTCTTTAGCTGGGAGTTACATCTTATTTTGTGGTCCACTGTCGGTGCTTATCTTAAAATGTTAGACTTGATAGCCATTTCTTGGCTTACCAAAGGCTCTTTCTCTGAGCGTGCAACCTAATTTCTGTGGATACCAACACCACAGCTCAAAGAAGGGAAGGTTTCTGCTTTCTTCTTTCATCCAGAGTAGGCTGCAGTCTTAAAAAAGTGTAGTGGATACACAGCTAAACAGATGAGAAGAGACACATTCAGCCATCAAGAAAGTTAAATAACTGGGCAAAAAACTGGATTCTAAGTTTTTGCAGCAGAAAGATATAGGAGAGCTATTAGACAACAAAGTTTGCCTTGGCTATATTAGTTATTATGTCCATTTTTCATTGAGGTTTTGCAGTAATATCTCGTTGGTTCGAGCAGATACTAGGATGTGCAGGGCTGATAATAATGCAACGAAGATCTGGGGATAATTTACATTTCCCAGGGAGAAGGGGGAGGAAGAGGACCTGTTCATGCATTGGCTGTAACCAATCAAATTTTGCATGATGGCAAAAAATTAAACACAGTAAAGCCAGACCCTGTTAGCAACAAGTTGATTGCTTTAAATAAGGGATATTTCCTGAATGTTTAAATTGAAACTTCTACTATGATTAAAGCAAAGAGAAGTACCAGGATGCTTCCTAACCATTTAGTTCCTAAAATTCTTGTGGGGTCTGGAGATGACAAATTCAATTCTGATGTGCTGTGTTTTACACTCTGCAGGCTGTACTAAAAGGTAAAACTAATCAAGCTTGGGTTTCCCATGGGCTGTGCTTTAAGATATTTTCTTATTTAAAGTCATGGAGGTATGTTAAAACCCGCATAGACTGGGTGAAGTTTATATAAGGCAAAATGTATTTGACCATGCTTTTGCAGAGTATGTATATTTCCACTTTTCATTATTTTTTTGTTTGTTTAATCCTTCATCCTGCTTAAAACTATATTCCAACCATGTTTTCAGAGGAAAGATGGGGAAGAACAGTTTATAGTTCTCTCAAGATGTTACTTAAGACTATTTTTGTAGTGAATTGAATTTCTTTTTTAAGATTTTAAAGGCAGTAGGAGAGAGAATAGTATACTCAAGAGTGAACTTTTAATTACAGGGGATGAAATATTCACCCTGCTCATACTCTTTTTAAGAAAAAACTAGAATTTTATCTGCAACCCTGTATATTAAGAGGAAGTTTAAATCCACCTACAACAATCCTTGCTCACTATTTCAAGCTCCACAAACTGAATAGTCAGATAGAATGTAGCTAATTAATCATCATATGTAGATACTGAACTCTTTACATGGCAGGAAAACTATTGAAATCGGTCTTTTCAGAAGATCTGTCTGCATCAGAAATTACTTCCGTACTGATTATGAATGTAGTCCTCAAACATATTTTTGAAATTATAATTTTTAAATTTTCTAACTGAAAATTATGTTTTCTATTGTGAATAAATGAAGCACTATTTCTCTGCAACCACATACTTCACCATATGAAATGATCTCATCATAATTTATATATCCCACCAGAAGAAATATTAATCTTTAAATCTTCTGTGTCTTAGAAGTTTTAAGGCTGGTTTGAATTGCTATATTGTTTACATTTCCAAAGTTTAGCACTTGTCATTATGCTTATTAACTATGGAGATATTATTTTCTGTTCATAATTAAAATATGCCCATGCAATATCTCTGATATGGCTTCCGAGTTTAGGTTGGAGAGAAAGAATGCACAAATGTATTTTGAAGATTTATTATACCATAAATTCTGTAGTGGTCATTTACCTAATGAATGACAGATAGATGATGAATATTATTTAACTGCCTGTGTCATTTTGCAATTTGCTTGAAAGCCTAAAGTGTGTTCATAACAAACTGAAAATACAGACACAGAAAATTCATGTTTCGGTACACATCTGGCATTGGAAATCCCTCAGGAATCCCTACTGCTATTAGTAGATATCTACATGGAAACTAGAAGAGTATTTTAAAGACAGAAAATGCTAATCTAAATGCAATGTTTTTCTAAAATGCATTTTCCAAATGCAATGGTTTGAGCACAAGTACACATGCAGTGGGGGTCTAGGTTTATATTTTCTCATTCTTGCCAGCTTTCACTGAGTGATGTTGCAATTTTAGAGAAACTGTGCCATTATTATTGCAGCCTACATGTTGGTTTTAAATAACATTTTCCACAAACAGAGTTGTTTTGATTGGTATACCCTAAAGAGCACCTGTTGACAAGTGAGCATTGAAAATTACACTCCAATTAGTCCATATGGTAAGTGACAGTGGGGTGCTGCTGTGAGCTCCTCCATCATGGGTCTGCCTTACGCAGCAAAGTGCAGGAGCTGGGATCACACAGTTTGATGGTCTTTAGGTATGGATGTTTTTAAAATTAGGATGTCAGGCTTAATCTCATGTAATCAAATTGTGCTCCTGTGGAAGCAAATGATGAAAACCTCTTCATCATGTGATTAGTGAAGTAGCAAATGGGCTTAAGACTCTTTCATGTGAGCTCTGCCTGCTCACAAGTAAATTTAACTTTTCATAATCCACTAAAAACAGCCATCGGTGTCTATGGTGAAATGCAAACTGGTATTGAAGGAGCAGAAGAAAGAGGAAAGGTTGAAGCTGCTGTGCTCTGTGGCCTGGACATGATGATGAGGAGACACCAGTGAAGTGGCTGGCTAGAAATCCCCTTGTGCCTCCTGTGCATGATTAGGGTATTGCAAGGTGAGAGCCCAGCAGACCTTTTTACCCAGCAATAGGAGAGATGTTGATAGAGGTCTGCGTGATGAAGGAGCCTTCCTGCAGCCACGCACACCTAGGGTACCTGCACTGACAGCAGCAGCAAGCTGGGCTTGCCAGTGCCAGCCCCTGCCACTCAGGCTGGCACTGCCACTGCTGGACTCTACCAACATCCTGGTGAGCATCAGCGAGCTAAGGAACCGCAGATGCCTCCGTGGACCCATTGCGGCTGTACCTCTGGAGCTATCCAAGGCAAGCGAGGAAGCAGGAGCCGCAGCTGCAGACAATTACTGCCTCCACCCAGACTAAACAAAGGGCAGCCGAGCAGCCAGATCCCAGAGATAGAGACTGGAGAGACTTATCCCCTCAGCCTGGACCACTGACTCAGGAGGGTGCTGTGCACGGCCAAGTGTGCAAAGCCGGCAAGTCTCGGATAATTGTGAATGACAGAGAAAGGCGAGGAAAGGGGAAAGAGCAAGTTTAGCTTTGTAAAGGCATAAAAGCGTCTCTCCCTTGTGCAGCATTGTTTTATTCCCCACTCAGAGGAAGGTCTGACTCTACCCACATGTATTTTAGGCACTCCTTTTGGGGAGAAGAAAGAAGTTTCTGTGCTCTTTGAAGCCTGTGTATGCTGGTCAGACAGGAAGCCAGAGCTTCTGTCAGTCAACAGCACATGCAAAATTTATCAAGTATATTACTTGACAGAGGTTACGCTGTCATTACTAGCTAACAGGCCTCTGCCAGAGAATTTTTTTTATGGAAGCATGTGCTGTCAAAGGCAAAGTGTCCATTGATTGATTGCCACAGCTGACCTAAACATACAGGGATCACTGTGTAATAACCCCTTTATCATATATAAACTGCCAAATGCTAAGTTCAATAACTCTAATGGTCTCACTTTAAGGCCCAAAGAGAGGCAAATTCAAAGGAGCAGAGGAAAATGCCATCCTTTCTGCACCCAGTGCAGTGAGGCTGCCACTCAGGATGGAGAGGCGGGACTATGGAGTAGGAGCACCAAACCCTGCTGCCTGCAGTGAGCTCAAAGGAAAACACCATCCAGCTCATGAGCTGAGCTTTGCACACCAAAAAATCTACTTATTAAGTATTGCTCAGATCTATGTTTGCTACTAAACAGCATGCTATGGTTATCAAAGAAATACTGTGCAACAGTCAAGTCTGGTACATCCTAGGCCTGAAAACTGCTTGAACTCTCTCAAAGAATGGTAGGCCACTTCTTGAAGGAGTTTCTTTGCTCCTTATTAAAGTACCTTGAAAAAAACCCAAACCAAATAACAAAAAAAGCACAAAACCAAACTGCCATCAACAAAACACAATCGCCTCCAACCACCAAAACAGTAACAACCAAACAAAACCAAAAGCCACACCAAACCCCCAGAAATAAAGTTGTATTTACAGAAGAAAAAAAAAATAAGCTTTCTGACTGCACTCTAAGATCTCCATCAGCTGTTTAAATGTATCACTGCAATTGCTTTCAGAGATAGAAATGCAGGTAGTGAAAACAAGGCATGAATATTCCTTGTGTTGTGGTTTTCTTAGGGAAGGCAAAAAAGACCTGACTGAGGGAAGGGAAGAGAACTGAATATGATGTTTGTATTGCAGGCTATGACAATACTAAGAGTTTGGGAAATGCAAGGTTTGAGGGGGAGGCTGAACTTTTATCTGTTGCTGCTCTCAAAAATAGAAATCACAGGTTTTCTTTAAATGCTACCATGAGTTCTCCCTTCAGTTGTTCCACGGCTTTTAAAATCTTCTGCCTAGCTGTAAATGCAGCAGCGATTAGACAGAGATCATTGGTAATTTCAATAGCCAGGAGCCAAGCCCTTGTCCCCCTGGGGTCAATGACATAGCTTACTATAATAAACGCATGGCATTGGCCTGAGAGTAATTTCTGATGGGGAGGTCTAAGGTCTTGTGGGTCCTTCTGTCACAGTGTGTTCTGGAAGACTATGATAGGAGTGCAGCTGGAGATACACAAGAAGATTCTACACGAGGAGGAAGCCCTGCAAACAATTTCAGACAGGAACCACTTGGCACTGGGATTAGGCATATGCTTAGAATGTAACTTCTTTTCTTTTCTTTTTTTTTTTCCTTTGGTTAAGTAGTCCAACTTTGGTTCTGCTCAAGCAAAGTATTTGTGTAAGCTGAAACAAATAGTCCTTGCCCCCCCTCAGTACATGCACAAGGCTAGATCAAACTCACCATATGGCAAATCATCTGGTAATCAAATGAAAAGGAAACAACAACAGCTCAATGTTATTAATAAGTATTTTATAATAACAAAAAAACCCAGCAGGAAATATCCAGGACAGTTGCCCTCTGGATGCTGCACCTGTTGCTCTCTTGCCTGTTTAAGGGCAGTGCAGAGTAAGCGCTGCTGTGAGCAGAGCCAAGGAGGGGAGCAGTGGGCACTGTAGGGATACTCTAGCTTGGAGTGAGTTGAAACTGAAATTGGCAGGGCACTTTACTTCAGAGCCACCTTATACCTGTATAGTGCAAGTAGAGAGCATCCCAGCCCTGCAGGAGATCCCTTATGGGAATGCTGTACTACAGTGGGATTTGTAGGGTGCCCTGGAGAGCCAAGTCAATCTTTCCAGCAGGGTCAGGCATGCAGAAATGTCACAGATGTAAATCTGGGTTAGCATCACCTGGGCAAAATGTCCAATGAACTGGAAAGCATTTACTCCTTCTGGTTGAAACCATATACAAATAGATTTCCATGAAAGTGGTTTCCTAGAGTTTCAAGCTGAAAACAAAATTTAGTCAATGGATTCGGGTAAGAATTTTTTTGGCATGTGAGGTTCATTTAAACCTGAATTGAAATGCAGTAGTGAGAGATACAGATACAGTTTCCCCAAAACCTTCCTAGTCAGCCAATAACTCATCAACTCACCAGGTTGTCCTGCTACTTAGTACCAAGAGGAGATATTACCCACTTTACCCTGCCTCGTGGATAATGTCTCTGCCATTTGTTGGTAGTCACAAAAGATGGATTCAAATATCTAGGGTTTCTTCTAAAAGTCTAGACCTAGATCTAGCTACAGAGATCTGACAGATTTTACCTGAGTCTCTTGCCATTAAAAGGCAATCCCAACTCTCTCACATGTAGAGTTCAAAGTATAAGCCAGCAAAATACTTTACTAGGGGATACAGTGACAAATCATCAGTAACTCAATGATCAGGGGAACAGTACAAATAATAAGTCTCTCATAGAACAGGGACTTCAGCTGCAATGAATCACAACCATTGCAATGCAATAGCATTAATTTACAATATTTGTATGAGGAAAAGCTTCAGTGGGATCTGGATTAAAGGCCAATGTGGACTGGGGAAATGTTGGAGGACATTATTCCTTATGACAGCAAGGAAACTACAGTCTTCTTGGTCAGATCTATGGGGTTTTTTCATGTGCTTTCCATGCCCTATATCCTGTTTTAAGTGTAGTACTTAGGATATTTCATCACACATGCTTGTTTGTTTTTATTCACCAGTTCCTTACAGGATGGTTTCTCTTACAGCCTTAAAAGAAGAGCTCAAGTTGAAATCAGTTCCCTTCTCAACAAAGACAGCAATTTCATTCCTGCTGGAAGTGTCTTACAGTACCTGGAAGGTTGAGCAAGAGTGGCCTGTGATAAACAGCTCTCACCTGTCACCTTTCTTAAAAATAGCTATTGAGTCAGTCTTTCTTATGACTTCCCACGGGTGCTCAGTAATATTGTAAATAAACAGTGAGTGATTCTGATGATGCCCTACAAATCCTGGCAATGTCCACAGAGAATCCCATCTATCCGGTCATGGTGACTGGTATTCTCCATCTCATCTTTTATATTCAAGCAATAACATGCATGCGTGGTCCCAGTTCCTTCATAGGGGTGCTACCCACAGATAACAGGTATGGAGCACTCCTGACTTGGGTATTTGCCAAAATTCCACAGGGAAGCAGATGAATGTATTATATAGCATGATTGAGATATGATGAGATATGGACCTGTTTTAAGTGACCAAGTGTCATTTTCTTCCTTTCTCATGCCCTTTTTGGTGAGAGTGCACTTAAAAAAAATTCAGCCTCTTGTGATCGTCCTCTTAAATCTGAAAAAGAGACAATAAAGACCTTCCCTTGTGGCTTTTGCCACTGGGTCCTTCATTGCATTGAGGAACATCTCAACCCCAGGGGTGTCAAATGTGGATGAGAAGAGTCAGAAACCAGGCATAAGCATCCTTCCAGGTGTGGGGAGAGAGACCCCATGGGAAAGGATGCATAACACACACTTGGAGAAGAGTCAACCACTCTGAGTCAGTGAGCAGCTGAGGGAAACAAAATGATGAAGGAGGCCTACATTTGGAAGCAGAATGGTGTTTCAGGATCCAAAGTGCTGTGCATCAACATCATCACCATAAAGCAAAAGGCAGAAGGGAGGCCACAGAGAACTAATAAACAGATGAAAAGCTGGCTCACAGAGGTACCTGGCTCAGCTGCAGGTATTATAGTCAATTTGCACATCTTTCTGAAGAGAGTTTTCAAAAACATCTTTTTGAGAGGTGAGCTTGCCAAAAATAACATTTTAGCAAAAGCACAGCTTGTCAAAACCAGCATTTTAGCTAGGGCAAGTACTCAGTGCGCAAATAATGTTTTTGCAGGAGCAGAGCTTCCCATATTGGAAGGTAGAAGCTGTTAGCACACCGCTTTCATTAAATCCATACCTCCCCACTTCTTTATGATAAAACGTTATTTTCATCCATCCTGTTCCCCTAAAAAAACATTATTTCTGGAAAGTTCCTACCCTTCATGCAACACTATTTTCCTCAAGCAAAACTCCTGATAAAACTCCACTTTCAGTGAGCTTTTCTCCTTAAATTGCCATGGTCCTCATGCCTGATAAAAAGGCATTTTCTGTTAAGGCTCCAATTCTGATAAAATGTTACTTTTTCCAAACCTCTGCTCCTGATAAAACATTCATTTTGCCAAGATTGGCTCCTGAGAAAATGTTATGTTTGGCAAGGGCTATTCCTGATAAAACATTTATTTTTGCCAAACCTCCACTTCTATTAATTTTTTTCCCCTCAAAATTATTATTATTTTCCTTAAAGCCTCCTTAATGTAAGATATTGGATATGACACAGTGGGTAACAAAGTATCACTTGCCAACAAGTCTTTTATCCACAGCCATGATCATTACCAGTGAACCCCCTGGAACCCTTATGCTGAATGACTCTTTTACAGTGTGGAGGCCTTGGAAGGAACAATGAAAAAGATATTTGCACCCTTGTGCTGAAAACAGGTTTTTTGCTCCTCATATAAGGCAGACCTGGCCTTATTTGAAAATTAATCAAATCGGATTCATCAACAGGTCAAAGGCAAAACACTTAGGAGGATGTTCGGGATTTTCCAATTCTGCAATATTGAATGTTCCGTGAGGTTAAATGAGGTTGTAGACAGGGTACCAGATGACTGCTTGTTCACAGCAAAACCTTTAGACTGCCAGCAGTTTTGTGTCTATTCCATCTGCCCAAATTCAAATGTGTATCTGCCACAATGCACCCCAAATTTCTCAAAAAATGCTTCTTCCATGAACACATTCACAAATCTGTTCCTGCCACTGTGAGCCACGGTGGGGAGGGGTGATACCAGCAAAGGGCACAGGCATCATGTTAGCAGAAGACAAAAGAAGTGGGGTAACATATTCTGGAACACATCAGCCCTCTGTGTTATCACATGTGCCTCTGTCTGGCAGTGCTCAGCCTGCATCCAAAGCTATTTGTCTACTTCCATGTCAACTGTCATTCAAGAGCTAGAAACAAACTATCTGGTATTTTTTCATATGTTTGCAGCTGATCACACATGTGATCAGTTAATTGTGGCATACAGTGTGTGAGGAGAGGGTGAGGACCTGAGGCAGTCCAGCCTGGAGAAGGCTCAGGCCTCTAAATGCTACCTGGAGTTACCTGAAGAGCAGTACGGAGATGGATCCAGACTGTTCTCAGAAGAGCACCAGTGCAAGGTTGAGAGGCAATGGGCACAAGCTGCAGCAAGGGATATTAGATGAAAGCAAGAATAAATATCACCACGAGGGTGTCCAGGCACTGGGACAGGTGCCCAGAGAGGCTGTGGAAACTGTTTTTGGAAATACTCAGAACAGGGCTGGACACAATCCTGAGCAGGACAACTTTTAACACAGTTCTTCTTTTAGAAGGCGGTTAGACCAGATTAGCAGAGGTCCCTTCTGACCTAGATATATGATTTTCAGCATGTAGAAATTTATGTGTTCAAGCTGGAACCCAGACAACAGAAAGCGTTTTCTTCACAGTGAATAAAAACTTTACCTTATGCTGAGTTGAATGTTAGACTGTAGCTGGTACATTTTGTTTATTCTTACTAGTTAATGTTATTATTCTTCAATGTACTAGCCTCCTGAAGATTATATGGAAGACAGTAGGTAATTAATGGGATGAAGCATTAAAATTAGTAATTTTGATTAAATATTTTATTCATGAATCTTCAAAGACATGATTGAGAATTAGAGATGTTAAAACTTAGTGCAGCCTCACATGCCAAAAACACACTTTGATCATTTTAAGCCAATCGAGAAACGGCATTTTTGGGAAGTGCCCACTGGTTCTGAGCTGAAGTTTCAGTAGCAATACTGGCTTCTCTTTCTTCCCTCTGTACCTGTGCTTCTAAGCTAAAGAACTGTTCTGGTTGGGGTTTTTTTTTGGCTTGTGATACATAAATTCATTCACCTCAGTGCTTGTACTGTGAGGGCTGATTTGGGGTAAGGCTGGCAAGCCACAAGTATTGAATTCACTTTCTGGTCTGTCCTTGCAGTTCCTGCAAGGTTTAGGGATCTGTTCCCAGGTTTAGGGATACCCAAGACCTAGAGCCGGTGATGGACAATTGTGTGACAATTTCTTTGTCTCATAGCCTAATTTAGGCACTAAAGTTTCAAGGCTGCAGATGGGAGTTTTGCAAAACATCTGCAATGCTGAGCCCAGACAGCCCATCTTTCACAAAGATCAGAGCACTGGGGAGAATGCTGCATTACAGGGGTGCCTTTGAATTGTAACCCTCTGCATCAGAAAAGTCTGGTGTATATTCTGGACAACAAAGCTGAAGAGTAGCATGTGAACAAGGACTCATGGACTGGCCTTGATGTCATCTCAGTTTGCCAGCCACTGGGCTCAATACCTGGCTAGTCCCAGTCATAATGAGCATGTGACAGAGAGCTGGCTCAAGGTATTTCACTGCTCCCTTGCTCAGCAGGGAGAGAAAAACCCTTTTCCTTACAGTTAGCTTTACATTTGTAAATAAAAAATTAAAATCAAAGGCTTTTCTTACTACAAACAATATGAAATAATTAATGAGCCCTCTCTTGCTTTCTTGTACTGTCATATTAACAAAGTGACAATGGAAAAGTGACATGCAAATCTTAAATTGTTAAGCTGCCAAACATGACAGTTCTACCTATATTTCATAAGGGAGACTGGAAAATAGGTGTTGATCATTTCCCTCTCTCCATACCTCAGAAGATGCAGATATTGTTCTGAAAATGGAGAAAACCCCTGCATTTTTAGGAACTAGTCCAGAGTTCAACATTAATCTCTCACTTCAGATTAACAAATGTAATGATCCTTGACTGGTTTCATTTGTGTTATCTTTTCATCCCAGAATGGGAGCATTTTCTTGCCAAGAGACGAAAAAAATTAAAATGTTTTCCAGGTTATGTCATACTAATAAACCTTAGATCCATTACAGAGAGAAATGTTAATAAGTCAGTAATAATGATGGACTACAATCTAGCAGTCCCGATGTTGCAATGAATTTTGTGAACAAAGAATAAGAACAAGGTTCAAATTCAGTTGTTGATTTTGAATGCCACATGCTGCAATGCTAAACTTTGGGTACCAAGGTACCTTTGGGTACCAAGGCAATTCTCTGAATTTACCCCAAACCAATGTCCCCTTCTGAAAAGGTCAGCCATGGGTTTTACTGCACTGACATTTAAGTTAAGGTCATGCTAACCTTAGAGAAAGTTGCCTCTTGCATCCTATTCATATTGGGCTTTTAGGGGAGTCATTTTGTTCATGTTAGTATTTTGTAAATATTTTTAGTTTTCCTTTTGTAAGACCTGGCCTCTGGATAGGCAGCTTACTGTTATGTTCTTGCAACATTTCCAAAATATAAGCATGTGCTTAAATAATTTTTCAGGTTCTCCAACTATCAGCTTTTTTTCAATGTCCACACTTCCACACAAAACAAAACTGTTGAAATAGAGGGAAGCTTCTTTAGCTGTTCAGGATTTGAACAAACGTGAGGCTTGTGAATCAACAGGATGTGTTTTACTGTATCTCCACAAGTATTTCCATGCACTCTAATAAAGCACAGCAATGTAAAATGTGTAAACCCACTGACAGCCTTTTCCACTGATTTTTTTCAATACTCACAACCTTGCTGTCTTCTAGGTTCAACCTTGGGAATAGCCTTTCACTATCTAACAGTAGGAGTTAGTTTCCCTGAAATCTCTTTATGACTCATGTTGTTGGTCTATTTTAAGAAAGCCGTCCCATTTCCAAAATTCAGTCACTTCTAATATCCTCTGCCATGTTCACCTGCCACTCCTGGCTGCTCTTCAGCAGCTAATCTGCACACCACATAAGCATTTAGAATTTGCAGTTAAACTAGGAATAAGATATCAGTACTTGGCATAGTTGATGACCTTTCTGATAATGACATAAACAGATTAAGAGGTATTTTTTTAAAAAGACCTCCCCCGCCCCAAAACACCAACAAGACTTTGCTTGTAGGGGTCATGCATTAGGTCCTGACTCATTTGCTATTCTAAATGGCTGACACAATTATCTTATGCTTAAAATATTAGTGCTGTAAATAAAGCCATTAATGCTTACGTGGTTTTCTAGGAAGGCTTTACTAAGAGATTTCTTTTTTCTATCAATCCTTGTAGTAGACACAAGTCTAGAGGCCCAGTCTCTGTCTAGACATTACCCCCTTAATATCATACACATAAAGTCTATATTGCATTTCTCCTCGATAATCTATCTAGTCCGCAAACAATATGGCACTAGTAAGATATGAAATGTCTAGCTCCACACCTCAGGCCAAATCTTTTCAATTTCACACAAAGATAAATAAAAGGAGGTTAATGTTAAAAACAACTAGACAGAATGAGAATCTATTGATTTTCTCTGTAGTAAATAACCAGACGTCAGGAGTAATGTTGGAAGTGTTTTTGAACTGTGTAGGCTGTGAATTCTCCACAGTATGAAACCAGTTGCCAAGTCATTCTCTTGCTGGGAGGAAATGAAACATTGAAACAGAAAAGCAACTTTCTGTCACCTCTCCTGCCTTTTCATGAAGGGAACAGGTAAAACAAATTTTTTTACTGATACAGACTGACTGGTGCATTTAAAAATTAAAATCATGGTTTGCTTCCCTTTGGAAAGCTGCGTGGAAAAACTCTGGCTCTGGACATGCAAGCATTGAACAGAAGGCAACTGATGCCTGGAGCCATGAGGCAGAAACATCAGTGCAGATGCTTGGGCCTCTGCAGGCTTGGCTTTAGCCACTGACTCAATCCACCTTGCCAGCAGCATAGCTGGCTGCCTCCGTGCCCTCATGTCAGCTTGGCTCAAAGCTTCCTAGAGCATGAATTTCCGTGACTTACAAGGTGTAAGGTTAGGAAAGACTATATGATTGTATGGGTTGAGAGCACTGTATTTCTACTGCTCCCTGAAACTGTTAATTACAAACAAATTTGAAGCATTGGAAGGGCTTCCAGAATACAAGGAAGATGCTTGCAGAAGATAAATTTTATCAATATCAAAAATACATCCCCAAACAGAAGTGAGTATTAGGTTGCTTTAGGAAATTCTGGGTTCCTTTACTTAATACTCCTTATATTTTGCAGTGTACTACTGCAAAAGAGAGGTGGTAATAATTTTATTTTTAGTTGGTGGTAGCCATTAAAACCAGTTCTAGGCTAGAGAGGAAGAAGACAAGGTTTACTGTCCAGTAAGAAAAAGGTCCAAGGACTGCAGTAAAGTACAGATACTGATAATGTGTATTAATATCTTTTTATTGCAACAGTACTGTGGCCAGAGAAAGACAGCCATGATATCTATCCTGGTAAGATGACAGTTGTGTTCCACTCTGAAACTTTAACCCATTTAACTTATGTCATAGCAAAAGGTACCAGTCTGTAAGGTAGCAGAGGAGACATAAATGCTGTAAAGTATTTTATCGTAAAACACATAGCAGGAAAGTCCACTGTTGCCCTGAAGCCATAAATTCTGTTCAGCAGACGTGCTATCAGAGAATTATTTTGAAAACTAATTTTGGTAAAAACTCTCAATGGTTGGCTAAAACTCTGGTCAACCTAAAGAAGTAGAAATCATGGGGACCTTGCTCTTACTAGAAGTGCTGAGGTAAATTTCCTCACAGCCGGGAGCCTCGCAGATAGGATTGACTGGAATCTCTACTGGCAAATATTAATAAAAGTTTGCATGTCAGCACTGAAACATTCACACACAGCACATGAGAGCTGTGAGTAGATCTAGAAAAATGATGGGAAAAGAGAGAGAAGAGTATTTTCTGAGGAACATGATGCTGGCAGGTCATCCAGTGTTGTCAAGGAGGAGTGGTTCCCTTTCTTGACATCCTCTCTCATTATGTTGAGAATGTATCTCAGCATAAATATGGAGATGATGAAGAAGCCCCACTTCTTAATATTATTTCCTTTTGTTTTTCTTCCTTTCTTTGGAAGTTCTTTCACCTGTGCTATCTTTTATTGAAATTTGAGTTGCATGGTGGCTTGTCTGCACCTTCTCATTCTGCCACTCATCTGAACTTTTTAAACCAGCCTTGTTTACCACTAAACATCCCTGGGCAATGTGAGGAAGGTGTTTGTAGCCTTCAAAAAGTTCTTTATTCATGTTGCACCTGCAAAAGTTACAAAAGGAAATAATGAGCAATTTGTTCACATGAATTTCTACAAAAATGCCATCCATCAGTGTGCTTCTAAGAGAGCAGACTTTTCTAACAGCTTTAATTGCACAGCATAAAGAATTTACTGCAAAGAAAAAGGGACTCTCAGAAGGTTGCTTTTTCACCACAGAGTATTCAAGTTCTTCTGAAGACCGCATATAACTTACTAGAAAGCTTAGAAATACTTTATTATTTTCTTTTCAGAAGTGTAAAAAAATATTCTAAAGTACATATATGGACTGAACAGAGATTTACTGCCACTGGCTCTTTGTAAGGCAGCCGGAATGGGGCTGCTCATGTACATAAATGAGTCCAGCTGGTACATTTACTGGCAGCTTTATAAGAACACCTCCAGAACTGCTGAATGCTTGTGAAAGGTAGGGTATCAAACAAACTAGACTGGACATGTGGGCCAGTTGATGGGCAAGGCACTATAAACCTATCCATAACTAGTGCAGCTGTGACTATAAAACTTTTCAGAAAATCCCCCAAAAATCAGACACACAAACATTTAATGAATTTCAAATGAACAACCTGGAATGCTTAGAGGGATTATGTAATGATTTTGGGGCAGTCCATTATAGGTCACACTTAAAACAAGAAGTGAGGTTTAGAAGTCAATATATTTTGTTGCTTCCTTTAATCAGGCTCAATTAAAATTTCCCAGCAACAATTAACTTTCTATTTTTAAAATCACATTTCAGAGTGCAGCCTGGTATTAATATCCAACAAAACAAGGGGACCTCTTTAATATTGCTGCCAAGAGAGTGGTAGCATTGTGGTTCAAAGGCAAGCTTTACGTATTTGTGTTAAACAGGGAAAGCAAAGCCATTTGCCTCATGTGTAATAAAAGCCTATCTGAAATTTATTCTTCCTCTAGCAGTGAAGTGCCTACATCTGGTCACTGCAGTGCCCCTCAATGAAAGTTTATGTCCTCAGGATCAATTGTTTAATGTATTTACTTTTTTTTCCACCCCGTGCGTCAGCCATTGGTAGTCAAACCCAGAGGACTGATTGCAATATGTTATCATCTGCACCTTTCCTTTTCATGAACGGGCAAATGAGAAATTGTTATTTTATAGACATAGCAAGCTATTTGTAGAGATGCCTGTTGTGAGTGCACAGTAGTAGTATCTCTTCAAGCCCTGAAAGAACCAAGTAAACTTTCTGAACCTGGTCGAAGACATATCTGACCATAGACCTCAAATTGTTTCAAAGGTAGTGAACAAAATGGGAAATACTTCCCATCAAAGGTCCAGAGAAAACCTTTCAGTATAGTAACAGTGGACAAAGCAGGACTTTGTAGCAGTATGTGCACACAAGATTTATTTCTAGCACAGTTGTCGGGCGATGGCTCAGAAGAATATCACAGTGATTACAACCTGCACAGCACCCTTGCTTAGCTTCACACACCTTCTTTAGGATGGAGAATTTTCCCATCCCCTTTTGCTCCATAGGAAGCTAAACACCCCAGTCAGGCCCCATATCCAGGGGCAGCTCAGGGTTCATCATGTCCCTGATCATGAGATCCAGTCCTCCATACCTAGCCCGAGCCATGAAAAGCACTGCCTGTGCAGCCAGATACAAGGTATGTTTGTAGCCCTTTGGAAAGCTGCCAGAGCCCATGCTTCTGAGGCATTCATTGTCTTCACAGAGTTTGGAAGCAACTTCACAATTCCTGAGGTGGTACTGCTGAGACAGATGAAATTACTTCCGGGACTTTCATTAAGATAAAAAAGTTCTGCAAATGGAACCTGGCTAGAGCAGACAGGCCAAACCCCTATAATAAAAGGGAGATAAAAACTGTTTTGGAGGATCTTTCTGACTGTGTTACATTATGGGAAATGGCTGTATTTCATTCTGATCTGACATGCTCTCTTAATACAGCCTCAGACACATCTGTGTGTGGAGAATGAAGGTGGAGCATATCCTCTAGCAGCATGCTGGTGTTCAGGCACCATGCAGAGCATCTTCATTCACAGTTCAGCTGCTCACACCTATTACAAGCCAGACAATTTTCACACAACAAAGTTGTCCAGAGACAAAAATTTTGAGACTATCAAATC
This sequence comes from Leptocoma aspasia, assembly GCA_013399835.1. Classification (NCBI taxonomy): domain Eukaryota; kingdom Metazoa; phylum Chordata; class Aves; order Passeriformes; family Nectariniidae; genus Leptocoma; species Leptocoma aspasia. The sequence goes on along the minus strand of VXAX01001645.1, from coordinate 336,941 downwards.
ATATTAAGAATACCTTCTTCAGCAAGAATGAAGTGCTCACTTTTTATTACACTGACATGTTACAGTCATCAGCTTCCTAACCAGGATAGTAAAGCCAGGGAAGTAAAAATAGCTGAGAGGGGTGCAGTTTCCCTATTCTACAGAGATTCAGTGGAATGAGTGAAACATAAGAGTTGTAATTTTGTTTTCTAAATAAACCCATTGATAAACTAGTCCCTGAAATAGATCAATTGATCCTGTGCTTCAGCTTCTCAACTACTCAGCTATTGCCTGCAAGGCTTCTTCTGTAACAAGCAAGTGCTGAGAAAATACACAAACTTCAAAAGCAACTCCTTCTATTTGCCTGGACTTTTTAACCCTAATTTTCTTCTATTCCTGACAATCCGAAGTCTCTATTTTTATTCTTCTCCTATTTTTGTTGAACTGGATCAGCAGCAGAACCATACAATGCAACCCTGAGGGAGCTATATTTATTTATGATGGCTGTGGGGCTGGCCTCAAAGCATACAAATACCAAAAGATTTGACTCAGTAATAAATATTACTGCTAAAATCCTTCCCCTTCCTTGGGGTTTTTTACTCTGGCAGAAGCAAAAGAAAGAGAGAAAAGTGCATTGTTTACCTCAAACTACAGGCCAAATTCCAAATTTTCATTTCCTGCTGCTAAAGCATAAATTGTGGGGACAGAGCAGTTTCATATAGGCTTGAAAAGGCTATCTCCAGCAGAACCCCTGGTCAGGCACTGTCAGAGTTAAGCCATGTTAATTATCTCCCTTTAGCATTTTGAGTTTGGATTACAATTTCTTCTGCTTCAGCTGACAGACCATCTTAAAATCCCATGCTGGATTAGTAGTGATAATCTTTCCTTCTTTGGATGAAGTCCACAATAGTGGAAACAGGGCCAATCTCTTATCTCACATAGTCCCTGTCTAATGCACCCTCAATGCAGACATCTATTCATTTGCTCTCAAAACCAGGATTCAAAAGCTGTGACTTGTCTCAAATACAGGACATATTTTTGGGAACTGCAAACCATCTGGACAGTTTTAAAGATTATATATAAACTAGATGACGGGGCTTCAGATGGATTGGCATAATATCCTGTTTGTTCTCCCAGGTAATTTACCAACTTCCAAATGTCTGCTTGTGATTTTTATTCCGATAATTTCTTGCATCAATGACTTTGTTTCATCCTGTAAAACTTTTATTCAAACAGATAAAATTGAAAATAGCAACCCACTGACACAAAATCTTATGACTACTGGACAATTGGTGACTCAGTCAGCATGAGCTTTCTGGTTTCTTTGATCAACATGAGAATTAAAATGTTCTAATGTAATTGTAAAACACTATGAAACCAGTGCACAGTGCATCTGCTCCCCTCCTTCCTGCTATCCTTTCACCACCTTAAGATGATTACTATGAAACACTGCTGCTTGGGTTGACACAAGCTATAATAGGAGTAGTAGTATTATTTTGAAAGATATCTACTGCATCACTCAGTATCTTTGTTAATGTTCACTCTCTAGGTATGATGTCCTTAATAAAAATTTACCCACTCCAATTTGCCATCATCATATTTAATTGTGGGTGCAGGAAGGCCTTCAGTCTGCACCCCTGCTGATTGCTCTCTTAGAGATGCGGGGATACAATAAACATACTGGAGTGTGGGCAACAGGAGCTGCAATGTGAAGAGCTAACACAGTGCTGTGAAGAAATGATTCCTAAAGAACAATGCTCTGGACGCTGAGTAGACCATACAGTGATGTGGACCATGGCCAAACTTCAAACAAATCTGGTTATATACTGTGGAGTCTGATAGGACTTTCACCAGCCTCTTCATCTAACACTGTTTCTGTGAAACCGTACACTTTAAGGAGAACTTTTTCTCTATTTCTCCATTAGTGGCACCAGAATACCCCTATGGCACGCTGGTAACAGTTTTTTCTTCAAGTGAAATTTTAGAGGTCACTGCGCTGGCCAATCTCAGACACCAGTCCAAGAATCTGTCCTGAGATATCTTTCCAAGTTATAACCTGGCTGTGCTTGTTTTGCACACACGAAAAATTTAGGTGTATGTCTATTTGTATCACCCTGTAACAAGAATAACTTGCTTAAGACTGACATTGATTGTGTTGGTATTGTAAATATCTCAGCAAAATGACATTGCAAGCCACACTACTACAATGTGGTTTGCTAATCCAGCAGTGTGTTTTTCTAACTCTGTGATTTATGTCAAGGCTGTATCAATGAAGGATTGTAAATGCATAAATCTAATTGGTTTTGTGATTTGTTTTTGGAGAGTGCACTGAATACTAGCTGCAATAACACACTCCAGGCTACACATTTCCAGAGGATTACTGAACTTATTACTCTTCTTGGGTGGTTAAAGTCAGTCAGTCACACAAATACCTTTATAACGCTGCATATACAGGGCCATATTTTTATGGTATAGTATATGAAAGAGATAATTTCAACGGATAACGGCCTCCCACCACTTCATAAATGCTGAGGCAAAATCAGGACTTTATTGAAAAAGGAAATTGATCTCAAGACAATATTCTATTGCAGTTGCTGAAGATCACAGCTATGTTATTACAATAAGTTCAGCCTACTATATGACAGATGAAGGGGAGCTAGTTCCAGTGGCCTTAAATCTTCAGAAAGAAGCCTAGGAGATTGCATGTGTAAGTGAAACCAAAATGCTCAGCATGCATGGGAAGATGAAGGACACTGGTTCCGTGCTAATAAATATCCTGCCATGGTGCTACTGCACTACTCCTGTGTACAGCTGAAGGAGGAGAGGCTAACAGGGCATTCATTTGAGTGGGACAGGCAGAATGGGTATAATGGATAAAGTCTGAGATCTAGTGAAAAAATGAGAATTTTCTCCTTGGATCTCAACCTACATACTTTGCTAGTTTCAACTCCTGCAGATGCCTATTCATGCCATTTTTCAGAGATAATGACTGAACATCAGGCAAAGGCCAAAGCCTGTTTACACTCTATGCAGACACCCTGGCACAGATATGCATGGTTGTGCAGCACAGCTGGACCAAGGCTTTGCACCTCTGGCAGCCCCAGTCCTGCGTGTGGGCTGCGGGAGCCAGGCACACTTACTTTTGCTAACTTACTGTCTTCAGCTGGGCTGCCATGCATGCCATACCATTAGGGGCCAATCAATCTCAGAAATACATATGTGGTGATGTCCTGCCTCTTGAGCAAGAGGAGGGCGTATAGGAATTGTTGCATTGGATCTGTGGGTTGGGTCTCACCATGATCCCTGACAGGTGCTCAGCAGATGCCAGCGTACCACAGTTGGCAGATGTGGGATAATCTCTACCCACATGCATTAGGCCTCATCCTGATCTCAGGCTTAAACCCTGAATCAAGAGGTTTAATGGCTGGATTGTATCCAGTGGGACAGTATTGTTTATGTAACTGAATTGGGGTTTGTCCGCACAGCAAGATAAAAGCAGGAAGGCATCCTGTTTTGGAAGCACTGGGTTAGCACAGGGACTGCAGCCAGGCCAAGGGAGTGACCCCTTTATACCAAATGGACTAGATGGCCAAGTCTAGTCTACTCTTTTATAGGCCCTGACCCTGAAAAATAATGTGTTTAAAGCAATCCCACTGAGTTTTCCCAAGGAATTGGAGTGTGTCCATATTTCCAGTGTTTTAGCACTGTGGCCAGCTCAGACTATGATGCATGCAAATGGCAGGAGCCCTTCCAGCACCTGGTGCCAGGCACCTCCCTGCTCCCCAGCAGGATGGCAGCTGTGCCCCAACAGCCTTGCCTCCACTGATGCACTTCCTGCTGGATCCAGATTGCAGGGAGGGACAGGATCTGCCAGTTTTCCTTGACACAAAAACCCATGTCTAGAGTACGCAGGGCCTCCAGCACAGGTTATAGAACAGATTCAGGCTAACCTTGCAGGTTGTTTTGCCAGGTTTAGGTAATCAATTATCTTGTTGGGAGAAGTCCAGCAGGTACAGTAGGACCAGACAGGTGTTTATTCATACTAGAACCATACTTCCTCATGGCATTTGATCTCATCAGCTCCCGATGTTGCCTCCTTGGCACACGAATCTCTTGTATTTCACCTCCCTGCTCAGAGGTGCTAAAATAAAACAGAAGGGGAAAAGTAGGGTTTACAAGGTTGTCCATGCTGGGCAGTGGGAAAACTGAGTGTGGTTTGCCTCATTTCCCATTCCAAGCACTCAGAGGCATGATTGGGATGGGTACCTGGGGTGGCAGATACTAGGGGGAACACCGATGAGGGGATCTCTAACTTCTAGGTGGCATAGCAGGATTACAGGCCTTGGAGACTCCTTTTCAACCTTGTTGGATTTGATAGAAGTGTCATTTTAAGATGATGTCTGGAAAGGTCCATGGAAAGAGCTTAAAGCTGTAAGATGTGGGGTGGAACAGGAAGTGTAGCTACTTGCAGCTCAAAGTGGCAAAGATTTATCTGTGTGTTTCATTTTACATGTGTGATCAAGAGGCTGGGGAGACACTGGTGTACTTAGAGGATTTTGAATCAGATGCTTGAATGTTTCAGTCATCCAAATGTGACAGGCATGGAGTCATAAATATATGCCTTCTTTTTTTTTTTTTTTTTCAGAACTTGGTATGAACAAATGAAATTCTTGTTCCTGTATCTATTTTACCAAATTAACCCTTTATGGAATTTTTTTATGGTTGCTGTTTTCCAATAATAAAACTGTTCTGCTATCAATATGTATTCAAAGACAGCTCCCTTTAAACTACCCAAATTGTTTGGGCTTTTTTGAAACATGCCACAGTGTTAAGATGCTATTCTTAACATACATGCTATATGTTACACATATGGATCCTTGAGGAATTTGTCCTTATGTCTTTCTTCCTGTCCAGTTTAAGTATTATTGAATGCTTACAGCCCATGTTTGTTGCTGTACTTAAGTGGAATTTAGGGTAGCTCTCAGGGTGATTAATGATAGAAGGAGAGGTTTTGGCAATACTAAGGAGCATACTGGAATAGTTTGGTGGTTTGGGGTTTTTTTATCATTATGGCATTCAGTTTTGCAAAACTGAAAAATTATTTCCAGAGAGATGGAATGGAGGGAAGAACAGAAATATTTTTGTGCCTTTGGAGGAAAAATATTTTTTATTCGTGATGCAATAGCTCAGTAAAACTTCATCATAGGTCAAAGTTGAAGGAGAGCTCTTAAAGGATAAAAAAATTTCAGGCAATGTGCATCCTGGAGCACTGCTGAAGGGATGCCAGTCATCTCAGCTGCTCACTGTCAGTGTTAAGCCCACCCAGGCTTGGTGAAGACAGAGATTTCACCATGGGATTGTTACTTGGTGTGACTTGGTGTGACCTATGTATTATAATTCAGAGCCTACAGAGCCTTTATTCTACTCTTAAAACAAGGTCAATAGAAAAAATGAAAATGATAGGTGTACTCATCTGTTCCTTGTGTTTTTATCCTTCTTCTCATTTCTACTAAATCTGACCTCAGAAATGATATCTGGCTCACCTACTTGACAAATTTGCTTTTCTAGCTACTGTGTTTGGTGTGTTGGCTATGTGATAATATGTTTTCTTTGTAAATCTCATACAAATTGACTCCATTGTAGTGTCAGAAAAAATGTCTGAAACACTTTCATTGACACAGGAAACTTCCACAAGACCTTTCATAAACAAGAAAACTAGCTGTAATTTTTAAGTATGGGCCTTTTGTGGGACTACTTTTTTTCTGACTTTGTTCTGACACTGCTTCTAAAGTATCTCATTTATCACTAAGCAGGTAGAAATATTCTTTTTGTGTATGTGATTTTACAATGATATATGTATAGACATAAATAATTTCAGGATCCAAAAAAATGCCAGGAAAATTATTACTTCCAGTGCTAGTGTTGAAACAGTGCCAAGCCTAAAGTTTTGTAAATTAGGCTTTAAGTGTGAAATCCCTCCAGCTGTTAAAAGTATTCCATATCTAATTACATGCACAGTTTTTCAGACTATTCTCTCCATTTGGATAATCCTGAAATTACATACTGTATGCCTGGAAGTGAGGACCACATGTGTTCTGTGAAAACATCCAAAAACATAAAGAAAGCAAATAGTCAAAATAGATAAGCCACATTTTTGTATGGTTTTGTATGTTTTTGTCAGTGTTTTCCTATGTGGCTTTCTTTGTTTTCAAAACATTTCTTTCTAAACACCATTTACTGTAATGTGCCCACCCTGTCATTCCAGATGCTGCCAACAGTTATATGTAAGGAAGTGACTATTTTTTAAACCTATTTGTACAGGAGGCTAAAACAACAGCTGCATGAAAGCAGCAAAGCACCAAAAGAAGAGAAACTTTTTTGTTGTCACTGCTCCAGCCTTCAGAAACCAACCATGAAAGCTCTTTGTGAGCGCCAGATAGTATAGTCAGAAAGGGGGTAAGCTGTCCATTTTGTGGAATAACTTAATCAGGCTGATGGGAATTGCATTTTTTAAAATTAGTTACAAAACATTCTGGTTGTATCTGATCCTCTGCATTTTCATATTGCAACAAAACTTATTAATGTCTTTGTCACTCATTAGTAAAGATACTCATGCAATCTCCTGAACAGGAGACTAGTGACAAAACCATTAAATAAAAACTAAGCCCCACCTTAAAAAGAGCAAAATGTTGGCAGGACTGGGAGGATGCCAAAAACCATTTACCTTCAAAAACATTTGCCGTTGTACTTTCATTGTTCTTCTCTGGCTATGTTACAGTTCTATACATTCCCTAGGCAGAAACTTATATGTGTGTATGTCTATCTGTGTATATGATGCTTTATTTATTCCTTTGTTGTTCATCTGAAATTTTTAGACACAAATATGTGTACTCCAAGATCATGGTTCCTATTGAAGACTCTTCCTGTATTGCTTTTGGTTTGAACATACTTACACTTCATATATATTTTAGTAATTTTAACTAAAAACAAACAAACAAAAAAGTAAGCAATTTACCCAATCTATTGTCCCATATGAAAAACATAATTTTCATTCAAAGGTCCTTTGAACAACAACCCTGTGGTACTTGACAGCACATACAGTTAGCAGCCTGGACTGTCTCACCCATTTTGCAATTTAAATAGCTCCGGAGTTAAATGTATTGAATTAAAAATACTGATGAATGACTGATTAGGTCACCCAAGTAAATTTGCACTACCTTGCAAGATAAACTGCTTTATTATGAATGCACCTAGCAGGGCTGGTATCCCAGCATCAAACTCATGGAAAATTCCACAATGTATTACAAGCAGGGGTAGCATTTCACTCCTTTAACTAGGTCTTTTCTCTGCAGGAAAGAGTGACTGCCCATCCCCAAAAAGGACTCTTGTCCCACTGCAGTTTCCTTCTGTGCCCTGTAGTACACCCCTTCTGGACCCCTCATGGACTTGGAGCTGAGGGATCCCCAGAAGAATCAAGCTGCAGAAAGATTCCATCTTTCTGATTCCCCAAGCCAGCCTGACCTTCTGCTGCTCTTAGTTTTGCCCAGTGGGGAAGAGTAGAGAGCAGAGGCAGATGTCAGCAAGGAAAAAACAGTGTATAGGAAAAGAGCATGTGTGAGAGACAGCCTGTGGTGCCAGCAGGGAGTCCAGAGGCATGAGGGACAAAGAATGTAAATTTTGGGGAATGTACCTGAGAACACCGGAGTGCTAGTGCTAGTGCTATACAAGTATAGACATTTATCTCAAAAAAGCTTTGAAAATCAATGCAGAGAGTAAAAAAAAATAGTGAGATTTTCAAGTTGCTAAAGGAAAGAGCTCTCTACAGTACATCTTCTCTCCATATCATGGTCCAGTGTGGAGTTGCTGTGCTGTTCCCATGGACTGCTGCTCTCCTCCTCACTGGGGTCTGCACCATCTGGAGCCATGCCAGACAAATGTGGAGATATTCTGAAGTGAAAAGCGTGTTGGCTACCTGCACTCCTGATATGTGTTAAGCAGAGCTGGAAAGCATTTTGAATTTTCCAGAACTTTCTGCCTCTGGCAAGGCCAGGAAGTGTCATGACTAATATTCTTTGGAAATCTCTGATCTGCAAGGGCAGGGCTCACCACAACCAGAAAGCGGAGCAGTGTTAAGAGTTGTAGGAGCAGAAAACACTTTTACAACCTTCCATGACACATCTACGGGTTTGCACATAGCCAAGGTTGTAGCTAAGTCAGAATAACTGATGTGCCTACACACGTGAACAAAACTAAAAGTTTTGAGGGTTGAAATGTTCTGAAGTAAAAACATTTGGCACGTTGACCCAAGGGTCCATTTATTATTCAGCTTCTTCTGTTCTAGCAAGTGTGACGTTGAGTTGAAAATAAAATTCTGAATAATACGTTCACCCTAGACTTGGTTTTATTTTTTGCTGCACTGCAGTAACTTCTGAGCAATCCTGTTGATGACACTCAGAACACTGCAGAACTGACCTAGCTGTTTTCAACAAGACCAAATTGTTCTCAACAAAATCTCATGGTAATTAGCATATTTTTGTGATGGATCTCATTGTTAAGTCATTTTCAGATAGAAAATATTCAAGTAATAATTTAAAAGAACTGGACATAGAAATGTTGTCCTTATTTTAATGATCTTACCCTAATTTAGAATATCCCACCCATGTTTTTACGTGCAGTCACAGTATTTATTTTGCTTTCCATGATTCCCATTCATTAAAAAAATAAAAAAAGAAACAAAAACCAAAACCCCAAGCCATCACCAGCATATACATCTGGACTGCAAAACCACAGCATTCCAGGCAAATCCAGTGGTGTAGTCCTGCCAGAGGGCCTCAGGAGTGCACATGTACGCTGTGCAGTCAACATAAAATCACTTCAGATTTAATGCAAATGAAATTTTCTTGGTTGTTGACGATCAGCTCTATCTAACACATGGTATATTTAGTAGCTTTGGTTACTAACCTATGAAAAAGATTGTTGGAAGGCTTTGTTGGTTTTTTTGATTTAATTCCAATACATAAGAACATCTTTGTTTTGCTGCTGCTGTGGTTAATCATTGCCATATTGTAGGATTTCCTTGATTGGTTTATATGTATTACATTTCAGTTTTCTAATTCCAAGAAGGTGTTTTATTTATTTTCTTGCCACAAACAATAAACACCCATTAAATGTGTAGATGAGGAGAACTGTACAGGACAATACCCTGCTATAAGCCAGCAGTGAAATAAAAGTGCATAGAGATGCTGTGCCTAGTAAACTAAGGTGATGCCCTAAGTCTCAATGCACAGAAGCTGGGGCAGTTAGGCACATTAATGTTTTAATCTGATCAAGCTCCCATCCAAAAGTTGTGTTTTAAAACCCTGGCAAGATGATTCAGGGTATTTTTGCCAGATAAGGCCTTCAGCATTAAAACGAGCCTGCCATTTACAGCAGGCTATGTCAACGAAAGTTTTCCAGGAGACCTAAATAAACCAGGGATGTCAGCAGGAGCAGGAGGAATATGAAAACGTCTGCTAAGGCTAGGTGTCAGGGAAGTTTGAAACAAAGTTGCTCTTCACCCATTCACTGCCATGAATGGAAAAACTGACATTTCCTTGGATCAAATTCCCTTTAATTTTAGATATTAATCTTTATATTCCTATATATAAAGTATAAAATCAAAAACTACTTTTTGTGGCAAAACTCAAAAGCACATGTATCTTGTCACTCACTTTGGAAACAAAATGTTTTTAAAATCAGCACATTCCTCAGAAACTTTTGATCTTGACAGAGCAGCATATCTATTAAAAAATTTATAGCGAAAACCACTATGTAGCTATGAATAGCCAGAATAAAAACTCATTTGACTCTGCCTTTTGCCATGCATGTAAATATTTTTCCTTTCTGTAGCATATGTTTATGCCACTTTCTTTAAATTTGAAAGTGTTACATCCCAGTCCTGCCACTTGCTCTGCGTAAGCGTGTTATTGCACCTATGTATCCTTTGAAGTCATGCCTGTTTAGTAGATTAGTCAAGCATATGTGACAAATAGATTTTCTTTGTGAAATATATTATCTAATAAATCTTTCATATACGACAAAATCATTGGTGTGTTTCTGTTTGCCTTCAGTCTTCCTTTGAGATCAGAAAAGGAATGTTGTGATAAAATAATCAATCAAATACATCATAACTTTTTCTATCAAACTTTAATGTTTCAAGTGTGTATTAACCTCTACTACAGTAAAGGATAACAAAAAAATCTTTTCCCAGATTTTAAAAAATACTTTCAGCACCAAAGAACTGCAGCCATCTAAATCTTACAAGTCCATTTTTCATGGGCAATGAAAGTGTAATTGCTGCAACATTTACATATTTGGCAACTGCCACAGTGAGTCCTTAAAGCTCCAGAAAATGGATAATGTAAAAGTTCTCAAAAAGAACATAACTAATTAAAGGATAAACAAAACTATACAACTACTTCTCTCAATTTGAAACATTGCAGTTAACTTTAAAGGGCAAAGAAAAGCAGAAATTTATTCTGTATGTTGTGATGATTTTCATATAGAATAGGTTCTGTATAGCTTCTATGAAATATGTCCTGTTGGTGCCAATATGTTCTATATGCCCTTAATTCAATTAAGTGCTTGTTTCTTTGATGATTTTCCTTTTCTTACACTGAAAGTAAAGAGCCGTAACAAACTTGGAGAAAATAGCACAGTCCTTCCTCTGAGGCTTACAAGTGTCAAGTTGGCAGGAGACATCAGGAACTGGCAGATCCTTTATAATGCTAGAAACTGGGAACAACTTTCTTGTTCCTAGCGGCATTCAGTTCAAAGATTCCTGCCCCAAGCTTGTACCAGAGTTGTACATGGGGTCCAAGGATGAGATGCTGAGCACATATTCCCCTGAGGTCATGTCCCCTCCTGTCACACAGGGCTGCCCCAAAGCTCTTTCTGTGCACCACGTGGTCTGGAGCTAGTTCCTCCCCTGTTGCTGAGTGTATGTAGAATTGTACCCATGGGGCAAAGATTGACTCTCTTCACTCAAGACACCAGAGTTCACTGTGTGTGTCTAAGATGCTTAATGGTCCTTCCCATTCATCTTGTCCTGAGATCCCTGTCTCAGATAAGGCAGATTATTTGCCTCTTATTTCTTTCTACTGCCCATAAAGGAGGCTTGATATGGCCAGCTAAGAGCTGGGCTGTGTCAGCACTAGGAAATATATTGAAGTATCCCCTTGCAAGACCAGGAGAAAAAAGCAGTTTTGGTGCTCAGCTCCCAGCATCAGTACTGCATGGTCACAGGATTCACTTCAAAACTACGCCGCTGCCTGCAACTAAAATGCTGATGTAGGGACAGTCTCAAGCAGCCAACTTTCATAAGTCTAAAATTACATCAGCTAAATCTTGACCAATGAACATAAATGTGGACCTTACCTAAACACCTAAACACCTTACCTAAACACCTAAACTTCATGGATGCATTTTGAGACAATCCAAGCTAAAGGAAAAGAACATCACCCTTTTCTTTAGGTTCAGGTGCAGCAGTAAAATGGCCTGTCCTTGTCTTAATCAGTTGAGGGGATGTAGAAGCCATATACTTTTTGGGGGACTTTCAGGATCATCAATATTCCTGACGGTGAAAGAAAAGCAATGGGGAACTGAACAGACTCTGCAAAAATAAGAATTTATTAAAAATGCACCCTTATAGTTTATAGTACCTGTTCTTACAAATCATCTGAGGGGAGGGGAAAATTTACATTTAAAATTATGTATGGAGCACAGGTACTTAATATACAGGGCAGCATACTCTCTGAGTACACCATGGTGTTGACCTTAAGTTGCATAAATCCTTGAAGTAGCAGCTTTAATTTCTTATTTATCCTTCTCTACTGAATAAGACATCTTAATGTAACTACAGAGAAGCTGTGAAAAATAGTTTGTTGGAAGAGACAGGCAGTTGAGATAGTGATATGCAGCCTTTATCTAGCTAAACTGTACTTTCTAAGACTATATGCCAACAACTTCCTTGGAAACTGTGCATACATTTGTGTGTATGTCTGCATAGCCGTGTGTAACAGAGCCCTGGATATTGGATTACATCTGCACATCCTTATCTGTCTGCCATGGCTTCTGCATCTTCAGAGTAGGAAGATGTATTCTTGTATCTCTTTCTAGTATAATTTGCAGGGCTGCTCAGTCATAGGAGAAGGGCTTTGCTTCCACTTGAATCATAATTTTTTAATTAGAAAAAAAATCTCTGAGCGTGATTTCATATGCTCTAGCAGGCAGATCAGCTATTTATACACGCAGACATACATTTCCCTTTATCTAATGAGTATGCCATGTTGTGGTCTCTGGCTGCATGGCCCAGCCCAAGATTCTTTGAAGCCAAGGGAAAGACATTTGTTCATTTGGCAGCAGCAGGATCAGGCTAAGACATAAAAAATTGTGTAAAAAGGCCTTTCCTGTAGAATTCCTGGTCTCGTCTGAAGGAAGTAGTGCTAAATATTTCACAAGAAAGCCTGATCCTGCAATCTAATTTTAGACATGATGTAATAGGAGCATGTACTAAACAACAGGAGAGAAGAAGGGGAATTAAGGACAAGGATAGAAGTAATAAGAGCATGTCTTTCTCCAGCCTTGTTATTTGTGCATATTGGTAGCTCTACTGAATGGGAAGATGTAGTTATTAACTTATTTATTTAGGACTTATTTTGTCTTACGTAGCAATAATACGTGGAGACTATGTCTGCTGTTGTGAGACTTATTTTCTCCTTTCCTGAAGGACAGTCTCTTTACAGGTATAATGAATAATACGTACAATGTGTAAAGTGTTCTGGACATTTGTGCTGACTCTCTCTGCCAGGTCCTGTTCCAGCACCCACCACCCAACAACATTTACTTTATGTACCTGGCAGATAGGAAGCAGTAGGCAGAGCGGGACCAAGCTCTTGAGAAAGCTTTTTTCCTCCTCTCACATACTAGGTCACAAAGCAAAGCCTTCAGCTTAGTCCCCGAGGTAGGTACTGGGAGCAGTGGTTGCAGAGGATCTCACAAAAGACCTGTGCTGGCTGGGAAGAGGGCAGGGTGTGGAAACTGCAGACATTTGGTGTGCAAAAGAATAGTGGCACCAGCACCCTTGGTGACCAGTAAGACCACTGTTTTCATGTCTGCTACAAGTCTCTGTTTCCATGGCTTGGGGGCGAATGATGCCAGTTTCCACTTGCAAAATAAACCAGTTCTGTCTTCAAATGATCCTGTGTTCCCTGCCCACACCTACAGCAAGTGTGTGTGCTGGATTAAGCATGGTTCTCATAATGTGGGAGATGCTGCTTCACACAGAAATCCATGGAATGGCATTCTTTCTTCAAGTGGATTTTGCAGTTCTCTGCAAGCCAAATCAAACATTAATAACATTCAATCAACATTTCCATATGTAGATATTTTTATCAAACCACAGTCTCTTTCATTGTTATTTTTCAGTATCGCTTTGGTCTCTTGCATGTATTATATATTGACCAAAGTAAATAGCAGTGTAGCTTTATGAAACATTGCTTCACATTTATGGGTGTTTTTAAAAGTTTCTGATTTTGTTACCTTGCCAGTACCAGTAAATGTGTTTGAAGTCCTTCACATGTTGCTTTGTTTATAGTAGAAACACCACATTTTGCTGAGGAGCATATCTCCCTATTAAAAAAAAAGAAAAAAAAGCTGAAGAAGTTGTATTAAATAAAAGGATTCAGAAGACTCAGTTGCTCCAAAACATTGGTGTGCAAGAAAAAAAAGTTTGTGTCCATTTTCGTTAATGATCTCATGAGTTTTACAAGTTAAAACTGAAAGCAAAGAAACCAGGACTGATGCTTAACTGGCAAGAAGCCAGTGCAATGGAATTAATAACATATGTTGAAGAAGCCATTTGTAACAATTTTTCCATTAAAAAAAAAAAAAGTGGCAGCTTAAAACCACTGACAAGACTGTCTTTTCTTTTTTCCTTTCTTTCTCTTCTTCCCTTCCCCCTTTCCCTTCAATACATAGGACACTTTGGCTTATGTCCAACTGCACAGTACCAAACTTGTCTCAGAGTTCAGATTAATGCTTTATGCAATTTTAAGTGATCCCCTTGCAGCTGCTGCTCAGGGAAATATTGTACTGGACGTGTTTGCTCTGAGGAACCGGTGGCAAAACCACAGATGCAGCAGCCATCCCTTGGCAAGTAACAGATGTGGGGTGTGCTGTGTTCAGCCCATCCTCGGCACTTACCTTACTCCTGAGCAATGTGTGGGGCACTGACCCTGCTCACTGCCATCCTGCACAAATTCAGCCTTAAAGTGCTTGGCTTGTGAGATTTTTGTCTTGATTGTTCTCTTGTCACATGCAAGCAAATCTTATTTATTGATACCTGCAGTTAAGGTTGAGAAGTGAGGACCTTGGCCTGAATAAGGCTGCCTCTGTCATTACCCTCTGGGATATGTCACCTCCCTGTATTTTTATCTTCCTTCTCAGCCATTGTGTGTTTTCATTGCTGTTGGGTTTGGTTCCTTTCCCCACTCCCTCTAGAGACTGTGTTATATGTTCTTTGGGACATTGCACTCCCTCTTGCTAAGCTCCCTGTCACATTTTCTGTGTGAAACTCCAAGCACACTGGAGATTCCTGGCCATGCTGGGATTCTCCCACTAAGAGTTTTGAGTGCCTTCAACAGGATGCACAAGCACAAATTGCTTTGGTCATTAGAGCTGACAGGAGGAAAGCATTGTGATTTGAGAAATCACTGCTTGGCATAGGGGAGACACCTTGGGTTTTCAAACTGGCCAGGGAGCTGGGGAGGTTCTTTAAGGGTACCCTGGTGGTTTATAACCAGGCACAGGGAATTACAGGAGAATTCCCAGCTGTGGGAGTGCAGTGAGATGCCTGGAAAAAAATAGAGTATTGGGAAGTAAGTGAGCTCATAAGGTAAGTGAGTTAATGAAGCTATAGATGTCCAACAGGTTGGAGCCACTGAATGACACTGAAGATTATTTGGGAAGTGAAGCATCACTGCACAGTGGGTGGAGACACCAAACAGTCAAAATAAGGAAAAAGAGAGTTAAAATTCCCAGATACTATAAATGAAATTAAAGCTTTCAAGGCAATTAGTGTTCACAGTGGGCTGGGAAAATAAGTTAAAGCCTTTGTAATACTGAACTGAATTCCTCCTTGTGTAATTTCACTGACTTCAGTGACTTGTACAGGGTGGTACTATTCTAAATTTGGCCCAAAAATCAAAATAAAGTTAAATGCAGCTATCATGCTGTGCCCTGACTTGGAAAGAAATTGCAAGGATTGGAAAATCTTCAGTCATCAGTTCATTGTATGACTTCGGTAGAAAAGGAAAACAGGTGTAGCAGAGTGAGGAAAGAAGACTGACTGTATGAATGAGGAGAGAAATCCAAATTAGTTCCAGTGTTTGGAGACTGTATGAGGTGCTAGCTCCATTTCCTCCACAAAACTGGACATTTTGGGTCTTCTCACAGAAAGTATACCATTGCTCTGGAGATGGAACAATGTTTGGAAAACACTGCGGACTAAAGCTGTTTTCCACTGGAGAAGGAAAAACAAGATAACAATGTGCAGTATTTCTGTAACGGGTGCCCTGCCTGGGCTTGGTGTCAACAAATACAGTTTCTGATAGGCAGAGGGGGTATTTAAAATATGTTTAACACCAGGAAGAATAGAAACGTTTTAAAATGTTTTGGTGGTGAGGAGGTATCTAAATCACAGGATAATCACAGTAAGGCTAACACAGCCATGTAACATTGTTTAATATTTCAATTGCACCCTGCCCAAGGTGCCAGTCAGCTACAGGAACACCTGTGTGCAGAATTGCAGAGAGTGTCTGTATGGGCTACACACTACATTTTATTAAAAAGTGGCTGAAAATTAAGTGCAAAAATGACAATACAGGGGGGAAAAAGTGGTTACAGAAATATTTAGAGCATAAAGTAGTTGCTGAGGATATTTTGAAAAGGTGTCCCTTTTCAAATAGGGTAGGCAGGCCAGCTCAGAGCTTTTAGGTATAATGTATTTACAAGTGCATGTGTTATAGCGTCTAGGCGTAGAAAATCACCTTCTATTCACTGTGACTTACCACACATACTCAGGTTTAAACCATATTCCTATTAATTTTAACTTCCTTTTATTTTTTTATTTTGTGGGTTTATTACTGAATATATTATTCTGTCTTAATCTAATGTCTGACTTCAGGAGCCTTTTTTTTCCAAGTTTCAGGAGTAAGTTGAACAAACTGCATTTCTATGTGCATGTGTATTACTATATCTAAGTAGTAAGAAGCTCTGTGAAATCAAAACCAAAAGTGGCTGGAATCTGGACCTTATTTGAGTCAATAACCAAAACCTCACTGACTGCAACACAGTCAAAATGTTGTGTATCTCATGTGAATTATTCACGAGAGCTCAGCTCAGTTATTATCTGTTCTCATGTCCTTCAGCTGGTCACAGAAAGTGTAGGCACCAAACTTGATTCCTAACAATTGACTTCCAAAGTTAAATTAATCCAGCTCTTAAAAAGAGCTCTGTGGAACAGCCTTTTCATTTTCAGGGTAGCTAATCAGATGAAAATGAAACTGAGGCTCCATTATTTTACATTTTACTTTGGCAATTTTTAGCCCCTCTTTTTTTACCTTTACTTGAAAAATGGATAACATTAGCTTATATTCACAGATTTGCAAATCTCTCCTTTTCTATAACCATTAAAACAGTTTTTCTTAGACTTCTGCACATTGCATAAAACTGTTTTTATAACAGTAATTTATTAGGTTAAGTTGGAGAGATTTTACTGCTCTTTATATAAAAAGACTGGGCTGATTTTGGATCTCTTTAATGTGGCCCTTTAGATGTAGTAGCTCTGACATTAGAACTTTCTGGGAATGTATGTGTCGTGGTTTGAAACCAACCCAGTAGCTTGGTAATATGCAAAATATGCCAAAGAAGCACCATTCCCTTCAGGACAAAAGGACATTGTTCTCATTCATTATTATATCAATATTATATTTTATACATCAATATTATATATTATATATAGGAGCAAAAATTCCACTGTGAATGTCCACGGAAAAAGGGCCTGATGCCCAAAAGACAGTTTTTGTGGCCTTCTGTGCTGAGATAGATCTGCAGGCCACAGTAAAAAGGCTGGATCAAACTGGAAAATTATCTGCTGAGCAGAAAGGCTGACTAGATCACCTTCAACAATGAGGCTGGCATAAAACTTTTCCCTTTCAAGAATTTCTTTAGTATTCCAGTATCCAACTTTCTTTGTCTTCTTGCACTTGATTGTGGGGTTGTACTCTAAAGTTGGGTCAGTGAGGTGATATTAGTTCAAAAGAGGCTCTAAATTTTAAAGTTTACTGGGCTGTACTTGACTCTAGTTAAGTACTCCCTGCTCTTATGTTTTCGGGAATCTGTTTAACCTGGATATCAAAGACACCATGTGCCATCACCTCCTGTCATGGAAAACAGTTTCAGAGCTAAAGTTGTGCAGGGAGCTGCAAAAGGCAAGCGCATAGCCATGTTCTCAGCTTTTGGTGTTGTGTGTCAAATGATTTAATGAGATGTTTGTGGGTTACTTTTGCTGGGGCTGAATTCTGGCTTGCACTTCTTTGTGGTCTGGTTTGTAAGTATGGAACCAAGTTGTCCAGAAGCAAAAGTCATCACTGCACAGCATGCATGATCTAATATTAGACTCAAGTAATTTTAACTTTCACTGAACTCTGTTAGCTAGCCACTTCAGGGCAAAACTGCTATAAATAATACAATTTGCAAGGTGTAAATCAAAGCTGCAAACACTCATATTAGCAATTCAGCCTAACAAGGAATCAACTGCTTCATACTACAGCTCACATGAATATCTAAATTACTTGGAATGCCCCTATGGTTCAGCCTTATGGATGAAGTTGCCTGACAGATACTAAAAGGCAAAGTGAAAGATTGGGGCAAAATATAAGTATGCACATCTTCTCTGGCTTTTGAAATTGCTGAAAATATAAAAAGTGATAATGAACTTTATAAGCACTTCCCACAGTATTTCACAGTCTGTATTTCATTTTTGTGCTATAGTAAGTCTTTCAGTACAAAATATTTTATTGCTTTTAATTGATAATTTACTTGCTTTTAATGTGAAATTCATGACTTGACTAATACACTTCAACACATATTTCTGAAAAATTAATTGCCCTTTAAAGAAGCACAGGAAGATTTATCATAGAAGTTGTGAGTTTTTTGTCTTTTAAAAATGAAACATAGGATGGGGGGTTTTTTAACTAAACTGAAATTAAAAATATGGCTACCTAAGTGGAAAAACATAACACATACTGAAAAAGAATGCCTAATTTAGGTTTTGGTTGGGGTTTTTTAGGTCATGAAGTCCTTACATTAAATATATTTTTTGTTCCTCTGGATTCCTTATGCAGGAATTCCTTGAAGGACCGAAGAGTGTTAATAGGGATATTATAACACTATCACTTTAGTGCCTGAAATGATAACTACTATTGCTCATGGAAAAGTCCCTTATAGTCATGGCAAGTGCCATCACTTTGATTTGACTCAGTCTCTTATAGTTTAGACCAATAAAAGCTGTAGCTTTGTTATATTTTGTTCACATAGGTAGGCTGAGCTAACCATGTCTCCCAAAGGAGATGTCTTGCCTCCCACTGTCACAGAAATTGGCCTGTCCATACAACCCTTTAAGGTACCTGGGCTGACTTGTGATGTTTCAGGTAATATTCTGACTTGGTCTTGAATCCTAGAGCAGCAACACAGGCCAGGAAGAGGGAGCTCCATTTGACAGCTCTGTTGTACATTACACAAGGATTTTCATGGGAAAAAGTATGTAACAAAAGAGCAGTTTCTAAACTCAAAGCTATGAAAAAACAAATGTCAGAGCTTTTCTCATTTGCACCTTTGATGACATGCAAAGACTTGTGGCACAATTTCAGCAAAGCATTTTGGCACATGGTCGGTTAGAAGAGGGCAAATCCCCCTGTGCTCAGCCAAACCTTTGAGCATATGCTTAACTTCAACCGTGTTAAATGGCTTCCCTGAAGTCAGGTGAAAGCAAAATGATTTAGAGTGAGACTTGAACTTCATGTTTCACAGATTGATAGCTTTTAACGTCAGGAAGAATCATAATAGCCATGTAGCCTGACCTCCTATGGAATACAAGACCAAAGAGTTTTGCAAAATGTTCCCAATATGAAATCCATCGCTGCTGCCTGAACTGTAACTGTGCTTTCAGAAAGACAGACAACTTCGATCTAGGAACTTCACAGGAGAGAGAATACATTGTATTCCAAGATAAGAATTTTTTTTTTTAAGCTGTGGAGAACCTTCATTAAAAGTAGCTGTGTCCTTGAATGCTGATCTAAATTTGTTGAGGTTCAGCTTCTATCCATAATAAACTTTTCTGTTTAGTTAAAAAGATTCTCCCATTTTCTTTCTACAGAAGTATCATCAGACCATGATTATTCAAATCTTAATCTGCACTTTTCTGTGATTAAATTAAGATGCTTTTTTTCTCTTACTTCTGTGGCTGAAGTTTTGTTTGAAGCTCTCTTCTGAACATTTTTCAAATAGCCAACATCCTATTTAAATGCCTCCACTCAAAAGTGGAGAGAGCTATCCCAATAATAATCTTGCTAGTTTCAGTATTGCCCAGTAATAAAAGTCCTTTGTTTCTGTCTGATAGTCTCCTCCCATATAAACATCCAGGACAGCATTTCCTGGCTCAGCCTCTCTGTTACCCTGGGACTTCTTGTTTGTCTGTTTGTACAGCAAAACCACCAAGTCCTTTCCTGAGTCACTTTGTGCTTAAGGACTGTCAACCACTCTGTAAAAACAATCTGTATCTTTCATTCTTAATGAGAGGCCTTTTAATGAAGGCCAGCATTTCATGTGGCATGTAACAGTGATACAGGTGAGGCCAACTTATGAATCAGCTCATATTTCTGTGTAGTACTGGTATGTCTTCATCATCACACGTATTTTCCAATTTTGGTGTCATTTGCAATGATTTTGTATCTTCTTCTACATATTTTTAAAGAACTCAGTCCTATTGAGCAACAAATTTATGTTACATTTAACCATTATTTATTAAGTATATTTGCTTTTTTAAGATGCATTGCCTACCAGAGGGGAGGAAGAGACAGTAATATTTGCCATGCTCTTTGCATAGGAATAAAATTGACTGGTCAACCCTATTGAAAGAATGAGCAAAAAAAATGCACAATGAAAAGTTAAATATATCATAAAAAATCTTTCTTATGAATTAATACTGTTGGTGGCAAATTTTTCATCCTGAGCTTAGTTATTCTGCTTTAACAGTAACTATTTCCTTTGGCTTTCATCACATGGCTTTGCATGAGAAAGTGAATTGGGTGATTGTGGGTGAGTTTTCCAGATTTAGGGATTTCAGTTAATGTCATGGAGAAGGACTCTTAAAAATATGTGGAGATTAGCGATTCAATTGATTTCACTGCAGATTGCTGATTGAAAAGAGACAATGTGACAATGTAGCGCTGGAGGCATTAATTTTAGCTTAAGAAATAGTTATGTCCCAAGTGGTTAGTTTTTAATTGCCTTTCTTAAATGTGATTATTTCCCAGCTGGCTGCTTTCCTCTTTCATTTTCTTTCTAAATTAGAACAATTGGCACAAGAAATGAAAAGGACTCTTACATCATATGTGAAAAACTGACTCAAGATTATTTATGCAATCCCTCTTTAACTGGTGAATATCATCACCATCAATATATGAACAGTAAAAGCTCATTACTGGCTGAGATATTTAGTAGAGCACCTTCTAAATACAACCCTGACACTTGAGAGAAAGGAGTTACATAGTCCTTTAAGTCACTTGCCTCCTTGCACAATTTGCGTTTTCTCCTTGTGACTTATTTTTCAATTTAAAAAACCTAAGAATAATAATCTTACCTTCTTATATGAAGTGCTTTGAGGTCTGTCATGGAAAAGTGCTTTGTCGAGCAGAATTATTATGCAGACCCCCCATAGCTTCAGTTTTTTTAGAAGGTAATTTTAGTTTGGCTAAGGACACTTGTGTGATGACAGGTCACGCCATCCTCTGTTGGGCAACTTCTGGATGCTTCTGACCATTTACCTCAGCCATACAGAGGGAAACTGGCCTAGAGGACTGGCAGACAGGATTGTAATTTAAAAGATTAATTTAAACAGAGAAGCAGTCACTTATTTCCCTTTCCAGGAGGTCCAAAACTGAGTGCGAGGGACCATGACATGCTTGGCTTAGTTTTTGTACAAAATCCCCTCTATCCCTGAGTAGGTGTGTTTTCAAATAACAATTATTATTCACTGTGGGGGAAGAAAGGAGTGTGAAGCAGATGAACACTGGAGACTCAAACAATGTCCAGAGAACTTTTATCACTGTAGGAGTGCAGGGTGGAAACCAATAAAGATTGAAATCCTCAACTTTTACATTAATTGTAACATATGAAGTAATACTTTTATCACACAGAACCCCAAACTCCCTCCCTGCTTCCTGCAGTTCCTACAGCCTCCAGGGCTTCAGTAGCCTTTGGGTTTTCTTACTTTTTTACTTTCTTTTTTTTTTTTTCCTTTAGAAACATGTATCTTAATGTGTTTTCTTTCTTTTTTAATAAAAATATCAAAGACATACTTATCAATGACTGAGGAGGGAGAGCTGCGGTGCAAGCTATTTTTTAACTGGAACACGCACCATGCTGTGACACACTCATCCAGGAGCAGAAGATTGATGGCTAGACATGTGGAGAGAACTGCCACTGATTGAAATCAGACAACTGCAAGCTGTGAGGGAGATCCAGGGGAAACCATTTTAACCACAGCAGTCCAGTCTTAGCACACTTGGACAGGGGCTTTCTTCTGTCTGAAGTCTGCACTGCAGGACACAAAGAAACTAGGCAGAACACTGAGGCCAGAGGCAAAATATAAAACTATGACAATGTGGAAGATATATGTGTACATCTCTATCTATCTCACCTCAGCAAATTATTTCCTTCACTAACAGATAATAGATCAGAAATTTCATTGCTCAAGTACCAGTCATCTTCTTACACCCTTCAGAGTCTTTCTCAAAGACCAGAAGGAAAAAAAAAAAAAAACAAGCTTTCAAATCAGAAAAAAAGAACAGGAATTGTACTAGAAACCTGATTTTCAGAAATGCTGAGCACCTGGAGTGTCAATTACAGTTCCTGTGAGCTGGAACTGCTCACCATGTCTAAAGACATCAGGTGCTGCTGCACAAAATCGCGGTTTACTTAATTCCATTTTGGAAACATACCTCTTATTTGCTGCAAAACAAGGAGAAGTGAAAAGCATGATGTGGAAGGGCATGTTCCCCAGCACCCACCTCTGGGCTGCCAGGGTGGGTGTTGGTAGCAATTGCACAGCCGTGCACTTGCACGGAGACATTTTTATTTCATTACGGGTGTCAGTTTACAGCCATTAGCTAAGCAGATTGGCCTGGACCAAAATGCCTCCTTTTTGTGTGCATGCATGTGTCTTATCACCAGATCTTACTTCCATTATTCAAGTATTTGAAAAAAAAAAATAAAAAAGGAAGGAAGGAAAGAAAAGACGAGAAAATAAAGGCTTTACTTGCATTATGTTTTGTGGCTTGTCCCTGTCCTCTAGGCAGAACAGTTTGAAATAGGTTTTATTGGAAATCATTACCTAAATTCCAGCACTGAGAAGAATATTGATCTCTTGTACGTAATGGTTACCAGACTGCAGAAAGTAGCAGAGAGGGCTCCAAGTGGGCCGACAGAATGTCAGTGACAATTCATTTTTTTTACTAATTAGGATGCTGGTTTAATATCCTGTAAAAGGCACTTAATGCCAGCCTTTTCATAGCATCTGTCCGGCCTTGGTGGCGGCGGGGGGCTGCTCCTGTGCTCCTCATGGCAGGCGCATTGGAGATCAGCTTGGCAGAGCCCCGGCATTCCCCTGGCACCCCGCACGCGCTCACCAGCTGTCCCAACTTTCCAAGGCCCTTCTCAATTTTCTAAATATGTGTCACATAAAAATAAAATTTCGGACAGTGGTGCTCTGAGGAGCCTCGTGCCTGCAGTGCATAATTCATTCACAGTGTCCGTAGCCCATTATTCCCACATTCCTCCTGCAGAGCTATCAATTTCATCTCTGGCCAAACTGGAATCTGAATCTTGGGAGAGCAGCGAAGTGGTGGTGGTGTGGGTATGCCACTTTTCTTCTTTTTTTTGTTTGCCCCACTCTTTTTTGACTGCCCAGCAAGAAATGTTACATTCATTTGTGTTTGCAGACACGAGCTGCTTAGAAAGGGACGCATAAGTAGCTCCAGATTCCCAGATTTGGTAGATTTCAGGGGAATAAAAATATGTGACTGTCCATTAGATGCTGAACCACACTGAGAAAAATATGATCTTCTTCCCAAAATAAAACTGCCAGTTGTTCAATACATCTCTCACCCACCAACTCTCATGGGAAATCGGTGTTTTGCTAATGAGGTTTCTGCTCATCTCACAAAATATGTGAGGATTCCTTTAGATTTCCCTGGGTTAATAATTTCAGTAACCAGAAGCACACAACTTTGCAGAGCTATCACTGGCATTTAATTAACACAGTGCCTCAAACACCTGCCCCAGTGCTGCAATGACCTGTGGAGAATGGTTTGTACTGCATTTAAGCAAGACAGCAACCAGCGTGCTGTGAGCACACTCAGAAGGTTACCAGCAAACTACAGTGTAAATTTTTGTCAATTCTCCTATCTTTTCATCCTGAAAATAGCATCAAAACAGTGTCACAGAAAGGTTAATCCACTGCACTGCCCAGCAAAACAGCAAAAGGCTACTCATATGAAAGAAATTAGGACAGATGAAGAGATTTTAAGGACTAATGAAGGAACTGGCAAAGCAATGTCATAATGGATTTCAAGTCTGTTATCTGTACCGTGACCAATCCTCTACTTATTAGCAAAAAAATTCCTTTTTTCTGTCAAAAATTAACATTCTTAGCTTAAGTTGTTCTACCTTTTATTTTTTAATTGCGGTAACTTAAATATTAAATTTATTTATATTAAATTTATATTAAATATAAATCACCGTGATTAACCAGTAATAGAAAAATTGGTAGCAGTAACTCTATTGAAAACCCATCTGGACACCTTGCTGGGCAGCCAGCTGCAGGTGGCCATGCTTGAGCAGGGGAGTTGGACCACGTCACCTTCAGAGGTGCCTTCCAAACCATTATATGATTCTGTGATTCATATATGTAAATTAGTATTAATGTGTTTACGTAGAACCACACATTTCTAGCACAGGAGCACTAAAAGGTCATAGTTAAATGCTAATAATTTGAGGCAGACAAAACATTATTTTTAGTTCTGCTTGTCAGTGTGAGGAGCATGTAGAAATGCAGTGTTAGAATTCATCATGTCTAATATCAGCCATCTCAAATTTGGGCTTTTAGACTAAGACAGCTCTTTTGTAATCGTGTCTCTACAGAAATAGCAGAGGCTNTGTCACAGAAAGGTTAATCCACTGCACTGCCCAGCAAAACAGCAAAAGGCTACTCATATGAAAGAAATTAGGACAGATGAAGAGATTTTAAGGACTAATGAAGGAACTGGCAAAGCAATGTCATAATGGATTTCAAGTCTGTTATCTGTACCGTGACCAATCCTCTACTTATTAGCAAAAAAATTCCTTTTTTCTGTCAAAAATTAACATTCTTAGCTTAAGTTGTTCTACCTTTTATTTTTTAATTGCGGTAACTTAAATATTAAATTTATTTATATTAAAATTTATATTAAATATAAATCACCGTGATTAACCAGTAATAGAAAAATTGGTAGCAGTAACTCTATTGAAAACCCATCTGGACACCTTGCTGGGCAGCCAGCTGCAGGTGGCCATGCTTGAGCAGGGGAGTTGGACCACGTCACCTTCAGAGGTGCCTTCCAAACCATTATATGATTCTGTGATTCATATATGTAAATTAGTATTAATGTGTTTACGTAGAACCACACATTTCCAGCACAGGAGCACTAAAAGGTCATAGTTAAATGCTAATAACTTGAGGCAGACAAAACATTATTTTTAGTTCTGCTTGTCAGTGTGAGGAGCATGTAGAAATGCAGTGTTAGAATTCATCATGTCTAATATCAGCCATCTCAAATTTGGGCTTTTAGACTAAGACAGCTCTTTTGTAATCGTGTCTCTACAGAAATAGCAGAGGCTGCTGCTGTGCAACCAAATACCTACTGCACAGAGCTGACCCTGAGGAAAAGTTCTCTCTTCATTCATGCTCAAGGTTTGTCTTGGAAGAAGACTGGGGGAAAATTAGCACCTACACAGAATATCAAAGGCAGGTAGATGAGATACAGTCCACGCAGAGTCTAGAGAGGGCAGTGAAATGTCTTCTAGCTCTAGAATGACAGACTGTATGAGTAAGTACAATAATTAACTTGGGGAAGAAATTCCCTTTTGTGTTAGTTTTGGCCAGAGTAGAGTTAATTTTCTTCATAGTATGGGGCTGTGTTTTGGATTTGTATACAGGGTTGATAACATAGAAATGTTTCTGGTTTTTGTTTTACTGACCAGGACTTACACAGAGGCAAGGCCTTTTCTGCTTTTCGTACTAATGCATGAGAGGTTGGGAGGAGAAACAGCAGGGACAGGTGACCCAAATTGACCAAAGGGATATTCCAGACCATATGGAATTCTCAGTATGTAAAGTGGGGTCAAGAAGGAGGAAGGAGGGACATTTGGAATGATGGCGTTTGTCTTCCCAAGTCACTGTTACGTGTGATGCAGCCCTGCCCTCCTGGAGATGGCTGAACACCTGCCTGCCCATGGGAAGCAGGGAATTAATGCCTTCTTTTGCTTTCCTTCTTTGCATGGATTTTGCTTTCTTCATTAAACTGTCTTTATCTGATCCCACAGGTTCTCCAGCTTTTACCCTTCTGATTCTCTCCCCAGACCAGCTGGTGGAGGAGTGAGTGAGCAGCTGTGAGGGGCTTGGTTGCTGATTGGGCTTAAACCACAGCACCATTCTAGATGAAAAAGTCAGGTGAGATGGGTGTGGATCCTGACAACTTCCATAGACAGTCAATTGCATAGAAGGTCAAAGGCAGAAATAAAACCTGAACTGTGTTTTCCAAATTCCAGTCTGGCAAGACAGACTTTTTGCTACCAAGGATCCCCCACTATGAATATCTGTAAGTTCTTTCTTATCATTTTCCAAAGAAGAAACTCAGCAATTTAGTGCAGTCTTTTCTGGCTTTTCTTTGGATTTTAATTTAATTGTCCTTCTGAAATTGAGAGGCATTTAGAACATGTAAAGAAGAACTCATATGCAATTTCCAAGAACAAATGTATTATAGATTCAAGGCACTATTAATGTCTTTCAAGTAGTCCTCTAAAAATCATTACAGCTTTTAAAGAATTCTAATTAGGCATGCCTGAAGCACCAAATCCAGGTGGATTTTCACCCACTTCCAATAATATGGCCACTCTGAGCCCTCACAGAAATAGATCATATCTCTGGAATCTAGCTGTAATGGAGATCAGGTTCTGACTTATCCCATAACCTCCCAAAATAAAGTTAAGTTGCTCTGATGCAGTGTGTTTTAAAGCTCTGTGGGAGTTACAGCTGCATGCCTGTTAACATATCCTCCAGTTGCTTTCATTTAGTAGCTATGAAACATAGCACTAAAGCAGAGAGAAGAATGGTGAGATGGGTCATTCTTCTCCTCTCTTTCCCCTGATTTTCTGAGTTTGCTGTGTACTCATATGGTACTTTCCTGCACACATCTATGGAGTAACGCTGTGTTGTCAGCATCTGCTTCTCACCCGAAGCAGTATGGGACTGCAGCTGCAGCATGGAGGGGGAAGAAACGTCATTTCTATCCATGATTTTGTTTTTTCTTAACAACTGTTCCAAGATGAATATTTTAAGGTAAGAAAAGTGCTGTTTCCATAAAAAGGCCCTGTCATCAATTTTTATAATGGCTAAATCTATATTTGATCAACAAATCTCTGTCTCTACAAAATCTTTCTTATGAGCTAAATTAAAGAAGTCTAAACATATGCCTTCAACATGGCCAGGGTGAAAGGAATTCAGTGAAACAATCTCAGTGGAGTTGTATTTTTTTGTACTCAATGTAAAGAAGAAAAGATCCACTTCAAAAATCTAAATCACTGCTTAAAGTTAGGCAAAGTCTACATACCCTGCTGGTCAGATAGTCTGCAATATTAAGAAAACCCTCATTTAAAAAGATATGGCAGTTACAAATGGAGTCAATCAAGACACAATTTCAAATATTATTATAGTTATTGCTACTATTTAAGATTGTTATGACAAAATAACATGAAATCTATGAAGTCTGGTGTTCTGAAACAAGTGCATCATATAGAAGTCATCTCAGGTAGACAAGAAGACATAGGTGATTTTCTTTAGAAGATTGTTGTCTGATCTGATTCTGCTGTTGCCTTGGTACAAGATGAACAGAGTCTGGGCAGAAACAACTTGTTTCTGAGTTCACCAAGAATGTTGCAGTTTGGAAGAAGCTGTGATGGTTCCTCCTGACCCTGTCCCAAATCCCCTTCCTACATTTATAGAACACACATTTTTAAAACTCACATGTATTAAATCTGATGATAAATCTGCAAGGTTAATTTCAATGAGGCAATGAAATTCATAGTATACTCATGGATATACTGTGAATGCATTCATCATTGTTTGCTTAATAAAAGGAATTTAAAGCCAGACAAAAAAAATTACATTAATTCCAAATAGTTTTGGTTAGGCCACATAACTATAAATATGATCAAGGAGCATTTTTTCCTTAAAAACTATTCACTAGGTTGACTACATGACACACACTGAAGGTGAATTTTTAAAATTAAATCTTCACTTAGGAAATCATTTAAAGGAATGAAAGTTGCCTAAAAACTGGCAAAGGCTGCATTATTGTTCACATATGCCATTCACAGTGCTTTAATGAGGAATTACAAGTGTTTGGAGGTTGTCAAAACACCTGTTTGTGGGTCAGGAATAGACCATCCAGTCTGAAGACACGTGAGCCTTTACCAAACAATACTAGCAGGACAAAGGACAGCATGGGGAAATATGTCTGCTCTAAAACTTAGATACTAAACTTTAGGGGGAAAAAGTAAAGCATGGAAATTATACCCATCCAAATGCTCTTAAATTGGCCCTGTAATGTGCATAGGTTAACCAGGGATGCAGACTGGATTTTGCATTTGATTTTGAAAAAATTTAGTTATGATTAAAGGCAATAACAATGATGATGATCATCACCAGATCATCACATGCTATTGCTCTTGTTTCTATACTGTACAAGAGATACAGACTGAACTAAACCCTAGTGCAGAGAGAACCAATGCTCTAATTTAGATCTGTGTGGCCAGCAGGTAAACAGGCTGCACTGCTGTGGGTGCAGCCTGTTTCACTGGAGGAGCTGAAATATATTCCATGCATCCCTGAGCAAACTGTGATTGGAGATAATTTCAAGGTTACATATCAAGCTGATGTCCATGCTATAGTCATTCTATCAGGCTAAACTGCATAGCCTGCAGGACTTCAAAAGTGAAGCCCAGAGTTTTACTCTCAGCTTTGTGACCATGCTACTGAAATCTGAAAACCAGTAGGAATGACAGTAATTCCAACAGGACAAACAGTTCCCCAGTGATTTTACTGAAAGTGCAATGGAAATTGCTATGTAAATGCAAATGAATTAACATTTCCTGAAGATAAGGCTCAAGGACTGAGAAAAAGATACTCTTCCAAGGGTAAAGACTTGAATAGGTAGAAACAAGGCTGGTGACATATGGCCTGGTGTTTTTTTCAACTGAGCTCAAAAATTATTTTTAGGGCTGTAATGTTGTTACTCTCTATTGGTCCAAATATTATTAACCATTTGATACAAAAAGGCCCAAACAACTAATAAAATATGGTTTCTGGTGCATCTAAATATCTAGTCCTATCCAGTTTTTTTTATTACCTTGTGAACAATCATTAGCTGAAATGCCGTCATTGTTAGTAGGAACATTACGAGAAGAGCACCTCAGATTCCCTTTGCATGTGAAAGTAGCTTAGCAATTTTTAGAAGATCTGTCTGACAAGATCAGATGGCTGGATTTTACCAATGAAAGGTCTCTGGATGTATAACTTCACAGTCCCAGGTCTGAACAAATAAAAACAAACAAAGGCTATTTTTTTTCCTAAAATTGAGGTAGACTTTTGCATGTGTCATACGTGTCAATACAATGAAGTCCAAAGGAAGTTTTACTGCTTTGTTCCATGGGAGTAGAGCTTGTGCTCTATCTCCCTATCACTCTGAGGGATACCTTGTAAAATATTACCATGCTCTTGGTAAAAAACATTTGATGAAACATATTGCCTTTGCCCCTAACACTTTGTCCACTGAGAAGACTCAAGTGAAAAAATGGCAAAGCGCCAATATTCAGATTTTTAGTTTACAGTCTTTTATTTCTTAGAGAAAATTGTGTTAATGTATTCTGAAATATTGGGTTTCCTCAATAAGACAAATGAAACATTAAAGTGAAACAGTGAAAATAGTATTTTCTCCCCCAGAATTGTCACAAAAAGAGTTCTGTAGGAAAAAAATGTGTTATGTGAAAGTGTGTTATCTTTCAAATAAATACTTGAATGAAACAAAAAGTTAGTCAAAGTGGATTTTAATAGAACAAGCAAAAAATTAAATAGGCTTCAAAAGGAAAATATAGAATTGAGTGAGAAGAGTACATGCAACTCACAAAGTTACATTAGATGGGATAAAACTAGATTATGTGTTCTGAAAACATGCAAATCATTGTAAATTCCTCCCATAAACAGATAAAAGAAAGTAAGGGAATATCAAAGGCTACATACACACTCAGAAGAATAAGGTACCTATCATCCTGTTTATAAAACATCTATAGGTTGGTGTGTTAAGGTTAGCCTTTTTTCTTTCCCAGATTTTCAGCACCTTGAGCTTCAGCCAACAAGTGGAGCTTCTGCTCACACAGACGATGTTTTAATGGTGTCCAGCCCTCACTGCCGTCTTGCCACTCTTGTCACTCCAAGAGTCAGGCAGCCACTTTACGACTCCTTCACCTGGATCACTCCTGGACTGGGGAGAGGATCAGAAAGGTAAAAGCTGGAGAACTTTTGGAGAACTAGCTGTCAGATAAAGACAGTTTAATGAAGAAAGCAAAATCCACGCAAAGAAGGAAAGCAAAAGAAGGCATTAATTCCCTGCTTCCCATGGGCAGGCAGGTGTTCAGCCATCTCCAGGAGGGCAGGGCTGCATCACACGTAACAGTGACACATGACAGATGACAAATGCCATCATTCCAAATGTCCTTCTTCCCCCTGCTTTATATACTGAGCATTCCATATGGTCTGGAATATCTCTTTGGTCAATTTGGGTCACCTGTCCCTGCTGTTTCTCCTCCCGGCCTCCTATGCACCCTCCACCCCCTTGCCAGTGTGGCAGTACAAAAAGCAGAAAAGGCCTTGGCTTCTGTGTAAGCCCTGCTCAGCAATAACAAAAATATCCCTTCAACCTCGTGCTCAACACAAATCCAAAATACAGCCCCATACTCACTGCTGTGAAGAAAGTCAACTCTACCCCAGCCAAAACCAGCACAGTCCCAAATTAACTTTCGATGCAAAGTTGCCTAAGGATTTGCGTAAGTAACTGATTTCCTTCTCCCTATCTATTTCTTCTCTTCTATTTGGCCCACCCATTTGGTGGACCATCTATGGCCACCTGTTTGGTGGATCAAATAGGAAAATGTGAGCTATCACTAGAGCTGGAGGTGTCCAGAGGAACCAACATAGCCATGTGACCTAGCACTATGAGGTTAAGAAGTCAGGTCAAGGTCCTGGCCAACCATAAAGTCATCCACTAATGAAACATCCCTTCTACCCAGTGGACAGGCTGATCCAAAACCTGTGGAAATCCACCTGGCTTCAACAGGCGTGAGAGCAAATTTTCATGAGCTTCCTAAAATCTTGCCTTAGAAAGCCTCTCTTGCAGGTGAAATTCTTAAGGGAAAGATACTGGGAGAAAAATGCCCAAATGTAGTGAATTGGAATATCAAGGATTACAGGTCTGAAGAGCTTCAACTGACATCCTTGTTTTGTCAATTTTACACTGTATATTTCCCATCACGTGAGCTCTTAGTGGAACAAATCATTGTTCCTGTCAACAGCATCATACAAAGAGCCTCTTATAAAGTGTGAATTGAAAAAAACCCTTAAGTTCTCTCAGAAGTAGGATGGCACATGGCAAATATTTCTCATTTCTTTGCTCTAAATGTAAGTCAAAATAATTTACTATGGTTTGCCTTTAAGATCTATTTTGTCTTCAAGTCAGAAAAAAACATCTATTTCTAACACTGCCTTTCTAGTATTTTTTAAGCATGTGAATTTAAAACTTCTTTATTGTTGCTTTTAAATAGAATGGTTTATGTTTAAGAGCACTACATTTGAAAGAGATATTTTTAGACATCTGAAGTGACATGCAATGCAAAAAAAAAATAGCTCTGTCTGTTTTCAAATGAGCTCCAGGTTGGAGAAAATACTCCATTGCCTGCCTATGTATCAATCAGTGAAAGAATAAAAAATAAAGTACTTTCTGTCTTAGCTTTGTAAGCCAAATCTTGGATGCATCTCTGTTGCACACAGCACCACAGCAGAAGGAATAGAGTGTCTCTGTGTATTAGGGAGGATTTTTCATCTCATATATCACTGTCATTTTGGTGTTGTAATTCCAGAGAGTCAGCTAATCTTCTTCTACATTCATATCAACACAAATAATTTAAAATAATAATTTGAGGTGTTGGGGTTTTTTAATAATTTGTCTTCCCCACAACTCCTCCTGCCTGTTCTTCCTTCCACAATAGATGGATAAAGCAGATGTGTCAGCAGTGAGCTTTTTTAGCCAAATGCCTTGTTGAGTTCAACCCACGTGTCTGCCTAACAATGAGTAGAGCATTCCTTGCAGTGGCCTTGGTGCATTACAAAAGGATTTAGTGTCACCACTTTCCAAGCTGCATAACAATTCTTTACAAAATATTACAGCAAATAATAAAAGGACTCTCTTGTACACACCTCAGCTCAAAAGCAGCCATTCAAAAGTAAGCAGAATGACTGAAAGGGTTACTTCAGTGAAGTATTTTCTGAGATTTTATAAAAACATCAACCAAAGTCCACTTGTCACTGGCTGTGCACAAATTACTTCTTGTGAAGATTGCTGGAAGAGGAAAGTTAATATGAGAGCTGCTGGCAAGAATAGTAGAGAAATAACTGCTAGCTACAGAAATCTGCTTAGGACTCTGAAAAAAAAAGGTAATCAAATAGAGAGCAAAGAGAAAGGGTCAGTTCTCTGTGGCTGGGCAAAGCTGGATTGAAGAGCTGGGAAAAGGGAAGAATATTCCTGAATAGTTTAGATCTAAGAGGGAAGATGTGTTCTTAGAGGCATGAGAAGCATCAGATTTGTCAGGCAGACAAAGATGAACCTAAATGCTTGTAAGCAAAAGGCTAAAAGAAGATTTTTGTAGCTGGTGAATCAATTATCTCAGTGGGGAAGATTTAGCCAGTGAAGGGTTGGAAGAGATGATGGAGGAATTCAGCAGTTTTGACACTGGGAAATTTTTAACTGCAAGGACTGGAAAGGTGAAACAAAGGAGTGTCAGAGCAGAGACTCAGTGGAATTATAGCAAGATAGGAAAAATGCACTGTTGTGCTCCACTTATGTAGAGGTCTCTGGGCTATTTGATGCCTAAACACATTGCATCTAGAATTCTGGCGAGTTTTGCTTTGAAAACTTAACACTTTTCTAAACAGCACAAGTTAAAAATGAAAGCAAAAACTTCTAAATGGAGCAGCTAATTTGAACCTTTTAGATAACAGGGATGAAATAAATAGGGGTAAAGGGTGTCATCCGTGAAGTTGTGGAGGTTCCCTCACAGCTGCCCTAAAATGCAGTGTTTCTTTCAGGGTCAGAGCTGCTCTGTTGTGCTTCAGAGTGTGCAGGGACTCTGCACCTCCTAAGGCGAGGACGCCTGGCTCAGCCCGCAGCAGTGTGACCTGAAGTGACACCCTGATGACTAGTGAGGTTCATATTATTGGACTCCTCAAGTGCGTGCTGTGGGCTGCAGGGGGTAGGCAGTGCTTGGACGGCACACATCTGTCTATGTGATCAGAATGACCAATCTACCTTTATGAGATTCTTTTAAAACAAAGAATGATCTTTGTTAGGCTCTGGGGGGCCCTTACCACCAGCGTGAAGCGTACTTATTAACCATAAAACCATGTTGAAATTGATAATAGTCAATATTCCTGCAGGGGAATGAGAATCACCAGGCTTGCTTGGGCAAAGGTAACTCTATGACACAGAACCAAGAGACAGACCCACACCCCAGCCTGTGGCCCCAGGCTCTCCAGACATGACTGCTGACTCCCAGCTTTGCTAAACTGGCTGCATCAGAAGTGGCATCCCCATGCATTTTAGGTTAAAACTGGGTTCTGAATATTGTCAGTTAATTATCTGATTTCATGCCCACAAAACTTCACTAGGGGTACACCTGATTTTGAAATCGCTTCTGTACTTTTATTTAGCCTCCACACAGATAATTACAGCGGTGTGGTATCACTATGGCTAGACACATCATATTGGCTCCCCTGTGTAAAAGGGAAGGAGATTTTGTAGTTTTGCCCTTTTAGACTATTTTTTTTCTTAATCCTAAACTTTCAGCAGCATTGAAACAAAGGACTGAAATACTTTTGAAGGCTACATGAAAAATTCAGGCCTTCCTTTACCAATTTCTCTTTGTTTTGTGATCTCCCAGAGCAGGGTGGCACATTGTAGAAGATACAAAGAAGAAGAAATATTGCATTAGGAGCACAACGCAAAACATAAAATGGATCTAGAAAGAAAATAAGGAACAGGGAGTCAAAAGAAATTATTTCCAAAACATTTCTAAATGTGTACCTCTTTATGCTATACCAGTGTAAATGTGTGTTGACACAGCCATCAGAGCAGTCTCTCTGGGACTCAACATTTGACAAGGTTAGAAATTCTGTAGAGAAGAGACTTGTGTCTGACTCTGTGTTTCCTTCAAAGAGGAGTATGAATATGTAGGCTTGGATAGACTTGGATTCTGTTTAGAGGGAAGGAAGGTGAAGCAAGATGCAAAAAATTATTTCACCCATCCCACCTAAATGAAATGAAATGAAATCCAAGGTCTGATATTGAAAGGAAACCACAACAAAGGTCAGGGCTGACTGCCTGAATCCTAAACAGATAAGTCATTGACAGCTACAAAAAATTACTTAACTCTAGGATAGCTCATTTAGTTGTCTTTGTGCATGTAAGAGATATCCATTTCAGTTGCTGAAATACTGGCTACTCTAAAAGCCAATTTTTGCATTAGACCTTCTTCAAAATGTGGACAGTGCCTGCTATTGTGTGGTGGTGACACAAAGCACACAGAAGGATGAAGATGCACTTTTTATTTGTGCAATTGCCAAACAAAGTCAATGGCAGTGAAGCAGCAAAAATTAAATACCAGGAGTGGCAAATAGAAGAACGGGGACTGCAAGCGAAATCATCTATTCATAATTAAAAATTGATTGGAGACATAATTCCTTGTGGCTAAAATAAAAGAAACCACTTCATGCCTAGCTGCGAATGGAGTTCAGTTTGGCAGCATCTAAAGACTGTCATGTCATTAGCCCTTTATAATCCTAACCACATGCTTCCTCTCCTAGCTCCACCACAAAAATCCCAATCAGATTAAGCATTAATTACCTCCTTCCTTCATTCACAGGTGCTACAAAGAATTCAGTCTCAAAGTAGCATCCACGTTGCATTTTAATTGAACTGATGGAGCTGAAAACTGAAATACATAAATAGGAGATGCCATAATAGTGGCACTGCACTGCAATATTTCAGGAAAGACTAGAAGGTCCCCTAAAGATTTGTGGGATTTATGTAGGAGATTTTATGGCCACACTATATCCCTCAGCACATGGTGCTGCTGGCACAAGCTCCTTCACTCACCAAGGGCTGGGCTGAGCTTCACTATGCTGGAGACCTGATTTTGGCTGGGGTTATGTGGCTGCAGGGCCCCCCATCAGGGCATGCACAGCAGGATGGGACAGGGTGGCCCTGGAGGTGCTGGGTTAGTGCCTGGCACCACGGGGGGCTCCAGCTGCCACAGCATGACTGTGGGCCAGAGTGTGGGTCACCTGGACACACCACAACTCCTCATGGCTGCCATTTAGGAGAGAGAAAGGGAACTGGGGAAACTTGCTCCCCAGAAATAATGGAGAAGACAAATGCACCTTCACTGCTAGGTTTCTTTTGCATTTCCTTTCAATGAGACAGGATTTGAATGAGTCCCCATCATCCCTGTATGCTCCTAAAATCCTTTCCACATACCTCCCCTTTCCCTCCAGAGTTAGTCTCACCACTGTGTTCACATGATATAAAAACCTACCTTCACCAGTACATCATTTTCAGATGCCCAAAGGCTCTTTCTTTAAATAAATGCCTGGAATTTGGGTTAAAAATAATGATGATTAATAATTTTATTCCTAAAGCACTCCCCCTGCTGATGGACTCTGAGAGAACTGTACTATATATTCAAGTATATGATAAAATATAGGAAAACATAAGAGTGGTCACTGAACAAACCTTGGTAACCTGTAAGAGGGATAAAATAAGACAGTGAAAAAGGACTGAATCCCAAGAAAAAAGAGCAAAGACTGTGATAGGAAGACATGAATATGGAATAATCATATAAAAATTTGGTAAGAGGTAAGAGACCTTTCTCACATTTCTCAGTTAAGAGAAAAAGGGATCTTTGAATTCAGTGCAGAGTAACTTCAGCAGCTTAGGACCATTCCAGCACACTCCTCTCTGCTGGAGTGTGGCATTCCCTGAGGTGGCAGTGCTTAGTGGAATTTGCTGCATGTGAAGGGCTCGGTGTGTGCTGAGGGAATTCAATGAGCTCAGAGAGGATGTCATGAATGCTGCCAGGGCTCGGACTGTTCCCAGCTCCTAAAAGCCCTTCCCTCCCTACTCAAATCAAGCAGTTACTTCTTAGGTAGTCCATGTAAAACAATCCTGTAACACACTAATGGCTAGAAATGGAGGCCTGAGCAAGCATGCATGTTGACAGCTCTGAAACACAGAGAAAGGAGTGGAGAGCACGGGAGAGGTGTGGAAGGGGCCCTTACTGACAATCATGATAAATGTTTGTGGCTTTTCTTTCACACTTGGAAGTGTAACAAACACCAGATTAAGCATTTGCAGGTAGGAATTTGGGCAATCTTTATTTAATGTCAATTCTATGTGTAATACTATTGTGTGGCTTTATTATTACAATCTGTTTCTACAGCTCCCTCTCTCTGTGCCTACTCCCCCCAGCTCCCACTGCAGTCAGACATGGAAACTAAGGATGACCTGTTTCTACTGACAACCTTCTCTCACATCTTTAGAAACAATCATGCATTTATAAAGGGCTGCAAATATAGTTCTCTTAGTATGCTTAAAAATCTATCCAGCTTTTCTTTTCATAGGAACTGTTTTTTAAAATATCCAACAGTCCTTCCTGTCCTGTTCCTTTCTAAAAGAAGAAAAAGTGTCACAATGGTAAGTCACCAGAAGGGAGGAAAAAAAAATCAGAAAGCTTTTCCATGGCATTACCTAGATAATCCAGTCCACATGTAGCTCTGCACATGAGCAAGTGACCCCATGGACTGGAGCAGGTCTCCACACACATGTGTGAATCAAGGCAGCATAGTTCTGTTTGCAGGATCTGAGTTCTGCTTCAATTCTGAAACAGAGTAAGATTCACATGGTTGTGATTCACATTGAATTTGAGCCTCAAATTTGAACATGCCAGCTTGTCATCAAGCTAGCTGCCTTTATTTTATTTTTGGCTTTTTCTTTGTCAGTGCAAGCTTCTTATATTTCAGACATATATTTTGCGAGGCAGCTCAGTCTGTTGAGCCAGGATCTTTCATCAAGGAAAGAAAAGTGCATTTCTTGATTCTTAGAGAAAGAAGAAAACATTGCTTGCTTTTTGGAATACATCCAAACTGTCTGTGACACCTTAAAATACCATACAAGTAGTGCAATTTGTCATAAATTAAACTATAAATGGGCTTTAAAACACATAGTCTGATTAGCATGTGACCAAGTATAGCAGTCAATAGCAGTCAATAACACATCCTGATACAATTCTACAGCTCTAATGGTCTCTAGGGATTTTACTGAATCTCCTGTGAGATTCTGAATGGATGCTGAATGAATGGATTCACTGTTTTGCAGCATAATTCTAATTTTTATTGCAATGTCCCTCCTAATTTTGTCCTCAAGTCTTCTGGAAGCTGTGGTTTGATGCTTTTTCAGCTTTGTTCCTCAGATCTCCATAGGCAACAACTCCACCACCACAAAAAGAATCCCCAATCCCAAATTTTGACTCTATCATTAAGATACTAAACAAGCAAGCAATCTTAATATTTTTTTGTAAGGAAGCCAAAATAGTTCAGTTTTTCCATAGTGATGGATGAGCAACTAGAAAGATGGTTACCCTTTCCAGTTCTGCATCATGTCCACAATTTATCCTCTCATTACAGGCTGAAGGCTGTGGCAGAGATTCCCATTTCAGACACCATGCATCACTGTCATGACTGTGTGGCTTGAGGACAAGAGTAGGATCACAAATGGACAATCAGACTAAGATTAGAAGCTGAGAAACTCGCTACCATCTCACCTCTGTGAAGACATGACTGTTAAAAGAAGCTGTATTTCTGCTTTTCTTCTCTATCACAGCCCTATGGAATTACGTGTCAGTTAAGGGATGTGAACATAATGTGTGGCCTTGCTATATTCCAGAGTTCCAACCTGTGCTAGGAAAGCTTGCCCAGTTTCCTCCAGGTGAGGTTCCCTCCCCCCAGATCAT
The DNA here is from genome assembly GCA_013399835.1 of Leptocoma aspasia. Classification (NCBI taxonomy): domain Eukaryota; kingdom Metazoa; phylum Chordata; class Aves; order Passeriformes; family Nectariniidae; genus Leptocoma; species Leptocoma aspasia. The sequence goes on along the minus strand of VXAX01001645.1, from coordinate 298,937 downwards.
ATTGAACATCCAAGATTAGCCCTGGGGAAAACTTCATTGAATAGAAGTCATATTTTAGTATTAAAAAGACATTTTTCTTTTTACAATAACTTTAAACTAGAGTGAAAAAACCTGAAAATTTCATCATGAAGCTGCAAACTGCTTTTCTGCAGAACTGCTTTTATTAAATTTGTCCATTTCTCACAATTATGGTAGAAATAAATAAAAGACCATGACTGCTATGCTTTATTTTATTTTACTTGACATTTCATAGCAGTTTTCATTATCACTAGCACACAGAGAACTAGGACCTTCTTCTTAAACTACACTAATGTGGCCATTGAAAAACTGAAGAGTTGAAAGCAGAATCTCATCTCTGCATCTCCTAGTCAACAAAAATAATGCAGTAAGTACACGCTAAAACAATAGCACTTTGTATACTTAATAGTATACTTAATACTTAATACTTAATAGTATACTTAATACTTAACAGTATACTTAATACTTAATAGTATCTATGTGAAATGTCATATGTGGTCAGCATGCTCTGAACTATAAAATATCTTTATATGTTTAAAGGATAGAACTGTACAAGGTATTTCATGTAGCGTTTTATAGCACACCAGTATATCTTTTAATACATGTGCCAGAGAATCAAAGAGATCTTTTGACTACATACTATGTGATGTTTTCATTAGATACTTCTATAATGTGGTGGTGATTTGATAATTTATCTCTCTATAGTATAGTCCATTGCCTATACTATAGGCTCTTTTTCTCAACAGCTTCCTTATGGCTACGTGATGGTTTGAAAACTTGGGATTACTTCCAAAAAGCATAAGCAGAAGAGAGTTGTTCTAACTGAAAACAATTTTGCTAAATAAAGAATAATGCTTCTATAAATATATATTAACTGCAGACTGCCTTAATTTATTTGTTTTCAGATTAGTTCTGCTTTTGTGTACTGGATACTGTAGAATACTGTACAAAATTCAGCCCTTTCATGTGACTGCATTGAAATCAACACAATGGGATAATTGTGAAGAGTTTCCAGCAAATTATATGAACTTAAACTGAATAAATATAACACGAGGATAAACCTAGCCCCTAATTAGATAATCACAACTGCTTTCCCTTCCCTTCCCTTCCCATGCAGGCCTAGAGGATGATGATGAAATGTAAACAGTACCTGAGCCCAATACAGACAGGAGCCTGTCAGTTATGGCTGAGTGATTTGACTACTTCCAATTGGAAAAAAAAAAAGCAAGCTAGAGCAGGATTTGAACAGAGGAAGAGTCAGCAAAATCAGAAACAACTCACAACTTCTAACCACAGCCACCAGGGAGAATACAAACAACAAGTTTGTATTCCTTGGGTTGCTTTGTGTTTTGCTTTGTGAGCTTTACAGACATCAGACTTTGATTTTTCCCAACCAGGAGTAGGTATACATTGGGGTTTTTTAAGCATATATTTAGGATATTTATGGATACCACTTCCATTTCAAGTCAAAACAACACAGATCCTTCTCTGGTATGAAACGCTTGTTTCGGAGAAGAAGTGGATACAAGTAACACTGGTGACTTTCAAGTCACATTTGGGATCTCTGCCACAGGTCAAACAGCTGTCAGATTTATTGGTGCTCCAAATCAATAGACAAGGCACACATTTTCACATCTGTTCAAGCCACCAAACCAATTGTTTTGTCTTTTGTTTACTTGCAGACTAAGGCTCAAAATGCAGTTAAGGCTCTGTGCCCAAACCACGTCAGAACTATAAGAGTTAAAAGCATATCTGATGGTAAGCTGAGGAAAGGCTTACAAAGGTGAAAAAATGGGACACCACTTTGGCCAAGCTATGCTTCAGAAAGAAGAAATCCATGATATACAGCCTGGCACCTGGCCTAAACTATTTAATCTGTTACAAGGTTGACAGTTTTGGCATTTCTGTCTTTCATTGTTCCTTACCAGTTTGTAATGCCTGGGTTACAGCCGCTCCTGGTAGGCTCTGGAAGCCCTTCCCTACAAGGAGGCCGTTCATCACTGTATCTCCAAGGAGTCTGAGGTCTCCAACTCCATACATAGACCTGCCCTTGGAGTTAAACAGAGAGTGTGCTGTTAACTATTTAACTGTTAGCCAAATGAAACTCATATATTACAGTCTTAGAGTATAAGTAAAACAGAACAACACAGTTTTAATTGCTATTTCTACAATAAAATTGTGGCTTATTTATAAGTTGGGATTTTATTACCTACTGCAATTTATACACACTTTATCTGGAAGTTCATGGTGGGCAACAAAGGACTGCTCACATTTTTTTTTTGTGGTTTTTCCATGAAAGCATAACTGAATCTTAAAATATGGTAAAGTAGTTTATAAGTGAAATGAAAAAAGCTTACATGGAAGATTACATAAAATACATCTGTCTTTTCAAACCATTGAAATATATAAACAACTCATTAAAAGCTGAAAAAGCCAAAGAAAAGGACAAAAGACCTTTCATTAAAAAGCCGTTTTGAACAGATATTTTTCTGCTTTTTGAAAGACAGGACGTTACATTGTTCCTAGAAAGATGATCTCAAATAATCAGGAAAAATACCAAAAATTTCAGCGAGTACTATCCTTAAGAGAGCTTATGCTAAAGCTTACAAAAAAAAAAATTGCAAGTGGAGATGTCATTTTAAATAGAATCCAGGCTCTTATTTTTCCATTGCAAAAAGTTTTCTTTTATGTCAAATGAAATTTTAAGATCACCTATGAATTTGCAACTGAACCCTTTACTGCCAAATCTGATTCCAATCTCTAAAAAATCTGTTTCTGTAATATGGCCAGCAATGCAGTAACTTCTAAAAGGTAGCCAGACATATTGGCAAAAAAATATATGTGGTTGATCAACTAAAACTATGTAGTAGTTTGGGAACAATCAATCAATTTCCAGAACCTTTAAGGCATGCAGTTGCTGTGAGGATATCCAAGAACAATAGTAATTGCTAATGTACTAATGGCTAATGTACACAGATGTTTTTGAGATGGTCTTGTCTTTATTTTTTTATTTTCAAAATGCTTCTGCATTATTTTAGGCTCTACTGTTAGACAAAAAAATAAACCCATCACAAATAAATTCCAGATAATAATACAAATGTAGAGGGACAGTAGGTGTCACTTTGCACCAAGGTAAAATAAGCACTATCAAAAAGAGGTTTGTGTTCAACCAGTGTTTTCTCAGTCTGTGCTTACCCACATAAGAGACTTGCAGACTTAAACAGGCACTTAGGCAAAAATGCAGAGAACTGCACACAATGCTGGGATACTTCTCTGAGTTACTCCTTGAGGCATCATAGCTGGTAATTTGAAAGATGCTTCAGTAACTTGAAAACTGTTCTGTCTAAATGTAGAAAATGTCTCATTTTTAGTAAACAAAGCTGAGCTGATCACTTCCACCTTCACACTTCAGCCTGCCTGGCATCCAGGAACTCTCCACTAAATTCCTTGAGGGACACATTAAAATATAGTGCACAAAGTCACCCCTAAAACAGGCAGTAAGGAACAGTAACCCATAAAACATAGTAGCACTTTCTGAAGTTCTTTAGAATAGCTGGGGGAGGATTCCAACCACTCCCATAATACTGTAATACTGTGGTCTGAGCTCTGACCAAAGAGATGTGTGACCAAGGTTCACTTCCTGGCTATATCTCAGAGGATTTTAACTCCCGTTTACCACTTCCTGACTCTTTATACATCAGGTTGCTGGCTTCCATCCTGAGAGAGGTTTGTGTATGTATATTACATTAAACTCGTCTTGGATAAGTTAGCAGACTCAGCAGAGGAACCAAGAGATGGGCAAAAGCAGCATCCGTGTGAGGACAGTTCCTAACTCACTGTGTGTTCTACTGTAAATTATGGAACCGCCTTTAATCCCCTTAAAAACACTTTCAGAAATCTGTGATCAAAGTAGACATAATAGCCCTGTCACATGAAATGAAAGCCCAGATTTTTGCACTTAAACCACCATAATCCTATTTAGGTCGTCTGAGAATGAAAAGTGTTTGAGTTCTACAGTTTTGCTTTCCCTGATGAAACCATCTGCTTTTCCACTCCAGAATCCTGATTCTGATGTACTCTACTTGCTCCTTTGGCAACAAGTGCTGCAGAAATGGTCATCCCTTGAACTGGCATCATCTGGTTGTTTTGGGCTTTTTATTGGGATCAGTGGGTACTGGATTGTGCCTAGCAGGCAGATGAACTGAATCTGACTGAAGTATTTTTGTAAAAAAAATCTGTTAAAAACTATGCCAAACACATAACATTACTTTTCTGCATAAATTTGACAAGTTGCATCATTGTTAATATGATGATTTTTAAAATCAGTGTAAGATGTTTCCAAAGCTACTATGGTCACCCAGATCAAGGTGGAAGATTGGGTTAAACTTTACCTTGAGTATTTTGGAAACACAACTTTTATGACATAGAACCCAATTATTCTTTTTCATGTTTTTTCTCTTGCTATAACTCCATTTGTTTCAGAGATCACAGTTAAAATTTTAAATATTTTCAGGTGATTTTGATTCATATTTCCCTGATAAACTTTAATAAAACAGATCAGATTACTCTGCCCTATGAGTCAGTTAACTATGCTCCTATTTATTTGAGGAGCAGTTCTTATTTTCAGGTATTTAAAAATATTTTATAACCTTGAATATTTTTTTCTTTTCTCTCAAAGGTTAGCAGCAATTCTCCTGTACATGGAACATTTGTGATCCCAAATCATTAACAGAATCTGTGTCTAGACTAAATACTACATTTTAAAGCAAAGTATTTAAAAAACCAGCTACTCCTCGATTTACATACCCAGGCTTAAATTTTAGGTGTTTGTTTCCACTGTAGCAGATGATGATGTCATTAACACCTAAATCAGGACAGAAAAATGCCTGGTTTTAGGTGTTAGTGACATCATAATTAATTCAGGGAGCACATTGCACCCAGAACTTCTAGACCTGGCAAGAAAAAGAACTGATGTCAAAACACACAAGATACTCATGTCTAAGACAAAAACTAACCAAGATCTCAATGTGGAGATCTTAAAAACTTAAAAAAATAAGTTTAACAAAACATTTTGCTGTTCACAAAGAAAAGGGTTGAAAATATGTGTAAAACATATGTTTTGGTGTTTTGAAGTGGTTTGCTTCTAACAATAGAACTGCACACTCATCACTGGTCATGGGATAAATGTGGTTTGGAGGATCTGTGTTATGCCAAGACTCAAAGCATTTAATATGAGCTTTGTTTTGGAGCAATGGCAACAGCAAAAGTGAGCTGACATGCAGACAGTGGTGACTTCAAGCTTCTGAAAGCTACATGATCACTTAAGATCCAATGCTTCAAAAAGTCCCGTGTGACACGAAAACATGTGACCCACTAACCAGCTGCAAGACTTTCCCAGACTCTCATCAGCAGCTCCACCTTCACAAGCTCTGCTAGAGCCCAAAGGATAGTAAACTCCCTTCCTGCACAAGTCTTTTGCTTCTCAGGCTGTGCTTCATCTCTTTGCATAAATTGACTGGTTTATGTCTGTTACTGGCTCTGTACTGCGTCTCCTCAGAGGAAAAGCTCAAGGGCTGCTGGTGCCTATAGTTAGCTAGCAGTGTGCCAGAAAGCACAAGTACACAATTATTTTCCAAAAGCAATGTACATTTTACACAGTTAAATATTGTGTGGCTGTGGATATAAATCCAAACACTTAAGGATATATATTCAGTCAATTACTTATTGTATGTATTCTCAATTTTGCATACATTCACACACTTGCAGAGCCACTCATGCTATTTGCACATTTTTCCCTGTTCAGTTTTAATCTGTTGGGGCCCAATTTCTATTTGTAATGGGAGATGATCAACACAGACACAGAGCCCTCAAGAGTGTTTGACATCTCTCAATCCAGACCCATCTTTTCCTCTCTAAGACTCTCTGCCCCTCACCCATACACTTTACAGCCCTGCAAAATACGGCCACAGCTACAAAGGCTGGAATAGACTAGGAAATTTAGGGTCATCTGAGAAAATGAAACAAAGAGATCTAAGAGCCTTTGAGTGGCTCTGCTGCTGTCCCATGTCACCCCTTGAAAGCAACGAAAGGAGCCAATGTTATCTTGTTTTTTTGTGAGACTCACACTTTGCTTTACCTTAAATTCAGGCGGAAATGGTAGGATTGACAAGACCAGCAAAAGCAGGTCATCAGCACAGTCTGAGCTTGCTTGCCTTACTCAGGCAAGTAGACACCATGATGTTAACCCATAGTAAAACCCCACACATGAAGTGCTTGCAGGCTTAGGTCTCCCACTGGACACTCAAACTTCAAAACAAGTAAATAGTGAGGAGAGACAGGAAAGGAGAGAAAAAAGTTCTGATGAAGCATGAATGGAAAAAAGAGTGGCAATAACATCAATTGTTGAAGTACCATTTATGTTCATGACATAAGGTCTCACCCATCTGTCACTTCATTTAACAGCAGAAGGTGGGGGCAGCCCCTCCATGTCCAGTCCTGTAGTCTGCATATTTCTTTAACCTTTAAAATCACTTCCGCAATTTCTTTTAAACAGGGATTACCAAACTGGCAACAAACTATAAAAGTAAATGCATTTACAATATGCCCTCTAGATAGCTTTACTGTCACGGAAATAGTTTTGCTGTGATCATGGGCTGTAGGAGCAAAAGGCTGGCAAAATTACATGGTTTGCAATGATAAAATTCAGGTTTCAGCCAAACATTTTGCTTCTAACCTACAGCCATCTCAGCTGTGAAGTGCTTATTAAGTTCCTTTTGTGACCACAGGACCTGCAGTTTGTAAATGCTGCAGGTGTGAAGGCATTGTGTGGCACTTTTAGGTTAGTGAAAGAAGATTGTTATTCATGGGTGAAATATTCCATTTATTCAGTGGAAGAGAAGTAATGTGTGTGGGGGTGGAAAGTGCAAAGCTGGTGATAGAAAGACATAAATAGAAACAGACTTCTGTAGAGCACCTCAGCCATTCCATCTTCCATCGTATTGCTGCTTCAAGCTTTTACGTCTCCCCACAATGGCCAAGCACTGGGATTTTTCCTCTAATGACACAAACTTGCTGTGTCTCCTGCCACTACACTATTTTTAAAAGTTTACCTAACCTTACTTAATTGTCATGGAGTAACAGTAATAGTGCCAGACCAGTGGCTTTGACATCTTTTTCTATCTATTCTATAGAGTTGAGTGTGATTAGACTGTTGCTGCTCTCATTCACATAGGACTACATCCCCAGAAAGTTGTGATTGAGAGTAGGCTTCATAAATACAGTATTATTTTATACTTATATACTCGGAGGTTGGTGGAGGACTTCTGATGGACAAGTGTATTTTTCTGCTTTCAATGAGATCCTGACAGTGTCTCTGATGTATCACTATGAAGTTGTTAAGATAGAATATATGAATGTTTACTGAACTTCTTGTCGTGCCAACAATGTAAAAAATACAGTACATGTAGATATACTACATGCAGCAAAGGGCAGAACACTGAAAAGTGACTTTTGAAAGCTACATTTAATCCCTCATTTTTTTTATTTTCTTTTTTAATCTGGCTACAGGCATGTGGGAGTCTGAATTTTTCAGCTCCAACTGTGCTGCATTTTTAAGTCAACTGGGGAGGCGGGAAGCAAATTCGCATGGATTGTAATGCTGGCTGACATATTGAAGTATTGACAAATCCCACCAAAATGGAAAAAAAAACCTAGATGATATAGACAAATATCTAACATGACTTAAATTCTAAGACAATTTTTTCTTTAAAGAGAAGTTTGGAAAACTGAACTGAAGTGGGTTAACACTGAAACTGCTCCAAACTGAGTAACACAGCAGATTCCCTTGCTTACACCTCTTCTAGATAACTGGCAGCTGCTGAGTAGACAGCAATATTTCTCATTACTAACATTAAATGGAGAATATTCTATTCTAGGATAGGAAGCTAGGAGAAACTTAAGCAACATCTGAATTCACCTAGCATTCAAATTAAAGGATGGGGGGGGAAGAGTGTTGTCTCGGCCAGGGCACCAGCTTATTTTCTGCTAGATCATGAAATCTTTACAATTGTCAGAGCCTCAACACCTTATTCACAAGACACGGACATGATTAAGTACTGACACAAGGACACTAATACCTCCTCTCCAGTTACCAGCACACGTCCCCCTGCACCATTTGCAAGACCCTAAGGCATTGAAGGGAGCAAATCCTGATCAGCAAGATGCCAGCAAATCACCCACAATAGCACTAAAGTTGGAAGATAATAGTTACAGCAACAGGAACAACAATGGCACATTCATCTGTTTTTTAGCAAAGGCTTTTTTTTTAGCATTTAAATATATAACAGTACATTACAAGCCCGAATCAAAAGACAAGTGGAAAAGAATTTTGAACCCGCATTTCTTTCAGACACACATTACTTCAGGCATTTGAAGAAAGTGTCGAACAGCTTCCCCACCCACTTTCTCAAAGTGGAGGAGAAATTGCTCTCAAATGTTGGTTATAAACTTGTAATCTGAACTCCAGCCACTCGGCAGGGCTGCAGAAGAATTTACGATGTGCTAAATATTTCCTTTGTTCTTCCCAGTGGTAGCCTGCTGTAGCAATTAGAAAGCAACTGACTGCACATGTAAACTGTGGCTCTTTTCTAAAGAATTGTTGATAATTGTTAGAAGCCTTCCTAAGCAGGACTTGCTCTGCTAATACAGCAATACTTTGGGTGTGTCTGTATTAATTGTCTGTATGATTTTTTTCTCATCTGCTAATCTTAGTGATGTCCTCTAAATTCCTTACTACTGACAGAAAGCAGACACAACTGTCGACCATTGCTGTAATTTAGCCATTACTAACTGGGTTCCTGAATCCCTCTGTCTTTATTGGGCACCTAGGTAGCTTCCATAGGAACAATATGTCCATGTACTTATCCAAACCGCTACAACAACATTTGTTTCCATTGCTGCATGAATATAATGCAAAATTAAATGCAATTCTTCTTGATTCCAAAAAAGAAAACAGTGTCCTAAACCATTCTGTTGCACACTGAGAGCACAGGACATTGAACCCCACAGTGGCAAATTTGAACTTGCTATGAAAGAAATTGCAAAAAAACGTCCCTTGGAAAGACTGCAGGTTTTGCAAATAGGAAAGATGGCTTTAGGAGCTATCCCCCCACCATCATCCATTGCCTTAGCCATAACTACAGACAAGGTACCACGCAGGGCAAAGCAGATAAACTGGCACAGCTGCCATAACAGGAGCACAGGACATGCTGAAGGTGGAGGCCACTAGCGAGAAGATAACAAACGCACGAAGCAGTGACACCAGTGCTCTCCTGGGAGTGAAAGCTCCTGGTGAGGAACATGTTAGTTCTGCTGGGAGCAGCTTTAGCAAGCCTTTTGCGGTCGGTGACCTCCTGCCCAGGGCTCAGTATGCAGGTGCTGGCCAGGAGCCAAGGGCAGCCCCACAACCTTGCTGCCTGTGCTGCCTCTGCAAAAGAGGTTGAGAGCAGCGAGGAAGCCAGAGGGAAAGCTTCCTCTGCGTGCCAGCAGCAGGATCCATGGGATTTGGCCTTGGAATTCCTGTGGAGTCTTAACCACTACATCAAAGTCAGCTCCTTGGCATTTGTATGTTATTGCTTAGCCCCCTGGCTTTCCTAATCCTGGGGATGGTGTACCATATTTTCCCTCTGAAGCCTGAGGGAAACACAGTTCCCTAGTCAAAAAGCAGCCAACATCCATTGAAAAGACAGCAAAATACCACCTCTGGCAGGTGACCTTCAATGTAAACCAACTCCTCTGTGGTGGCCTTCACCCTGTTGCACCACCTGGCAGTGTGTGGAATCACTTTATTTATAGTCTATACAATGAAAAGTTGAATGAGCTGGATGGTTCAGAGTTTTGGTAATGAGATACAGAGGTTTCTGTTTTGGGCTTGCCGGGTCAGACTCAGGCTGGACCGGTGTAAAGGAGTGGAAGTCATTGGCATCCAATTGTTTCTCAGCAATACGTGTGAAATGGACTTTGTTTGTGCACCCTTCCTTTGGAGGCTCTGTAGACAAGCCAAGGAGGAAGGCAGACTCAATACCCTCTTTCTTCCCTAGACTTGACCCTTACCAGGCAGAGCAAAGATGCTCCACAGCCAGTGCTTTAACACCTTCCTAAGAATTTGGTAAGGCACGTTTCCCAGAGCAGATCCAAACTCCTGGTGACGAAGTTGGCAGAATGGATCCCAGCTTATGCTACTGCCTCCTATACTTTAAATGTAAGCATGAATGAAGAGACTCTCCAGACAGCACTCACATATCCATCTGCCACAAGAACAAGTCATGCTTTTACTCTCTGCTATTGCACTGGCTGTGGTATTTCAGACACAGCCCTGGCATCGGTTCTTTCATTGAAGACAACAACCCGTGTACTTCTTCAACTGGGCAGTTTCTCATCGCTGTTATGAACTTGTATTTCTTTGGATTTTTAGGGCAAATTAATAACCTCTGAGATCAAATCATCCTCTGTGCCAATGTGAGTGCTGAATATTGTTGCGGTTAAGTTTTCACAGGACTAAAGGGTCCATCATCCTGACACTCCAGTCTCATAAGATGCCTTGAAGCATAATCCCACTGCCATGTTACAGGGAGAATCCTGATGATCCCACTGTTTTGCAATTTTAGTACTGATATGAACAAAAACTCCATATTTCCCTCCTTTTGTGTCATCAGCACAATAATGGTATATGTGTCCTGGATTGCTTTTAATACTCAGCTTTCTCATATATAAAAATAAAGATACACCAGGTGATAGGAAGAAATCGGAACAAGGAACAAAATTCAGTGAGAGTTGAAGAGAAAGGTAACACTTAGAGGCTACGTTCAAAAGGCTGCAATCAACACATGGATCTATTTGATATTCTTAGTGCTCATTTATTACTTGTTTCTTGGAGATGTATGCTTCTGTCTCAGCTTTATATTCCAGGAACACTGACACCACATGCATTCCCTCACTCTTTTTTTTTTTCCTTGCTTTGACCTACTGAGAGGAACACTTTTCTGCAGGCTCTGCCAGTGTAAGAGGATATCAGTTGTCTCCTGGACTCTAACCTTCCATCAAACTGCAGCTGTAAATCTAAGCACTAAATTGATTAATTTTTAGCACTATGTGTTAAGGCAGAGCCAACAAAGCCAAAATACGATTAACTCATTAGGTGCCACAGACATATTGCAATAGTCCTTGCTGCAAAGAGCTTCTAATTCAAACAGCTAAGACAGACCACAATTGTAAGGGAAAACAAAGGCAAAGTGGACAAGTTAACTCATCTAAATTCTAGAAACAGCTCTGAATAACACAATAACATTTGATGATGCATCACCAAAAAAAATCTAAATGAGATACTACATTTTGGCTATTTTTTAGCAGAACTACATAAAGATGTTTGAAAGACATTGTGTTATGTATTTCCTCTTATAAATGGAATGTTGATGTCGTAGCATTTATATAAGTAGCCTCTTACCCAAGGATTTTAAACAACTACCATTTAGTGCAACCTCCTCATCCTCCAATGCTTGGATAAATATTGACCTCAATTTACATATTGAAGCCTAGAACGTCAAGAGACTGGCTTAGCGTCCTTCTAGAGAATTCAAGCCAAGGCAAGATTCCAGGAGCAGCATGAGTGGTTTTGCCTACTCAGTAGGTGACATTTGCTCTGCATTCTACTGACCTATTTTGTAGTTATTCAGTGTTGGGGTCATCACTCTCAAGACTCAAAGTGTGTTGTGTTAGGCTCAGAGGCGTAGGAAAACTGGATAGAGACAGGAGGACTAAGTCACTGTCTTTCACATGAAAGACAGAGCTGTGGAGAGTGGCAGAGAAAGCACAGGTTAATATGACAGCAGTGATTTGACAGCTTGTGCCATGAAAGAAAAATCCTTCCCATTAGTTTTATAAGGTAGCTCTGATAGAACATGCTCATATCGTTTATTTTAACCTCACTGATCACTTCATTTAGAACATTAGTGAGAAGCACTGCAACAATGAAATTAAAGTTATTAAAGTGCTGTTAAATTTCATCCACTTGAACATCAGCTAGAGCCACAGTAACTTGTGCCAACAGCCTCTGATTATTTTTATACTTTGTTTGACAGACACTTCTGGAAATGTCTTCTTGTTTTACGTCGTCAGCAGAGCTCTCAGGCTAAGTTCCTTACGTATCTCTCAATGCTGCTAAGCTGATTGGCATTTACTTGTACCCCCTCATTGTAAGAATCATGGAGTCTGACTTGGCAAGAATTGTCTCCTTTTTTTTCTTTATTTTGTTTTGAACAGAACAGCTGCCCTCCAAACTTAAGCTTATATGGTCTTATCTGAGAGATGAAGGGGCAAAAATTAAAATCAGTTCTCACTAATTAGAGGAAAGTTGTGCATAAACAATTGAAAGGTCTTTTCATATTTATGGCCTGACATTTCCACAAAAAGCTTAATTGCTTGCATGGGCCTAAAGGGTTATGTTCTTTTTTTAAGTTGCATATGCTGTCTGCCAAATACTAGCTTGGACATGCTGTGAGTGATTTTTGGATCACCAGCAGCTCTTGCTATTTTAGGCTCTGTCACAGCTTGAAATTGTAATTAATTTTGAGGATCCTGACAATCATAATTATGACCATTCTGGTTTCTGATACAGACTATCACACTGCAATAAATTTTTAATTTAAAAATTAAATACCTGCCATAGAGTTGGGCAGGAAACGTGGTTCCTGTACCATGAAACTTGTAAAGATTTCATAAATGCTTCTGTCATGAATTCAAGATTCTCTGAAGCTCTATTCATAACATCATGTGAAGGAAAAGCCAATCAAAATGACTTTTCATTGTGACTTGTGATTGATGACTTGTCATCAATGTTTTGACTTGTCATTGATGTTTTGGACACTTAAGATGAATAAAAGAGACAATTACAGGTTTATCCAGGTGGAACCATCTATATTTTTGTAAAAGTAAACCCTAACTTGAGCTGACTCTTTAGCCAACGACTTTCTCTGTCCCTGATTAAATTGGTTTTTGCTGTTCTGGGGTTTATATAATTCTTTTCATCATATCTTTCATTTTCTCTCCAGTTTTGATTAGGAAATCGACTTTTGGACCCAAGAGATCCCCAAAATATTGTACTGAACTGATGTTCCAATTGAGAGTTTCAATTCCCCTAAATATTTTCCTGTGGGATAAAAAATATAAAGTTTTGAAAAATTCTCATCCATTCCCTGAAACTTAAAAAACATTGTGGTCTTTTATGAGAGGTGAAAATTCATGATGCTTACAACTTCCAGTATGGCTTACATTTCAACTTCACATCACTGGCAATTTATAATAGCAATAATGGCAGGAGTACTTTTCCTTTCTGCTTTTTAGAGACATTGAACTAAAAATTCACTGGAGCTGTGTAGGGAAACAAGCATAGAATGAAAAGAAAGTATTTGTTGGACCTTTGGATTCACTTCTCATGGCCCTGGGAAATACTAATGTCCCTCAGCTTTTCTGTGGCCCTTGAAGAGAGAAAAAGCAGACTGCATTTGCCTAACTGCTTAAGTAAGGACATGCGTCACGCTGTAGTCACTGTTTTCTGAGATTTATCCTCCCTCTTTAGCAGCTCCCATTAATAGCAGAAGGAATGACACAGCTACACAAGGGAGGGTGTCCCTTCTGAAAGAATACTGTTGTGTGTTATTTGAAATACAACACTCAAGGCCAGCGTGTACCTTGCAGGTTTTGGCTGATTTGGGGTACTGCAGAGCCTCAGTGTAAGTAAGGAAGCAGCCCAAGGAGCTTCCTAGGGTATGTGCTCCTAGCCTGAGATGACACCTGGTTAAAGAAGCGAAGACAGGCAGTTCTGTGCAATCCCCTCCCTGTGAAAAGTGACAGTTTGGCTGCCTCAGAGTACAAGAAAGAGAGTAAAAGCAACGCCTGCCTTCTTGTCTGATCCAGGGGCATTTCTTCTATCACTGGGATCAAGAGAAGCTTTTTCTATGTTCCCCCAGCGCAGCAATACCAATTCTACCTGCTTTCATAGCATCCTTTTGTTCTCCCTTGGGATAGAGTTAACCTTTAGGACACAAAATATAGTTCTACTTTCCTATTTGTATCATAGTCAAACAGTTCTTTCAGGAACCCTAAGCCCTAATATCATGCACATTTGAAAGGATTATTTTAATTCTTTTTTTTAATAAATACTGTGAGTTTCCAGCTCCTCTTTCTTCACCAAGAGTCTTCTGGTGTAAACTAAGTATATACTAAATGCTGGGGGGAAAACACCCTCAGAAACAAAAAGGCAATGAAAAGATCCCATTTCTTTTTAGGATTTCTAAAGGAACTTTAGATTTTATTTGAATCCAGATTTTTCAATGCCCAGAACTAGCAAGCGTGTTTAAATAATTACTAAACAGAATTAAAGCATTCAGAACTCTCCTAATTTTATTTTAATGGGTAGGGGAATTAAAGCATTCAAAACTCTTCTAATTTTATTTGGAATGGGTAGGGGAGCTCGGAACTTACCGTTTTTATTCAGTGAAAAACTCAGATCTAAACATGCCCAGCTTTCAGATCTAAGCATAGATGTGAGAAATTCATAGATGATGACACAGATGCACTTCAGAGCTACAGCCATGAAGGAGCTACAGCCATGAAGTCTGTCAGAGAGATTTTTAACCTCCTTCTCAGTTTTTGCCCAATCCTATTTAAATATTTGATTTTAAAATTTCTAAACAACCAAAAATCTGCTGTTGGATATGCCCAGAAACCTTTTTCTACAGGACTAACCAGGTTGCTATTTTTCTCATTCATGAAGCTCAATGGGATTTGCAAATTAGTCATAGCCTCACTGGTTCTCAAATGAGATTTGCTCTCGTAGCCAGTTTGTTAATACCCTCAAATATTCAAGCCCAGCAAAACTATGACCACCAAAGAGATTAGTAGTGGTTACAATATTTATGCAACTTCGGTTCTATCCTTTATCTGCCTATTTCATACACAATTTGTCCTGGAATATGAATTCCCTCCTCTTAAAAGAACTCCAGGCTTTCAAATTAAGCCATCACTAGTAGTACTGGAAACCAGGGTTTCCTTTCTTATCTCAGGTGGTCTGCCAATATCTCTGATTGTACTCAAACTTTTCCTTTATTTAGGCCTGTATATTAAAATATTTATTTTTCTCTCCCAGTGTAGCCTCTGGACTGGCTGTTGTAACATTTTCTTGAGGATGAAAAAGAAAACACTGGACCCAGAGTGGGAAGCGCTGAAGCCACTGGGTGACAAATGATAAAGAAGGAATGAGATGCATGATAGTCATCAGCTCTAAGACTGTACTTATTGAACTGCCTCTTTAGATATTTCACTTTATTTCACATATAATTTTTACAGTATGTACTTGATTAAGGAGCAAGATAGTGAAGTTTCACAGAGATACTTCAGTGTCAAATTCTGGGTACTTGTCCTCTTCTCCTCTTCCTCTTCGCAGCCATCCACTCAGAGTAAATGTTCTATCAGGACTGTCACTTCACTCTGTTGTATTTCGATTTCAGCCTCAAACTATTGCACTGCGCAAAGATTAATGCATATTCTGAAATATCTGAGAAGCTTCTGGCATGCTAAACATCACACATTGTGGATCTCTGCATATGTGTTTTGTCAAGGCTGCAGATTCTGCAGCACGCAGCCTCTGAAGGTGACTGTGCAAAGCCTTTGGGGGCACCCCAGCAGTAACAGTGACAGATGTAAAAAAGAAGTATAGCTACAAAAGAAGCACAGCTCTGAGGGCAAGCATCATGTTTCTTGCACTTTCCCATATATTTCCAGATTGGAGGATTCCTGAAACATAAGGAGTACCATCACCTCCTCCTATGAAGTCTTCAGGAAGGATTAAACAACTAATCCTTGGTTGTCAAGAAAACAAAGAAGAGAAGATACCTTTTCCAGGTACCTCAGTCCAGGAGGGACACCACCAATCCTGCTGCCTTGCAGCCAGGATAAAGCATCTGTGCTCTAGAAAGTCCTGACACCTGTGACACACCATGGTCCCTGCTCATTGTGCCACCTGCTGTGAATTCCTCCAGGCCCTGAGGCAGGCGGGCACTGCCATAGAAAGAATTACAAGGCCAGAGTGTCTTTTTATGCTTTGGCCCTAGGATGCTTGAGATTAGGCAGAGCACCACCCTGTGCTGCCAAGGAGCCCTTTGCAGGCTTAGCCTTCAGAGTACAATTTCCCTCCAGATGTAAATGTGTAACAGGCGACTTAGCAGGTAACCACTTAATTCTCCTTTAGCTAGTAACTCTCTGTCCTGGTCATTAAAACATTTTATATACTGCTCAGAATATGTACATTGTAGTAGCAATTATACTGAAATAGATAAAATAAAACAGACTGATAAACTTGACTGTTTGTTTTCCCTTACTTTTCTTTCCAGACCTGCTATAATTGTTTGCAGTAACAGAAAGAGTAGCAATAATGCTGGTTAACAGGGCTGTTGTTAAGGCATGGAGTGGATTCTGCTCAAAGCTCACGACTTAATTCCCATATATCCTGAAACAAGGCTCCCAGTCTTTTTGTAAAGGGAGAAGAATACTCCATTTTCTACCTATTTTATGTGTGCCTTGTCCCCTGAGAGGTATTGTGTTGGGGATTGATCTTCAGATCTGCCATGGAAATCTTCTTTAGAACATTCTCTGATAGTTCAGAGCTCTGTTTGGGCTCAGAACTTCACTTTACATTGCAATTCCCACCAGTGATTGCACTGCATGTCCAAAATCCTTGTGGTACAAACCCAGATGTAAAGCCTTTCGTCCTCTATAGAAAGAGTCTGCTTGGTATATCCTATACCCAGTAATTCACTATCATTTCAATCTAAATTATGTTCAACCTACTCGGAAAGTTGTGGAGAAATGCTAGCTGAGTAACCAACATAAAAGCTTTTTTAAAGGCACCCCATTTATTTTACTTAAACAAGTTTAATAGGATAAAGTGGTGCCACAAATAAAATGAAACAAAACAAAACCAAACCCCTGAGTAGTATTAAATTTTTTGTTCTCACAGGAATCAAACCATTCACTAAAACATCAAATTATTTTTATTATTAGCATCTATATTATCACAAATGTATAAGATTTATAGACTTTAAATCTAAAAGGAAAAATTATGATTGATGACCCCAAAAAAACATAAGTTATATAATTATGCATAGCTGTAATTCATGAGCAAAATAATACTTTTCACTACAACATCGAGACTTGTTTAGAAAGATAAAAAGAGATGGTGCAAGTTTTACTTCCTCAGGGAGTTTGTTCCAAGGACAAACATCCTTTACATATAAAAATATGTAGGTTTCAATTTCAGTGAATTTAAATTTTACACATTTTTTCTTCCTATTCTTTTTCCTACCACATGCAGTAGGTATCTAGTACTTCTCTTTACTCTCAACATCACCAAACATCACTGAACATCAGCAACATGAAGCACACCACCAGTGGTCTCCACAAATGCTTAAAACCAATGGGGTTTTCTGATGTGCTTCTGGACAGAGATCTGTTTCCAGCTAGTTTAGACTGTGCCAAAGTCCAAGACTCTTGCAGAAAATGCCTTGAATGAAATGAAGGACTACAAAAAAAGTTCTAAGAATTGAAAAGCCACAACTAAATAGGAATTTATATATTGAATTTATGAATAAGCAAAGATAAAGTTTAGAAACATATTGCAAAAGAGCCTGTGAAATAATTATTTGGCTCCATTATCCATTTAATAGTAAAGAAATAAATGGCATTGCCCTTACTAACTGAAATTGGTCAAGTACTCTTGAATATTTGCAAAGAAAAGGAGACACCTATTCCTAACTTCAAGCTGCCACCAGAAGTCATCTAGTTTGTTCTGTGAAGGGGGATCAGTTACATGTTTATTTATAGCCTGTGAACCAGGATGACAAAATGTGGGCCCATAACTCGGATGGGCTCCCGACGCTTGCTGTTGGAGAACTGCACAACAGTCTCACACAGAGCACGTGGTCACTCTGCTTTTCAGGGTAAGAATGCAACTGCTCCTCTGTGGCTGCCCAAACAGCAGAAGTGTCCAAGCAAGCCTGGCATAACACAGCACTTCAATTTCTCTCATCTTCTGGGAGCTAAAGTTGAAGGTCTAACTGCAGTTATTCTATTTTATAAATATGATATTTATATTTATTCAGTTAGCCTTTTAAGCTGGCCCTCTTTTTCTTTCATTTCCTTTAGTTTCCTTCCAATACAGACTTTTTTTTTTTTTTTTGGTTGAGTTGTATAACAGCTTCTACTTTTTTAATCATCTGTATATCATGTAGTCACAGAGCAATGTGAGAGAATCCCTCCAGCTTCAAGACCCATGTTCCTGACATCCCCATCTGGCTTTCAGCTATGATTTGCTTCCTATTTGCACTTGGGAAATAGGGCCATGGTGAAGATTAAAGGCTGTGCCATAGTAGATACACACTGCCTAGATGAGACCCCATACTTAAAGAGGTCTTGAGAAAGGTAAATTCCAAAACAGCGTCATGGATCCTCCCTTTCATTTGATGTGACAAGGGAGTACCTGAAGAATCCCCATGTGATTCTTGTTTCTAACATCACCTGATGCTACCTTACTCCTGCCCAAGCTTTTGTCGTCTCTTTGATCTTGGAACCAGAATCAGGGCTCCAACATTATAAACTTAAGCAGTGGCCTTACTAATGCTACGGTTTTCCAAAGAAAAAAGTTTGAGGTGTCACTGCACCTTTATAGGAACACTATTTTACTGAGCCATGGTTTTTCTAATTGAATGAGGAATTAAATTAACTGTTCATTTTGCAATCCTCATATCAGCAAAAGCCACATATTTAGAATTATCAAAACCATAGAATCATAGAATGATCAAGGTTGAAAGAAACCTTTAAATTAATCCAGTCCAACTGTCAACCCAGCACTGCCACCATAACCCCTAAACCACTAAACCACATCAACCAGAGACAGATCCAGACACCTCTAAAGCACCTCCAATTGGGCAACCTATTCCAGTGCCTGATCACCCTAACAGTGAAAATTTCTTTTCTAATATCTAATCTGAACCTCCCCTGACTAAGGCCATTCCCTCTGGTCCTCTGGCTGCAGGCACTGCAGGAAAGACTGGCCCTCACTTCACAGTAAAGTCATTTCAGGGAGTTGTAGAGAGCAATGAGGCCCTCTCTGAGCTTCCTCTTCTTGAGACTAAACAAATCCAGCTCCCTCAGCTTTCCTTCTCCTGTAGAGAAGGTTTTCTAGACCCTTCATGGGCCATGTTGACCTTTGCTGGATCTATGTTAGCACATGCTTGGATTGTGTCAGGGGCATGCTTGAGGACAGAATCATGGTATCCCTAGGACAGCTGCTTTTCCAGCAGCTTCATGAAAAACAGTAGTTTCAAAACCATTTGTTCATACTGAAAATTCAGTAGATGCAGATTAACCTGGGGAAGGGACATCAAAGGGTCCTGTTAGCATGAGCTGCCTCTGCTTTTTTGATGAATGTGCTGTTATAGACCTGTACAGCCCCTCAGTCAGACTGGACCAATGTGGCTGCAGTTCATTATTTTCCTAAATATTTTTGAGCCTATAAAAGTTAAGAAGTTTTCTGACAGGCTTTGGTTTTGGTAGTTGGAGGAAAGTATTCAGAAGTGACGACGGTACTTAATTTTTAAAGGAAGAGGCAAGGAAAGAGCACATAGATATTTCTTTTTAAATAAGAAGTGGGCAGAATGTGTGATGGGTCCCAGCCAGGTCCTTAATAAAAAGGCTGATGTCTGTGTTCCCCAGAGGGCTCATGACGCCACTTTGGAGTTTGCACTCAGCAAGAAGCAGCTCATATTGCACACCGCATGACACTGGAACAGGACTAACAAACATCAGGAAGTCCCCAATGGCTGTGAATTTGGCAGTGCTGTCTGAACTGGGCCATTGCAGTGTTCATGGCCCTTGTGAGCGTTCTTGGGCCCAGTTTCAAACAGATAGCAGAACCCTGGCTTTTTGATTTAAGGCACTTCACTGTTTCAAAGAACGTGGAAACTGAAATAATACAGGTTGCCTCTGAAGCCCAAGGTGCACCAGCTAAATCACAGGGAGCTGAAACTTGTACAATGACTGTCTGGTTTAAATAAGACCATTAACATTCCTCACTAGCAATCATATGCATGCATTCATATTAAAATTCTAATAAAAATATTCAAACCACATCTGGGAACTAGTGTTCTAGGTCGGCACCACTATTGTAAATTTTCAGCTAAGCCACTGACTTCTCCAAAGGAATTTCTACTGGAAATGTTGACAGGCCATTAGCTAAGTACAGTGGTGAGAATGGCACTGACCATGAGACAGTTTAACAAATACTAATACTAGTAAACAGATGAGGCTTTAAGCCTGTTCATTAGGCTTACTTTCTGATGAGTTAAAACAGACTACTTATTTCTTGTCCATAAACACCCCCAGGCAGTGGAAATCTGTCATGGATAGGGCTGGTGTGACAAAGTTTGTTTAGTTCTAGAATACAGTAGTCAGAAATATGCAAGAAACCACATATGGTGACATAGCGTCCTTAAGTCTGTAAAGTTGGAGGGAAATTTTCTGGTTAAAAATTCTGATATGTTATAATAGTGTGTGTTATCCTACTAAAAATTAGATATCTGTGGGACTAGTTTAGAACAATGGGACTGCTAAGAATATAATTACTAAAAAGTGAAACCATTGTCTGAAACAGTCTCCGGCTGGAGGGTTGTGTGGTGGGAAAATATTTTAACGGGCTTTCCTATTAGTGTGATTGTTTTCAAGATGTAACACTCGTGCTGGAATACAGTGGAATGTTCACCATGTGCGTCTCTCTAATAGATGGTAAGTACTTCATGGTGATTTTGTTTTTAAAACCCCCTCTTTCTGATTTTTCCTCCATAAATTCACAGGCTAACACAGCGTGTGCTTGCATGATGTATTTACACTAGAGAAGCAAATGTTAGAGAGCAGGATAGGCAGATCTGTGGAAAAAAGAGGAAGCCTCAGAGCTTAAGATATATACTAAGACAAAAGACCACATGGTACAGCTCATGGGATCCAAAGGCAAGCCTGCCCCTGACAACAGCTCTTAGCCAAAACTTCTTAGCCTGCAAATCCTGACAATTTGCAGCTACTCACACAGAAAATATTTGCAGTACAGCTCTTCAAGCAGATAAAATGTAGGTAAAATCCGGCAAAAATAGGAGAGGAAAAGAAGTAAACTGGCACATTTTCATTAGTTCCATTCTTCTGTCACTTGCCTATTGGTCATAGTATATAAACTTGTAGCAAACATGTTCCATTAATAGGTTTATTTATACAGCAGTATGTTCAAACCCCATTTTATATATGGAGTGGATTCTTATATTGATGGTGGACTTCTGTGTAACATAGCAAATATATGCTATGATTTTACAGTTTTGGTGTTAATGAATGTTAATGGACAAGAATGTTAATGAATGCTAAGATATTTCCATGTTACAATACTATATTTATGCCTAAAGCTTCTTATACTGTTATATTTTTTCAGCCCTATGAAAATAGTTTTTCCTTGAATAGGAATGGCAGAACATACAGCTGCCCCAATGGAGATCTTAGGTTAAGCTGTTACCCACTTTTACCACCTGTTCTTCTTACAAAACTAGAAGCTTCTGTGGGCTATCTTAAGTACTCTTCTAAGACTGGTGGAGATCCTTTTTGTTAAGGAGATCTTCCTCAAAGAGATCTCCTTTGGGGTGACAAAACTGAGCAGTTTCATCCTCTTTTCTGAGCATTGGTCTTCTAAGTGGTCTGCTTACACTTCTCCTTCCATGGAGGTATATTTAAGATAGACCACTATAATGATGGACTTTGAGTTGTCTCTTACTATTGAGATTATGAACACAAACAAAGAAGGATGAAACGCCTCAGTTCAGCATTATGCAAATGCCACATGTGAACAGCAGTTCTGCACTTCTTTGGAGAACACAGAATTTATGCTAAGATCTCTGTGAGTATAACCTGTTTGTGTCCTACAGAAAAAACCTAGACTGCAGAAATGATTCATGCAGATGTTTTGCTACAGTTCAATCTTTAGTTGCACTTGCCTTTGATTTCACTATTCATGTAATTTATGGAGGGATCTATGTTAACTAAAATACAAATGGAATTTGCACTGTACGTATGCCAATGCATCAATGATATGGCACTTTCTCAAGTGTAAATTACAGTATCTTGGCCTAGCTAGCATATACATAATTTAGTTTTGCTTATTCTAAATTCATGCTGAGTGAAATTCTGATCCAGTAGAAGTCAATGGTAATTCTGCCTTTGATTTTTATCAAGTGGCCCAGGAATTGCTATCCTGTGTTTCCGGTGGGGTTTTGATTTCTTTTTTCAGAGCTCTATGTTACTCTAATTCCTTTTCTTGGATGATTGCTGATAAGTGGTTCATGCTTTGGTTGTTTGATTTCTAAGTATTATGGATCATATGCAGTGGGGAAAAACCCACTGTTCAAAGTATTAGTTTCTCCCATTAGTTCAGGTTTCATCAGTATTAGGAAAACTTAAAAAATAAGTGTTTTGTGAAATGTTTCTCAGATTCTCCTTCTGCAAGTATATGCTAGAGAAATTGTCAAACATCATCTCTAGCCCTTGTCTTCATAATTTCAGTGGTTTTTTACAATGTAAAATCTATCTCCTTCCACAACTCAAAGCAGTTTTAGACTTCTTTATTAGAAAGAGAGAACAGCAGTCCATCTGTGGTGAACATTTTCAACTTTAAGGATACGCCCTTGAAGTTTGTTTTCACAGTTCCATCATGGCATAAAGTTTCCTTTAATATAAATGTGGAAATTTATGGTGTTAACATATTTCAAGAAGATAAGAATTTAGTAATAAAGTGGAGATTTAAAAGAAATTCTCTCTTGTGCCAGATTCTGCTTTGCTTCTGTAAGACAGTGTGAGGAGATTCACTTAAACCTAGGGGACTGTTTACAGAACAAGAGCTAATGTAGCTAAGGCTACTGATTTGTCTGGCCTGAGTTTTGGTAGAATATCAGGCTGTCTTACTGTTCAGCATTTGCTCATCTTCCAATTGTACAGGCCTCTGTTGCTTTTTAAGTCCTGAGTACCCTTTTCTCCAAATACCTGGCAAAAGATGACTGGCCATCTTGTTATGATTGTCAGGGGAGTAGCTCTGTACCTCACTACAAAAAAGGTATCAGACCTTTTCAGATCTCCTGGTTTTGCTGAAAATTCTACTAAAAATACCCCTCCTGAATCTTGGGGCCTGGTGGTAGTGGCTGCAACAAAAAAAAGCATAATGTCAGTTTCTCATGCAAGGACATCTGCCATATGAGATAAAAGTGGTCTCATTTTAGGACAACTTAACACTGAGGGCACTGCTTATGCAGCATTTTTACCCAACTGCTTAACAGGTGAAGAAAAATATTTTAGAAAAGTTCTTAGGATGGAACAATTGTTTAATCCCATGTACTTTTTGTTGATACAAATACTCAGTCTAATAAAAGGACCACTCTCTTCTATATTGCAGAAGTGATTGAGATACAGTTTAATATCAAAGCACTTTCAGAGCCACAGTATAATTTCTTCTATACTATTACTTTAGAGAGCCTGCCTCCAACATTTTTCCTTATCAAACAAATCCTTTGTCTTTAGTATCATGAATCCTAGAATGTTATGTGTTGGAAGGGACCTTAAAGGCCATCTAGCTCCAACGCCAGCCCCTGTGGGAAGGCATGACTTGTCCATAACTGAGACTGTGCTGGTTGCCACTGATCACCTCCTCGTCTTGCACAAGCCTTGATGTTTCATCTATTTTTCTGAGAAAAAATGGCAAAACATGAAGTTGATAGCGAGTTTATAATGTAAAAACATTACCAGAGGCTGTTAAATAGAAGACCTTGGCTAGTGTATGCTCTTTAGGCTTCCACAGGAGTTCTTGGCAGACTTCAAGCTTGTGTACATTTACAACTCTTTACACCCTGGACAGTGACAAGCAACACTTTTGAACTCTCAGCTGTTTAAAGATGGCACTCACTTTCTACATATAAGTGAAATGTGAGGAAAATGGGGTTTATTCATATTTAAACAATTCATGGTGACTTTACTAGTTGTACTTTTATAAATCTCTGACTTTGAAGGGGAAAAAAAGAAGGTTAAGTACAAGAATTTATAAAAATCTTTTCCAGTTGGACTTTTCAGTGCATGGATGGAAATTAAACCACTTTTTGTGCTGAAGGGCAAAATAGAAGTGTTGTGATGATGGAAATAGAAAGAAAACAAAAGGCTGAACAGCCTTAGTAGTAAAGCAACTTTTCTATATTTCATAAAAACAAAATCAAGAATTTCATGGAGGCTGAAAAACACCTTGGACCTTTGGTGTTCATAAAATTACAAATTATTATTTTACCAGAAAATAAATTATATCAAACCAAGAATTAGAATTGTATGTTTTCAAGAGTTTTTTTCCACATCAAAAATCAGCAGATGCTGGTTTTAAAATGGTTTTTAATCAGTCTGTTAAAGGCAACTCTAATGAGGAAAATGCTCAGGTTCCATAACAATATTAGAGGATGTACTGAACATATCTATCCTACGTATAGAAATCAAATATAGCCTTTCTCAGTGCAGTATAGACTTTAAGAACTACAATGACTGGTTTACAAGATTTGTTTTTAATCAGAAACATCCATATTAAAGAAAACAAAATAATATGGTATCAGCGATAATGGAGAGGTAGGTCCTAAAGACTGTAACTACTGACTGCTGGCAAGATTTTTAGTAGAAGCTACTTAGACAAGCTGTGTGGAAAAGTTATTTTGCAGTAATTCCAGAGAGGTGAGTTTAGACTATGCTGAAGACAATCTTCCAGCTAGGTAAGGCAAGTAGGTACTTTGTCAGATAGGCTGAGCAGCCAGATCTTACCAACACTTTAAGTCTATTGTTCATTATTGACTATACAGCGCCAAGCCTGTCTTAGTTCAAAAAGTGTTTGTCAACACTCTCAGGCACATGGTGTGACTCGGGGTGTCCTATGCAGGGCCAGGAGTAGGACTCAGTGATCCTGATGTGCCCCTCTGAACTCA
Organism: Leptocoma aspasia; assembly: GCA_013399835.1. Lineage (NCBI taxonomy): Eukaryota > Metazoa > Chordata > Aves > Passeriformes > Nectariniidae > Leptocoma > Leptocoma aspasia. The sequence continues at coordinate 273,783 of VXAX01001645.1, read as the reverse complement.
GCACATTCTATGTTTCTATGACTCTGTGACACAAGCTTCTTGGGCAAATTGGTAGTGTTTTGAAAACCAGCAAACATACAAACCCAAGTCATAAATGAACTCAGGGCAGAATTTTTTTATTCCCACTATTTTCTTCAATCCTCTGCCCTAATTTGTCCATCATTCAAGCAGAAACACAAGGTGAATGGAGACAAGTGCCCTAAATTTTATGATGTTTCAGGAGCTTTCATCCAGTTTTTAATCTCTTAGATAGGGATAGGTTCTCATTTTATGAATTGTGCTATTGGTCTTCACTGTGACGTAAAAATGGTTTGTACCTCAAAAGGTATGTGAGAAGAATAAGGAAGAGGCCTTTCACAATATGTGGTGCTTTCGTTAGTTAAATGCTTTGAGCAGAAATGGAGATCTATCGTAGGAGCAATTAAACTCTCTTAACATTAAAGTATACTGCAGCATGTGACTCAAGGCATGCAGTGCTGCCTTGTTCTTCTGTGTAAATTACTATTTTTTTAGCCTTGTGATTTTTTTAATCAGTTAACATGTATTTGCAATGCTGCTTGTAGCAAGAAGGTACATGAGTCTGCCTATTCATTTTGCTCACCAACATGATGATAGTGTATTTATTTTAACAAAGTTGCAGTGCTACCATCACATATAGTCCTTGTTTTCTTCTACACTAAGTATAGTCTTGTGCAGACTATTCATGCTAATAGTTCATGGTAATTGTAACAGGAATGAAGCTTAGAGGGCCATGACACTTCAACAGGTAATGCAAAACAGAAGATAATTCTACATTTTGGAAGAAGGGGGATACAATTTATTCTGTAACTCTGAAAATTAGAAAAAAGCGTAATAATTTGAGAATGAAAATTCCTACTTTTTATATTTCCCATGTTTAGAATGCATGATACCACAGGGCCAATATGATTTGACAGGAGGCATGGTTTCTGCTTCAGCTAATGGTACTGAGGAATTGTTTCACTTTGCTTTAATTATTCTATGTTTGTTTTCCTGCACCCTTAAATCTGAAGTTCTGCAGGGAGGTTCTTTCATTTTCATTAGATGGTCATTTAACACCCAATATAACAAGAGCCTCACTCTAGAGACTAAAACATATTTTATTTCCCAAAGCAAGAATAAATCTGGAATTCTTTATTGTTATCCCACAGCAGTGTTAATTTCTGTTGTATAAATCTCTGTGACACATATGGAAACTTCGATATGGAAGCTAAGGACAAAAAACACCCTCTTTAGCATCCCTTTATCTGTCTCTGTAGGATCATCTCATTAACTTTGTGGGGACTTTACTTGCCCACCTTTGATTTTTCTTGCTTTCATTTAAAAGCTTCTCCTCAGGACTCATGTAATACATGACATTGTTCTATTTGATGGGACATGACAAGGTTCTTTGCAGAGCTCAACAGTGCTTCTCTTCAATTAGCCAGAAAGACCACTGCTGAGTGACAGCAGTATATCCTTCCCACAGGTTTCCCCATCCCAGCATATGAAGGATGGGACCTGAAGGGCAGCAGCCAGTTTCTGGTTTCCAGACTCCCACTGTCAGCAGATAACTGCCCGAGCTCATGAAGCCAGTACTACAGTTGATAGAAGGTATTTCAAATAAAGACTTCTGATGCTGCAAACTTACCCCCCTCTTTCAGTCATTTTAGTGTAACAATAACAAATATGTAGAATGAAATAGCCACTAAACCTATTGATATCTGAACGATTCATTTTTTACATATACGTGGCTTCCTTTTTTCTCTTTTCTTGACTTTTGACATTTCTCTCATACACTTACTATTTACTACTTGCCCAAGAACTAGGGCAATTACTAACTTAGGATTCCCATGGAGGTGTAAGAAGTCTTGTTGACAGCATTCACCACCTGCCTCTTCTGTAAACAGAGGATTTGTTTACAGTCTTATGACATGCAGTACCTGGGTAACCAAAGCTGTGGAACTCTGCAAGGTCTGCAAACTCAGATTTTGTAGTTTCCTGAAAATAATCATCCTTGCCTTATTTCCTTGTTTTCCATAAAATAATGATAGAAATATTTATGCACATTACAAGGGGTACACTTTACATCACTGAAGTATAATTGTCAGGGAAATATCTAAAAACTGTTAAGTATTCCTTTAATTAAATGCAGCTTCTACATTCTGACAATACTAATGGAATTATGTTACAATGTGAGTGGAAGATGCCAAAAACTAAAATTAAAAAAAATCAGAGAAAAAAGATAGAAAATGAACTGGCTGTACTCAAGAGACTAAATCAGGGCATAAAGAATGGTACCTTAATCTCAAAGGAAATTCTACTAAATGTGAAGTATTACTAAACTATCTAATAATCTTGCTAAACTGACATAAATTTCTAATTTAACTGAAATATAAATATAATTTAGAGACTTAAACATAATAAGGTCTATAAATCTCTCAAGCATTTGTGTACAAACTACAGGTGTGATATTTGCAATACAAATGTGATATATATTGAGTCACTTCAAAGAGAAGGTGATTACAAGGGGAATAAGCATGAGCCAAAGTCAACACCTTGCTATGTCAGCATTATAAATTTCACTAAACTCAGCTGTTACAAGACTGTAATTCCTTCTTCCTTGGGCATTTCTTGCAGATAATAATACAGGCTGCAAATACTACAGACCCTCAGCCAAATTCAGAGCAAGGACTCTGTCCCATCAAAGATCTCTTTTAATATTCTTCTTTAGGCCTGTTTCTCCATCATTAAAATCTACAAGAATGTAAATTGCCAAGTACTTCCCAGAATTAAAATTATGAAGACCACTTTTTCTTACCCTAATTTTCATCCAAATATCAGTGACAATAGTTCTTTTTTTCTGATGGAGGAAATCTACCCCCTCATTAGGGAACTGCCAGGTATGTCAGGGCAATATTGCTTTGCTTTTCCAGATTATTCTACTTGAGAATAATTGCTGAAATAAACTCCTTTTTGTAATAAATCCTTCCTTTAAGAAAGTATTAATTACTTCAGTCGTACTGCTCTCTTCTAGAAATCCTGTTTCCCATTATGTTTTATTGAGAACTGTGTGCATGATACCAAACAGGACAAGTAAGAAGGGTCCTGGACACCTGAGCAAACTTACTACCTCACTTGCCCTCTCTTAATCTATTCCTCCTGGAAGTCTTTCATCACAACAAAACTTTTTTGAACTTTCGAACAGGTGAAAGTAAATCTGGTACAAGAACATTCCTGATTTTCTCCTGGTGCCCTGACATAGATGCTGTTACCACTCATCTTCAGAAGTGAAGGTTCCAGGAAGGAATGACAGAAAACACCTCTGTCCCATCATCTAGAACCAGGTGGATGAATAAAGGGCTCCAGCAATGGTTGCCCTCCTTCTTACCAATTCATCAAAGTCAATTCCTCTCTGACTTTGCATAACTAACTTCATGTTTACACATCTGAAAAAGCATCTCCTCTTGCTGCCAACTATGGTAATGCCATGTCTTAACTCCTACACTCTTAGAGCAAAGCCATGATACCATACATCTGAGCATCATTAACTGTGCCTTATATTACCTAAGATATGAAAGTATTTATTTATTAATTCCCACCCCGAAGTCAGTAATATTAAATTCCATTCATAATACAGTGCAATTATTTTAAAAGTTGTTGCTTGTTTTCAAAAACAAAACTTAAGGAAAATTGATACATTAAAAAAAAGGATAATATTATTAATAGGACACATGATGAGGAGGACTGCTATAAGGATTTTACTATTTGTCTGCTAAGGTTGAGTAAATTGCCTATAAATTATTCAGTCTTCACAAGCTCTGATCAGTAAAACTGTTACTACACTTTGCACACTATGTACCTCTAATATTCAATCTGAAGTTCATTTATCAACAACTACTCCTGTGTAAACAATCCATGAAGAAACCCGACTTGTTTTTACTTGTTATTGATGATCTTTCAAAACTCAGAAATTGCCTCCTCTTCCATTTCCTACTGAATTCTTAGGTAATCACCTCATCAATAGTTCTCAACAAAAATAATTGTTTCCAGAATAAAACAATTTATGTCCTTTAAGCTGGTCCCTCTCAGAGCTTCAAAAGCATAAATAATGAAAATGTGTATTTAAAAAAAATCTCAGGATGTGTATTTTCTTTTATGAAGTCAGAAGTGATGAAAAGTTTCCCAGAACAGGATATGGGACAGTGAAAATGAAACACAGGCCTTTTAGGATATGTGTTTCAGTTTTTCTTGTTTTGTTTTTTACCATGAAGTTCAATCTTCAGTCCCATTTACACAGGAGTGCAGGTAATTCAAATGCTAATAAGGCACTCACATTCACAGTCAGTCCCAAGTGTAGTCAGCTAATGGAAAAGGTGAGGAAGAGAACTTTGTATGCCTTTTTATGAAGTGGTGTGCTATAGGGCAAGGAGTGGAGATTTACACTAACTTTTGTTCTCATCTGAGGTCCACTTCCCTAGTGTCCATTTCCTCCACTCTGTCTTTTTCACTGTAGTAGCAAAGATGCTCTGAAACTAGGGCTGAATTTGCCACTTGCTGGTCTCAGAACAACTTAGGAGGTGTGGCGAAATCTACACCATTTGGTTTTAATTGCTTAAAAAATGCTAAGTATTTGTTACTAGGAAAAGAAGAATATAATGGGAAGGGTGAGGAAGGATAAAGGTTCAAGAGAGCACATTTACCTTGATGAATCTCTGCCTCCTGTTTTAAGCTACTCAGGACTGCTTTGGACACTCTTGTCAAAAGCATCCTTTTCCCATCCCAGAACAGCTTTTGCCCAAAAGCAAACTATTGGTGAGAAAGATGTGCATGTACCATTGCATGAATACCCGATCACACACAGCCATCTGTCTGACAAGTTCCTCTACCCCAAAAACTGAGAAGGCACATAATCTCTACTGGTCCAATTTGGGAAAATTGGAGAAGTGCCGCTCAGGTGGAACTCATAGCTATTGATGTATCAACATTGTTATGTTAGCTGAAACAAAGTTATTACGGCCTTACATAGTTTCACATAATAATTTCTTATTTTGCTGATAATTCGGAGCTGGTGGTTTCAGAAAGTACATTGAACAGTTAGCCACTTCTCTGCTGAAAGACATTTCATCATCTGTGCAGTCCAGTAGTTACAGTAAAAATGGCCCCACAACACCTACAGATGTACATCAAGGCATGTTCCAGTTAATACTAGAACTGAAGGGCTTCTTTACATCAACTTCAATCAGTGGATTACCATGCCAGAGGAAATTACATTAGTAACTTCTTTTGTGTGGTTTATATGGGGCTAGCTGGTAAGATCCCCGGGGCAGGGACTGTGCCTACCTCTGCATTTACCAAGTGCAGTAAGGACCTCCCAGCAGAATGTATAAATTATGAGTAAATGTTAATAAGTAACCAAATGTAAATATAATAACTGCATTGGTAACTACTAATATATTACATAAACAGACTAGACCTATTGGAAGAATGCAGAAACCATGAACATTACTGATTCATTCAGAGTACACTTATTACTTCACAGCCAGGACAAAACAAACTTTCCTCTTGCTGGATATCTTAAGATTTCACTGCATAAAGAATGACTTAATAAGAAGTGTAACCCCAGGATTAACTAACAGACATGTACAAAACAGACCTCTACAAGTTATATTTAAATGCACTTAAAATAACTTAACCGCTTTATTTCTAATTTATATATCTGAGGTTTAGGATGAGGTCCTCACAGAAGCCAACACCTAAAGAATCTGGTCAGGAGTATCCCAATGCAAGACAACATTGCAATATTTGCTTGTGAAGGAAGGGTAATTGCCCCTAAATGCTGTGCCTGGCTTTCTGCCTACTACCATTCTGACAGTGCTGCAAATAAACTAGCAGTTTAAATCCATAAATGCTTATAGATCATACTGGAGCTGCAACTTACACGTTCAGAAATGTCTGAAGTCTTTGAACAGAACATTTTAACAGAAGAAAGGAATTCGTACTTTGAAATAAAACAGGTTTTCTGAAAATACTATTTGACATAATTTTTCTGAATCTCTGCTTTTCATTTTATAGTTTTTCTCTGTTTCCCTTCTCTGTTGCACACCACCTGCAAATGAGTGAAATTGCCTGAGCTTCAGTTAATCTTATGCTACTAGGAGAATTGAATTCAATCATGCTTCTGGAAGTAACAGAATTATTTTTAGTGTAATGGCAATATATAATGTCATCTGTAGCATCATTTGGCAATATTTTTACTTCTACAAAACATGTTGAAAAACTTTTGGTGAATCATTCCTTGCTGACTATATGTTATTATATTATAATGCAATACAGAAAAACATGATGTTACAGTGTAGTAAAAAGATCTCGGTATGAATCTGTATTTGAGTTTATTGCATAACAAGCTCTATCCTGCTGACAAGGACACTGATGAATGCTTTGCTATTGGTTTCACTGGAAACCTCAACATGCCTGAAAGTTGATTAACACACACAAATACTTACTTACCCAGACCATTTCTGATCAATGACAGTAAAATGAAGTCTCTAGTTTATGCTACCTATATATGTAATCAAAAAGTGTTTCCAAAATGATGAGTTTTACATCTTGCAGATTTTGAAGCTGCTTTAAATAGATTTTTAGTAATATTATGGTGGCCATCTCAGAGTTATTCCATTTAAGAATATTGTAAGTGGATAAAAATAACCAGAGAGAAGTTTTAAAGGTGGTGGAAATTCCTAGAAGTAATCAGAAGTGAGGAAAGTACATCTAACATAAAACTGATTAAAAAAGCAAATTCAAGGGAATTACACTAGGCAGCAGCACAAACATTTAATGGTACAGCTTAAAATGTTCACATTTTTATAAATTATCCAAGGATTGCTCTTTATTTTATTTGTAATGAAATGAAATCTGAAACAAGTTTCTACAGCCAGAATAAACACGGATGGATGTGGGGCACACCCTCAGTCCTCCCACCATGCCAGAGGCTCTGGAGGTGAGGTAATGCCAGCCCTGACATTTCTCTTGCCTCCCCAACAACCTGACTCGATGTTGTCTCTGGAACATGTCTGAGAGTGACTTTCGGACTATATCTACACAAGGAAATTTTCTGAAGATTGCTCTTCTGACCATCTGTCAGAGCAGTGTTTCTGTAAGGCCAAATGCTCATTATCAGCTCTCTCATTCTCCAGCATAGGACTAGACAAAGAACCAGGAATGGTCCTTGACCCATACCACAATCTGAATTTTTTTAGGAGAATGCTAGCTGGTGAGAACAATACTATGACAAGAAGTAAGCTAACAGATCTGGGTGCTAGCCCTGATCAGTGCAGACATAGGTTTTGTATCCCACAATGATCAGGGAACACATGTATCATCAAACAAAAATGTATGGCCCAACATTTTCCCTGGGTCAGCTCAGTAGGTTACTTAAATGAACCTTCATGAAACTTCCATGAAACATGATGGAAAGGTATATTGCAGGAAACAGAGTGGGTCTCCCCCAGGAAAGTAAAAAAGATCCTGGTGAAATGGCAGGATACAAATTAAGATTATCAAGCTCACCTCATTCCACCTGCACAGGCAGCTGAAACAATGCAGATTTTCCTTTGCACTTAGCCAGCTTCGTTTGAAGCAAGCTTTAGAGACAAAACTTGCACTAATTTCAGTGGGACCTTTGTCTGTGTACAGTATGCAGAACAGAGCCCTCTCCTGGTAAGCACTGAAGATAATTGAGGACATCCCTGGCACCGTATTTGGCACTGTCTGCAGCACATATCTCTGTGATGAAGTATTGAACGTAGGCACTCAAAATAAAATATTAGAAAAGCTCAGCTATTTGGAGCCATGCAACCTTATGATTGAGGTCAGATTTGTTTGGATTAAAAAATACATGGAAATCTAAGTAACACTGAAATGATGGCATACTTGAAAACTGAAACCAAAAAATAGGTTATATAACATACTTAAAGGCACAGTTGGCATTTCAAGATCACAATGACTAGCCAGTTGTAACCTGTTTTTGAACCCACAGCTGAACCCTGCATGTCGAATTACTGAAAAGGGTGGGTCACTTTCTTTTTAAACCTGAAATATGATAACCAGGTCAAAAGAACCCCCATTCATTCTTTCTTTTTATGACTATAAAGCCATGAAGCACCAATAATAAACTTAAGTATATAGATCAACACTCTTTGCCTAATTAACATGCTTTTAGATTTCATTCTTGAACCTGAAGAAACCATATTTCAAAGCCTTGGGTTTGCAAAACAAAATTTGCAACAGGTACCTAATCTGGATGCAGGACATGGTAGGCACTTAAATAAATCATAATAATGATCTATTGCAAAAATAGTGGTTCTCTGTCATTAGCTTTTCTCAGAATAACTTTACCATAATCTTTTTGCTTAAACAGCAACACAACCTTGTTGTCACTGAGATGCAATGCAAAAGAATATTGGTTTAATTTTAAAATTATTTATTAATATTCCAAACTCCACATTGTTTTTAGCAACATATGCAAACATTGTTCTCTGGAGCCACATTATTTATGTCTGTAACCTCACTAGATTTCACAAGGAAAGTAGGGTTGGGTCTGTAGTATTTGCATGGAAGACTTCCAAGGAAATTCCAGGTTACTCTATGAGATGGTATTTGCACAGGGTGGCATTCTTCTGCTGATGCAGTATTGAACCAGCAGAAAGAATATGATCACAAGTGCTGTCTTTAATTAAGAGGTAAAACCAAGGATACTGAGCACTTGTGGGCATTAAACACCCTATGGCACTTTTTGCCAGTGTAGGAGTGCCCGGCCAAATACCAGTCTAGATAATTACATCCTGCCTACTTACATTCCCATGTTGCTTTAAATGCATAAGGCATTATTCTTCTGTTCTGGTGTAAAAGTGGATCCTGCAGCTCTTCCTTGGGATCTGTTAGTACTATTTCTAGCATGACCTTCTCCATGGTCAAACAGAGTCATTTATGTGAACCAATGCATTTTACTACATTTTGCATTTGCCACCTTCTGAAATCACTTCCCCTGAGCTCATGGGAATTTACGTCAGCCTAAAGACATTGATTTAACCAAAATCACCATTTAATTACCGCCTGTGAGCCATACTTACAATAAATCTCTGCAAAAAATTGTCTGATTATCAGATCAGTTTCTGGAGGACTCCCTTCAGTACACGCGGCACTCAGTTTTGGTGTGACCCTGCCCACCCTCACCAAAACCATGAGCAAAACACTAGCGTGGTTCAATGGCATCAAGACCAGGCTCCTTACTGTGAGATTTGCCTTGGGACCACACCATGTACCAGGAGTGCAGGCCTCCCACACCTTCTCAGTTTGAAGCAAGTTACACTGAACAAAGATAATCTTTTCAAGTCAACTGTACATTTTAAGAGAGAGCACAACAAACGGTTAAGAGCTCGCTTTAAAGTGATATGTCTGTTAAAACAACCAATGTTACTACAGGGCTGTTCCTCACAACAGGAATTCACTTCACTGAAGTGGAGGGAAACCAGACTTCACGAAACCTTCATTGCCATGTTCAAGTACCTCACACTAGACCACCATGCTGCCACTCACCAAAGTCCCCTGGAAAGGAAGGAGTTGTTAGCATGTTCCCCTGCAGAAGGAGCCTGTTAGCAAGATGGGTGCTGGCATTAGTCACAACTTAGTCTGTGGCAGGGTTGTCAATCATGATTATTCCTACAAATCTGAGTTTTCTCCCCTTCCAATTACTCTCTAAACTCTCATTTTCAAAATTAATTTCCCATTTCTGAATCATCCTACACTATGTCAATTTGAATGCTGGCTTTTGGACACTTTTTTAGTTTAAAAGTTTTTCTAGCTGTATTTGTGTAGGTCAAAAGAGTTTTCCAAGTCTCTTCTCTTTCTGAGCAGTGAGTCTCCCAAGACAGCAAATACAGGGCTTTTATAGACTTGTTTTTATGAAGATTCAGTCAACTGAAGTCTGAAATTATTTAGAAGAAAGATGATTATACATGTTAGTATTATTCACTGAATGCAAATTATGAAATTCAAAGGCTTGAGTAAAGTTAAATAGTTTTAAATAGTATCACCAAATGCAAAGTGAGAAAAGAGAAAGCAGGTAGGAAAGAATTTTCAAAAATCCATACTTTTTTCCCCCTCATTTCATGTCACTTGCTGACCTCAAAGCTTCTAACATTCATGACTTCTGGAAGCCCAAGACTTTTCTCTCACATCTTTCTCCAAATATAGGGCCTAACTTTTGCTTCCTCTTTTGAATCTTTTACTTAGACCCTTTGGAGAATGAAGTTAACTTGACATAAAGAGGGTGATGCAGCTGGTTGAACAAGAGCAACTCAATCCACTCAGTGAAACTATAGTCAGAAGATAATACAAGGTGAAGGGTAAGAGTATGAAATGTGACTAAGCAATTAGGGATTTTCCTCCGCTTCCCCACACAAAGGAGCAAAGAGGACCAAACACAGCTGCTGAATTTCTTGCAGAGAAGAGTATTCCATTTAAGAGCAGGAAAGGACTTTGCCTTCATCCACACTAACCAGCTTGAGAGAAAGGAGACAAATATATCCTATAAAAGGATACACCAACCAGTCCTGTTGTGCAGCACTTGATCATACTTGATCATTCAAACTCAGGATTACTTTATAGTGTTGGTTTCTTCTAGAAAAAACAAAGGGAAAAAGTGAAGTGCGGACTTGACTACCTGTACTCCAGCGGATTGGCATTAATCAATCCTACCCTCCAGGGCCCCCTCCTTTGCTCCCATCACTACTGACTGCAGATGTCAGGGAGTAGGGAAGGGAAAAGGTCCAGGCCCCGGGCTGCCAGGCCGAGGACCGCGGGAGGGACACTTCGGAGTCGTCCGGTGGCCGGGTCAGCCGGCGGTCCGTGCCCGCCGCGCTGTTCCGAGCCCGGGGCAAGGCAGTGCCGGCGAGCTGAGCGGGGCTGAGCGGGGCAGCGGCGGGTGGGCAGCGGGGCTGCCGTGCCGAGAGGGGCCGGCACAGGGAGCAGCCCCTGCGGCAGCTCCCGGCACAAGTGCGGAGCGGCGCCCCGGGGCTGCGCTGGCTCCCGGCTCCTCGCCCCTTACCTCCGCGCTCCCGGGACGGCCTTTTTGGGCGGGAGGGAGGGAGGGAGGGGGTTACCTTTTAGGAAGTCCCGTCCCTTGCCAGGGAAACTTTTTACGTTCCTGTGCGTGAGAGGCAACTAGTTGCACTCACTGAAGTGCGAGGAGTGTTTGGCTTCTCCTGTACCAGCCTCCTCCTCCATCTACCCCCCCCCCCTCCGCCCCGAATTTCCCCT
>VXAX01001645.1:171928-260442 GCA_013399835.1 Leptocoma aspasia | reverse complement strand
CACTGTTGCCAGTGTCCGAAGGGAGCCGGGACAGAGCTGCCCGTTGTTTTTGTTCCTCTCCGTTTCCTCTCCCTGAGGGATGTCTCTTGCCCTTCCCCTCCCCCGCCCCGGCTTGTTTTCCTTGTGGTTTAAAGACAAAACGTTGCATTTTCGGGTCGTCCCACCGCGCCCCCGCCCCCGCCGCTGTCCCCGCTGCGCCGGGGGACGGGGCACGGGGAAGCCCCGGCGCGGGGGTCCCGCCGCCTTTTCCACCGGCGATGCGGGAACTTGTGTTTTGGTTAGAAAGCGCTTCCACGTGGGTAAGCCTTGTGTGCGTGTGCGGGTGTGTGCGCGTACTTGATCCGCGAGGAGGTAACAGGATTCTCCGTGTTCAAAACCAGTGGGCTCTTAGCCATTAATCTCCTTCTCCCGCTGTCATTACAGACACTTCCAAAGTCAGATACCCGCGGAGAACCGCCAGCTGCGTTTCACACGGCGGTTCTCCCCGAGCCGCGGGGGCTCTGCGCCGGGCCCGGCCGGACCCGGGGCTGCCCGGGGAGCAGCCCCGCGGCGCCTTCCGCCGGGAAGGGAGAGCGGGATCCCACGGCATCGCCGCTGCCAATCGGTAGTTGGCATCTAAAGTTTCATTTACATTTATGAAACTGCCGCTCCGAGCCAAGCAGGCGCGGTGCTGCCGGCTCCGTCCCCGCGGGCAGGGCTCGCAGCCGAGCACACGGAGGGACGCGCTCGGCTCGCGCGTGGCCGTGTGAAATAGCTGGTGTTTACAAAAATCCTGGGACGCACGCTGTACCAGACCAGGGAGCGACTTGGCCGGTTCCAGTTTAAGTATGAAGTCATGCTAGAACAGTAAGGAACCAGTATTTACAGTTTTCTGAGTTTTGTTTTACGTGTTTTCATTTGCGGAGACTAGAAAGCGTATCTGAGATAAACTAATCAGCAGTTTAGATTTAGAGGGAGTTATACAAAGAAGGCTTCTTTGCTGTTTGGCAGATAGATTTTCTGGTCTGACCTCGGAGTTTGATGTTAGAAGCATGTACTTTGCAACAAAGCTCAGGCCGTATCTTTGTTTCATTTCCTTAACACTCAAAAGAAAAGTTTCGCAAAATTGCTGTGGGTTTGACTCTTCCCCTAGTGTTTCTGAAAATGCTGCCGAGTAACAAATGCTTGCATACTTGCAATATATATCATACTGTGAGTAAAGTGGAAATACAGACTGACATTTCTCTCTCTTCCCGGTGATTCTTTCTCTGTTTGACATCTAACATTAGCTGGGCTATGTCTGAAACAGTTTTTTTTTTTTTTTTAAAGTGCGGTATTTATGTTACCAAATATCCTTCAACCAAATTTAATAGAAATTAAAGTGGAGTATGTTGACCAATCTTTTATGTGTCTTTGTTCAGATAATTTGTATGCAGTTATTAATTGTTACATGTATATTAATTGTTACATGTATAATATTAATTGTTACATGGTACTGATAATAAATTTAGTTGAAGGTTACTCTTGCTGGATTTGTATTTATTAATGACCTCACAACACTTTGCAGTATAAATTTATTCTGTATGGATGGATAATGTCAATGGAATAAATAAATCCTAAACAAGCAATGTATTGAGTAGGGCACTGGTGGTTTCTCAGTTAGTTGCAGTTCCCAGTAAAAATATTTCAAACAAGGCAACTGTAGAAATACAGCTATAGATAGTATCATGTGGCATATTTTTAGCATCTGATGCAAGTGTTAAAGTTTAACTCTTTAAACTTTATGCAAGTCCTAGAATTAATGTTAACCATTGGCATTTGGTGAGGGAAAGGCACCTGTCTGTTTCCTTGATGAACTGGTGGTATTGGTCGATGTTGTGTGCAATCCTCCGGTGTTAAAATTTAAGCAGCATTTTACTCTCTTAAATACGAAAGTTACCACAGAAAGAAAAAAGAAATTCCTGGAATTTCTGTTAAATGCTCTAAGACACAGCTATTCATATTTTTCTGTGTTATCTTTTTCCTTCTTGAAAGTAGGGATTTTATGAACTCAGGGTAAAAAAGGTCTCTCTTTTTATAAGGAGCGTTTATTCAGCATACTTCTATATTGCAGCTGCTGATCATATTTCATAGAGCTGTTAAAGCACTTAAAACCTAAAATTAGGTACTGTCTGGTAGTAAATATTTCAAATCACTCCTTGAAGAAACGGGCTTAAAAAAGAGACATTTTGAAATATATCATTGAGAAAAAGTAATCTTGCATTGCTTTTACTCTGTGCAATACCAATCTAAATCACTGATTTCAACACGGTGTACTTTTTCATTAGGTTTTCTTGATCTCCTGGATTTTTATTTTGATTTTATGCAGGCTTTATTTGATATCATAACTAGCTACTTTGCTCAAGCTATGTTTATGATGGCAACACTTGAATTAACAGGTGTTGAATTAACTTCTAACATACCTGTACTTCCAATGAGTATTCTTGTGATGCTAAGAACTGAAATGTAAGTTTCCTCGCTTCTTGGTGTGTGTGTTTCTGCCTGTTAGTTGCAGAAGGTGTACACTTGCTTTTTTCCAGATTTTGGATGAGTTAATTTACAGATTAGTATTTTCAAATTGAGGGGTAGGGTTAGGTTTATTTTTTGGTTGAGTATAGGAATAGGTTTATTTGACATTTTGTCATTCTTGACATTTTGTGTTAAAAAATCCCTGCATTTATGGTATGCAACTGGAAGAAGAGTGTTGATATTCAGTCATTGATCGAGAGGTTTATAAGTACACCTAATAAATACTATTTTTCTTTTTTGAATTTAAATATTGTGTAAATGTGTGTCCAACTTAACCTTTTTCTGTCATTGAAAAGTGCTAATTGATCTTGCTGACCCTGACATAATAGTATAGTTTGATATTCGAAACCTTTCAGCTTTGGCATGGCCTTTTTATCACCCCTGAGATTTCAGCGCATGGTTCTACTGAAGGCATAAACTGCTTGTCTTTGAAAAATTAAATAAAAATGGTTATTAAAAATAAATTATGGTCTTTTAAAGTCAGTAGATGTTTTACCTATCAAAGCCTCAGGCTTTACAACATACATTAAAATCTTTCTGATTTACTTGTATGTATTAGGTGACATTTTAGAGGTTGCTGTACAGAAATCAGATTTCTATGAAATAATTTTTGGCCAATTCCACACTTCTGTGTTGCAGCATTATTAAATCTGTCATTAAATCAGAAGTGGTTAAAGGAACTTGGACGCACTTTGCAGTGCAAAAGCTCAGATAAGAAGAGTGCTTATATGTCAAAAAAATAATAAAATCTATTTGAAAAGGCAGTAAAATTCACATTTTTAGTCTACATTGTAGGTTGTGATGCTGCCAGAAGGATTGTTTTTGGGGTGCCTGTAACATAGGGCCTTAAAGGCAAAAGCTATTTTAAAGAATTTTCTTCTTTTTATGTCTAAGCCTGAGAAATGTGTCGAATAGCTGGCTGCCTTTTTGCTTTAACGTTAAACAGTGAAAATTACTTTGATGATTGATTATCCTATATTGAAATGTATCACTGGGCAGTCTCAGTCACGGGATTGTGTAGGGTAGTCATTAGGCTTTTGAGCAAAATGTCAAATGCTAATGGCTGTCTGAGGAATACTAAAGTTAAAACATTTTATTTTCAATTTGTTAAAAACTTCCTTATTTCTCCAAGGGAAAATTATAATGACTAGTGATTATCTTCAGAGCTTCTCACTCCGTAAGCCAGTGAGACTTTTTTGTTTTTAGGCTGTTAGGCTTGGGTAGTAGACACTAAAGTTTGAGTTAGGCTGCAATTACCATGGATTAGAAAAGAAGTAGTTAGGAGGATTTCTATGCACAAATTAATTTGGAGATCTATGTCTTTCTCCTAGAGCTAACTAAATAAATACTATTACAGTGACTTTTCATTGAGCAGCTGTCTGTAAAGCTACAGCGAAGGGTAGTTCTGTTGGATGTAATTGAAATGCCTGATGAAATGAAATGTCTCTGAAGACCTCAGTCTGCTTGGGCTGACTGAATACTCTTTGCACTTGGGTTGTGCAGAGCTATAAAATTTGACTAATTTGGAGCAGAAAATTACAAAAAAAGACCTCCCAAGGCAACCTGAAAAATATTCACACAAAGACTAATTTTTGCATAGGTGTTAACTTATTACTTATGTGATTTAGTTAGTATGCACTAGATTTTTTGGCACATTAAAATTAAATGCTATTGTGATGTGTCCCAGTATAAGTTCACATTCTTAGCAGCATAAAAAAATTACTGCTGCCTTTTTTTTTTTTAATTGGGTAGATCAGTGAGTAGCTAGTCTGCTCTTGACTTATATATAATTAAACCACAAAAACTTACATTAAAATACCATGAAGGGTCTGATTTAGACCATAAAAGTAAAAGAAACACAGAGCTGAGTTTGCAATTTTTCAAATAATTCTCCTCTATGACTATGTGTATATAACTATTGAAATCAATGCCGGTGCATGAGGTAATTGGAAACTTAACTTGATGTTTTGTGCCAGATCCTTAGCTGTTGCAAATTGGAGTAGGAATGCTGAAATTACTGGAGTGGTCTCACATTATGCCAGATGAGTATCTAGTCCTCTATTCTTAGTTCAGTCTGCTTTTTTGGTGGGGTATTGCAATATACATTATATGTGTGAGATCCCATGCACAGAGAAGTGATCCTGCAATATCTAGGAAAAAAAAGAGAATTAAGTATAAATGTCCAAAATCTATTTTTTTTTCTTCCATTTCAAGGCATTTTCATACTCCCGNTTTTTTTTTTTTTTAGTACTTTATAAATGACCACAGAAATGGCTTTTACAGTAACTGTACTTTTGAAAATGATGCAGTTAGAAATATTGCTAATTGTCTATATTCTTTTAATTCTGTTAAGGCAACTCTGTTGCTCAAAGAAAAGAGTAATTAGGTTGTGCTTCTTCAGGTACATTTCATGAATGCCACGCCTACTCAATGAAAGGTGTGAAGTCCGTATTAAATCCCATCTGGATGTTTCTTTCTATTCACTGTAGTATATTCCCAGAACATCACAGAAAATGAAGTTTACCTTACTCCCAAGAGAGACCAGCTAAACCAGCCTCTGTACACTTCAGTTTATGCATCCTGACATCATGCTGCATGTGAGGTCTTTCTTCCAGCTCTCCCGAGTGTCCCAGCATAGACCAGGTCTCACAAAACCAGGCACAGCTCAGGGAAATTATGCACATTTCCTCTGCCAAGTTCTAGCAATGCAACTGAGGCTCAACTTAGCATTTCTGTTCTGGTCTTCTTAGCACAAAGAACTGGGAAGTTGAGAACTAATAGGGCTGAATGATATAGAGATTTTTACAAATGCAGTGATTATATTCTGGGATAGGGTCTTGAAAATAACATTTCTTGTTACACCAAGGCAAGATTTAGACTGTGGTAGATTTTCCAAATGGGAAGATGAAAGTACTTTTCCACTCAGCCACCAATTTTTATATTAATTCTAATCTGGTGTGGTAGAAGGATCTAGTATAATGTTCAAATTCATTTTTCTCAGTTAATTGGAACTTCAGAGAAGCAATTTTTGTGCTCAAAGTACCATCTAAATCCTGTGCTCACTGTGCAGCAGTACGTCTGGGAGTTACCTGCAACATGAGGTCTTTCAGCTGAAATGGCTAGATGATGTGTTTCCTAGTCATTTCTGGTATCTAGTTAGCTATGATTCAGCTTGTTCTCCAATTTTCTGCTAAATGATAGTCTGATTTCTCCAAGGGCTAGATAAGCAGTCAAATTCTTGCCATAAAAGAAATGAAATAGAAGAGTTTGCTCCCTGATAGTTGTGAAACCACCCAGCTTTTTGAAGGAAGTCCAGAATTGGAACAGCAGCTTGCGAGATGCTGTCAAATCAGGACTAAGTCTGAAATAGTTTGATTGTAAGGTCTGTAGGAAGAGATCCAGCATTTTGCTCTGTTTTTACATCATTACCTAGGAGTATTGGTTCATATAAGCATCAATAGCAGTAACCTCATGTGTGGCTAACGCTATCTGAAGTCCTACTTCTGCCTATTTCCTGCGGTAGAGGACAGAAAAGCGTGAAGCCATGCTTTCGCATTTGGTGGCAGTGCTTCTAAAGTGGCCCCTTAACCCGACTCTGCCAGCCACTCGTTTAAGTTGGATCCATTCTTGCTGTGGTTCACAAACAGCTGTGCTGGCAGCGAGGCAAAGGTCGGGATGAGTGGCAGCACCCGAGCTGCTGAGCCTGGCAGCGGTGCTGCAGAAATAGCTGCAGAACCACAGTCTCCGTTACCTAATCTGCCACCTCTATTAACTGAAGTGCAGGGTCAAGTCTGTGGGATAGGTGGAATTTTTCAGAATGAAAACATTGTATACAAAAACGATCCCTTGATCTTTAATCAAAAGGTTGCGTTGATGCAGGGATTTTTGACTAAAATTGAAGTAGCTGCAAATAATTGGCAGATACGTGTGAAAGTTAAAACAATAGGGAAAGTACTGGGGCCTTTGGAGGGGACAGCTATGATTTTCTTGAAGGAAGGCAGGAGTTCAGACGTGATACCAGATGACAGAACTTTTCCAGATCTTTGCACTGCTGTCCAAAAGCTGGGCTTGCAGGGAACAGGCGGAGCATAACTCCTCTAGAAGTTGGACGTCACTGCCAAGGGCTGCAGCGCTCGTGACAGGCTGCATTCTTTTATCACTATTCCTGGGGAAAGAAGTACAATAATTTCTCAGAAGTGGCCATTACATAGCTGTCACCGTAGACAAGTGCTTAATTTATGGCAACTATTTTTTATTAGTCTCCACTGTCACAAAGTATTAACTTACAGGCTATCACGTTCCAAATGCCTTTTTTTATGTTGTTCCCATATAACACTGAAATATGCATACTATACCACATCACGGGTTTGTGAACACTCAAGCAAGCCAAACCAGTGATATTATTTTTGATGTGAGTACAAGTTTGATTTCCAAAGATAAGTGTAGTGGTGTAATAAAGTTCTGTAAGTCTGTCTTGAGTTGACATGACTTTTTGATTACTAA
The DNA here is from genome assembly GCA_013399835.1 of Leptocoma aspasia. Taxonomy (NCBI): domain Eukaryota; kingdom Metazoa; phylum Chordata; class Aves; order Passeriformes; family Nectariniidae; genus Leptocoma; species Leptocoma aspasia. The sequence goes on along the minus strand of VXAX01001645.1, from coordinate 253,392 downwards.
AGTTGAAGGATACAAAATCAACTTGGCACAAATGAAATGGATTAAACAGCAAACTAAAGCATAGATTTCACAAATCGTTACTTGTTAACGAGTCTTTAAAAAGCATGTTATTACAGTTTTTCAAGGGGCAATCATCAAATCAAAACATATTTATTATTTTACCAGTGACACCAAGATTAGTAAGTTCTACAAGAAGTAGTACCCTTGATTGAACAATTGCTGACCTAATAAGAGATTTTTTTTTTCTTACAAACTTCATTATACTTCTGTTGTTAGACTGTAATGCCTAAAGTACTGCTACTACAAAGGCTGAGGGATGGGTAAATAATGAGGAGAGCAGATTGATGAGAGTAATCTGGCTCATTGAGCAAACTGAGAGCAAGCAAACAATATGTACTTCGCTACAAGCCAGCAGTTTATTGGCTTTTTACAAAAAAAAAAGAAAACAACAACAAATGGAGGTCCCATAGAAAATGGTAATGATGGTATTGTAGCCAAAAAAAGGAGTAGTAACTTAAACTAAGTACTCAGCAGAGTGAAAGGGGTTACATTAGCTGTGTAGGTAGTATGGGTGCAGCTACTACTGCAAAGTTGTACCCTTTCTTAGCTTTAGAAAGGAAGCTTTAAAAATTGAAGGTTTCAGATTTAAGACCAGAGGAGTAATTAAACTCCAATTAAATTGGAAAATGTTTCTTCCAGGGAATTAACAAATTTTAGCTGACCAAAGGAGAATGTAACATAGTTTGATTGAAGCTAATAAATATCTAAATGAGGAAAAGGAAATGAGGTAAAGGCTGCATTGTCAAAGCAGTTGTTTTGGTTAAAATCTGAGAATACCTATTTTTTACAATTATTTTATATGGCACACTTACTGCTGGCTCATAGTAAAAGAGATTTGCCTGTAGGATTGCAAGCTGTTCCACGGATGTCACAACATTTCAGTTGCCTATGGGGACTGCTGATGGGCCAGGAGCCGAAATGAGTGCAGACAGCCCATGTGAGGATCAGCAGCATAAAAATGTAGATTACACAGGACATCTGGTGTGGGGTTTTGCATTTTCTTTGCACTGGACAAAGGTGGTACATAGAAAATTTTCTACTTTCAGTCATTGCATTCTGATGGTTTCAGTTTGACTTGATGGCTGGGGTGCAGCAGTTTTAGTTTTGGTGAGTAATAATTGTCATTCTGTTCTGTCAGAAAGCACCCGAGCTGCGTGCTGGCAGCAGAAGGAGTTCCATATTCTGGGACAGTTCTGCAATCACACTTTTTGTTTCCCATTCTTCATGGAATGAAAAAAATAACAGTTTCTAAAATGCAATATTTAGGGGTTACTGTCAACTTTAGTAAAGAAAAACATTTCATTTCTTCCACCAAACTGGAACCAAAGTCCCCAGGTCTGTTTTCGGTGAGTTTACTTTGTATTTCTTTCTGACATTTCAAAATGTTCCATTCAAGAATTTCATGTGAGGCACTTGGCAGTAACAGGAACAGCAGCTGCTGAGCAATGACTGTCACACCTAAAAAGGATAGGCATGCTGCAAACTTCCTCCTTCACCAGGATGTTTCTAGTAAGCCTGGCAAGTATTTGAACTTCTACAGTAACTCTCATTGCATCCTCATACTGCTTGAATACACACTTCAAATTGTGGCATGATTTTTAAAGCAGATAAGATTGATAGGTACTGTGCTGTAACAGCTTTCATGATACTATGTGGTTGGATTCTTTGCATTAAGTTTTTCAGCCTTGTAAAACTGCTGTTTGATTTTACCTTGTGGATATGCTCATTTTAGGTTTTCCTAAATTCTAAAATGTTTCCATTTTAGAAATAGCCTTTATTGTTATTTTAGGCTTATTTGTGTCACAAGGGTTTTGAGGTTTTTTTTTTTTTGTGTGTAAAAGGTAAATTTGATATGTTTTTAGGGAGAGGGAATAAGAAATAATTAATATTTTCAAGTTGACAGTGTGTCTTTAAATATTCTGGCTAATTAAGTATAGCTTTTCTCTTTCTGTTTTCAATGGCTTGTTTATAAATAATTGAAATGTTTTCTTTGGTTTGTTCACAGCCATTTTCTACAAAAAATGACAAGAAAATTGTCTCAGAAGTTAACCAAAATATGCTGTGTAATAAAAACCAAAATCCTTCTCCCTAAAAAAATCTAGTTGTTTAAAACATTGAAATACCCAGCTAGGAGGAAAATAAAACAAAAATTTTAATTTAAAAATTTAAAAGAGTATGCTGCTATCTGTGGCATCCTTGCATTACTTGTTTGGGTTTTGTTTCTTTTCTCTGGGAACCATCTTCATTTCCTCTTAATTTTTAGGGGAACACAGTGGGATTCTAATTAGATTTGTTTATAAATTGAGGCCAGAAACAGTATCAGCATTTGTTTTATTCATTTCTATCTGGAAAATTCTGTAATTGATTAATTAGGAATGAGATAGATGAAGTCTGTGTAGCTGCATGCCTTATCTAAGAATGAGTGGAGAGGTCTCTCACAGTTGGGAAGCCCCCAAGCATCAGTGGATTTGTAGCTCTGGTCTCATTCTTAGCAATTTCACAGTGTGTTGTGCATTGCTAGGATAAGGGAGGTATTGCTGAGTTTAAAATTCTGTATACTGAAATGCTCAAAGTTAGTCCTTCTTATTTGTTACACAGGTATGGGATGGGAGGGGTAGGAAGAGTAGGGGAATCAGTTTTAGACATATTTAGGTACCTGTAGAGTTGGTACCCAGATTTGCAAAGGATAAATGCTGCATCAACATGTTCTTTTACAAAACTAAAGTAAATGAGATCCAGTGCTTGCAGTTGTTTGCCGTTTTCCAGGAAGTCTTTCTGTTTTGCCCATTTTTTTGGGAACAGACCCTTTCTGTTTCTTACCTGGTTTCCATACCTAACTGTTGCAAGGACATCATGGTCTGTGTTGCTGTGCTGTTTTTGTCTTGCTGCCTGCTTTTGGTACTGAATGGTTTTGTGATGGTGTGACTTGTTTCTCAGTTGGAAGTACCTGATGCAGAGTGGCGGTCCCATCTTAATTTTCCTTGAATAAAATGTCCACAAATGCTACACAAGCAATGCCACCCTTCAGCAAACTCAGTTCAAGGAAGCAAATTACACTAAACTGACAATTATACAAATATTCATTGAAGACCACGCAGAATTTTCAAGACTGTGTCTAACAAATGTATAGTGACTTGCATGAAAGTCAATAATTTAATTTGAATTTTGAGGAGTTTTCAGTGTATTGCAGTTTGGTGGCATGAATCGTGTCTGTTTTGGTTACTGTATTTAATGTCTGGCATAAAGTCGTGTGCTCAGAAAGGAAGATGGAAATAACAAATTATGTTGCAGCTACAGATTTATCATTTTCCAGGAGAGGGAGAAGGTAAAAGGAAACCAGATGAGCTCAGAACTGTAAATGTGTGGTGGGTGTTGAAGGTCCCATGCCTGTTCTTAACATGCATCCTAGCCCAAGATCTGAAAATAAACGTTGTGTTAGCAGGAACAAACACTATTTCATCTCCAGCAGGGATTGTTTCAAGACTCTAAATCTAGTAATGTCTGACATCACACCTTGAAGCTTATTAATTTCAGAAGCACAGTTTCTATATACGTTAGAATGTATACCATATACCCAGTTTAGACATATACATGTTCTTATCCACATCTATGCTGGATATGAGCATAGGGATGCTCGTATTGCTCATAGTGCTGGGATGAGGACACTGAATGGGTCCTAAAGGGTGCCCTGCACAGCCCCCTCCAAGTAACCAGTACACTGTCACCCAAGTATTTACTGTGAAAATGAGGGCTGTTTGTAGAGAAAGCAGCTGGCTGGGTCCATTTGTTTTTCAGCTCATCCTGGAAATTCCTCCTGTATTCCTTCCCTGTTAGCAGTGGTGTATGTGGCTAAGATGAATACCCATTCATCTGTGTTAAGTTGCATGAGTTGTTCTGTGAAATCCGAGCATAATTAAGATTATTCAAAATAAGGAGTAATCTATCTTCTCTATTTAAGCAATGCATCTGCAAGTGCAAATCGATGTAGGCAGGAGCTCAGCAGAACATAAATCCAGGGAAGACTATTTCACTTCACTTCCTGGAAATGCCTGGAGCTAAAGTTGGTGGCATATGATGTTGTGGCTTGCTGTCCTCTCCACTGCATACCAAGGGCTCTGGGTGAGGAAGAAGCTCAGTTTTATGGAAGCCACTAATATAGAAGGGGGAACTGGGCGTTCTACAAAGGGTTCCAGAACACTCTAAAACTTCTCTGAGTATAAAATTCTCATCCTCAGCAAGCTAAAAGTAGACTGAAATCAAACTGATCTAAACACTGCCATATTTAACACTGTACATAGGAAGGCTCAAGGAAGGGGAAAAAATGTTAGAAGAAGAAGGGAAAGACTATATTCCCTTAATTCTCTGGTCCATGGAGCAAGATTCGTTTCTATAATGAAATAGGAGTTTTTCAGGAGGCTCATTTCACTCATATTGATACCAGATAGCAGACACCAGCTAAGAAAAGGGCCTACCTGAACCTAAATGCACATGCATAATTCCTGAGCCATTTCTGCTTTCAGCAAGAATCGTTCTAGAATAAAAGAAGAAAAAATTTGAGAATTAAAATAATTTAGAAATTCTGAATGTATTTCTGTTCACCTGCCTGTTTTCCTCAGGGTAGAGTACATGGCCCTGAAAAGGTCATACTGTCAGGATGGCTTTGTTTCACAGACAAAGTTGAAGTTCTAATAAATCAGCATTTGGTTTCCTTTTAATTTAGGCTATAGTTTATCTTTTTCGCATGAGATTTTCTGTGATAGGCATACAGACAACCAGAAGGATGTTCTCTTATGTAGGAAATTACTGAATATTAGGCAGTGCCTGTTTGCTACTGCCCATACCATTTCCCCTGTTCCTTCAAAGGAATAGGTTTCTTGGGAAACAAATAGCATTAAATGATCTAATTTAATGAGATTGCAGTGCATATGCACTAGTCTCTTGTACTGATTCTAAAGCAATTTTCTCATTACCTGACTTGCATAATCTTTCCCAGTGCCTTAGATGTGCTTTATTCTACCTTACTGGTTCACATCCTGCATTAATTCAGTGGCAGCTAACTACTAAGTACTAGTGCTATCACAGGTTTCTGAAGTAGAGCACTAGAAAATGAGAAATTGCTCTATTTGTGACCACTTGTCTCTCAACATTTTGACTCTCAACCTGTGGCTCTGACAGAAGTGAGTTCTTCTTTGTGGGTGAATGAATTATGTAAACCACAGCAGCATCCTTCTGCTAGGCTTCTTACCAACGTTTCAAAATATGTAAAACAATATTTGTCTGGGATCATGAAATTTCTGAACTATATTGCCAGAGCATCACAGGATACAACTTCGGAAGAACTAGGGAGCATCACATGATATAATCTCTGTAGAAGTAGGTATTCTTCAGATAAAACAGAATAAAAAGAATGTGAAAATGTGCCCAAGATGGTTGTAATGTGAAAAAAATGTGGTAGAAACTGAGGATAACGCTCCCCCTGCCCCTGAATTTCATTTCAGAAGACCAATTCCTAGTGGAATAGTGGAAGAGAGGACTTTCTTCCCAAGTTTTTGTGTTGAAGTGAAATGGGGGAGACTTTTTGTCTGGTGGCCAAACTTCTCTTCCAGATGATGGATTCTTTTGGAGATCCATATCCCCATCTGCCCAGCTGGATGCCCTGAAGCAGCCTCTGAGATACTCTTGGGAAACATCAAGTGCTTTAAGGCTGGTTTTTACCTGTGGGTCCCAAGCTGCACATTCTATCTTGAGCTTGTGGAAGTTGCGGCACAGAATCATAGTAGGCATCCCATAGAAAATGAAATTGCATTACTTTTTCAGTCATTTCTAAAGCAGTGTGCAGCAGATCCTCAAGTAGCTTATTTTCTTTAACTTGTGTGTATCTCTGGAAGGAAACACATGTTTCTCCTCACGGTCAAGTCCTGGAAGTTGCAGTTTAAATTTGATGAAGTGTTTTATTCCCCCAGATAAAAACAAATAAATAAAAAATTAGATTTAAATGCATTTGTTGATGAGGAAAGTCAGGAATCCTCCTAATTAAGACATTTCTTAGAAAGGTAAAATTTTTATCTGGGAGCATAAAACACTTCATCAGTTTTAAAGCCACATCTGCAAGGAGTGGATAAAGAGGAGAAACAGGCATTTTTCTTCATTCTGGCTTGTCTGTGAGTTTAAGACTTTTAACAACAGTTTTAAAAATATTTAAACCCAGTTAGAAACACTTGCAATATAATAGGGATAAGAGTGCCCTCCCTCCCTCCCTCTGTTTTTAATCTGGTTCTCTTGATGGAATAAACTACGAGGTTGAATTGGTAACTGGATTATTGCCTCATAAAACAGCACGAGGTTAGTATTATCCTTTAATTTTATATCTTTATTAGGGAGTAGTGTTTTAATATTTAAATCACTGACTTCTCTAATGGTTTTTCTCCCCTTTTACAAATTTATAAAACTAAACCCTAAAGGATTTGGTCTAAGTGCAATTGGCATAACTGCCATTATAAAAATCTTTGTGTTAGCAGTTGGTTATAATCAACTGCCTTAACTGGGCTCAGAATGCAGCAGGATTTAGCTGTTGATAGGTAGAAGAATACTGATAAAATATTATTCATTAATTTTATTTTAAAAAGCTCAGTTTCCAGTACAAACTTCTGAATTTTGAGGCAGTGTGAAGATGAACAGCAGAGCCCTGGCAACTTATAATTTAGCATGTTTGTGCAAACAATGAATTTAACATATTTTGTATTTTTGCAAGGATTTAAGAAAGCTTGTCTTTGTCTTGAAATTCAGTAAAGTAACTTTGAAAATTCATAAAAGCTAGGTTTTTTTAGAAGGCAACTAGTACAAGTGGCATATTTAATGATGTATTCCAGTGACTACACCCTCCTGAATTTTGGGACACAACACATACTGTGGGTGAATCATTGGCAGTTCTTAGTAGTAAAACTGCTATTGGATTTGTATCATCAAGATGTATTTAAAATTTCAATACATTATTTTCTGGGGGTTTTTTTTGGAAGAATGTGGCATCCATCTGTTGATCGCAGTGTGCTTTGATTAAGCATCCATCAATAGGGAAAGAAACATGGGTCTGTCTCTTCTGGTATAGCTCTGTAGTTGAATTATAGTTGAGTTTTATACAGAAAGTGAAGTATCTGCCACCTTCAGTGACTGACTTACAGAGCATTTACTGTTTGCGAGCCAGGTACTGACTTTTCAGTCAGTATACTTAGAAACTAGTCAAATAATTTATTACAAATTTTGTATTTTGACCAGTTTTTTCTGCAGGCAATCTTACCAGTGCAATAACATGGACACACTACAAACTTTTAATTAAATCAAAGCGGATTTAATGTTTAAGTTGTTATTAATGGAATATTTTAGTATCAGTCATAAAATTCATCTCTGTGTTTGGAGTTGCCTCCTTTGACTGGTACTGCTGCAGGCAATGCCATGTAGAGCTGCTTTCTCTTAAAATATCCATTGTTCATGGCAGGCTCCTTTCTGAAAATTGCCTACAATGGGTGTTTTAAAGAAGCCTTTCAATTCCCCTTTTAGCTTCATTGAACAAGGACTGGAGAAGATGCTTACAAATACAGGACTGTTGGCTCCACATTGGCTAAAAAATCATGGGAAGTGATTACATTACATTACAGTTTTGGTGAAGGCATTGTGGAGGAAGACATTAATGTCTTGCATCCCTCTGAAATTTAGAGGAGATTAAAACTATTTAGAAAAACAGGAATTATTTTCAGCTGTATGATATGGTGAAATACATCCAACATGATTTTCTTGCAATTTGTCTTTTCCTTATGTAACATCGTGGCAAAAATTAATGAAGTGTGAATGAAAATAATTTTGAAACCTAGGCAAGAGGGAAGAAAGACAGGAAGGTGTCATTTGGTAGCAGGAAAAATCCAGGTGGAACTTGAAAGCAAAGTAGACTGGGGCTGTGCATTTGTGTGTGTTCTAGAAAATAACTAATGCAAAACAAAATGAATTTTTGGGAGTTGCGTTTTTGGAAGTGAAGGTGTGGCAAGTAAGTGGCACTTGAGATGAAGAGAGGAGGTATTCACAGGGCAGTGGAGGACAGTGGCTGGGAATGTGTGGGTGCCATGGCTTGTTCCACATAGGTTCCATGGCTCTGGTTCCTTTCAAATATTCTGCAATGCCAGTACAGCTGTACATGTTTTACCATCAGTTGCATTTATTAGTGCTTGCTGGTCAGAATTTGAAACAGAGGTCCATAATACATTTATATTACTGAGCAAAGTCCCAGGTAATTCCTTGTGGTGCCTTCTTGATAAATAAATCTAGGTAATATTGGTAAGCAAATCCAGGGTGTTTGGGTTCCTTAACATGTATGTTTACATATTTTTTTTTTAATGTAACATGATCTTTGATAAATAATGTGATTATTGCATGGATGAAATATCCTTCACTTTTTTTTTTTGTTCTAAATTATGCAAATTTGCATAACTCCAAAATGGATCTTTTCTGAGAATGGAGATTGTAATATAATTGTGTGGCTTTGTAGTTAGGGTTACCATGATCATTCCCAGGCAGAACTCCTGGAAAATAGAATTTTTCTATTGAAGATCTCCATATTTGATGAGAATAATTCACCCTATTAGAGAAGGCATAGACATAGCAGATAATTAGGATAATGTCTGTAATTTAGCACTTTGTAGGGAGCTGCTTGTTATAAACCACTTTGTGTATTTAATTTAATCCTAAAGGAATTTAATGAACCTTAGAGAGGGGACTTCATGCTGATAATTGCATAATAACCTATTTTTATGCCAGACACTTAATGGCTGAGAGGTTATCATTAAATGTGTATTAAGCAGTTCTGTTCTATAACTGTCTTTCTAAGATGTTCTCTCAAGGGTTATAATTTGTTGACTACTTAAACAGCTGCCTGTATTCAACATTTTAGCTTTTTTATTGATTTGTTTTCAGAGCTATTTTTTCTCTTGAAGGAGTCAAAGAAAAGTCCCTGTTTCTGTTGGTACATTTTAGATAGTTCCCAAAATAATACTGAAAATGTTGAAGCACTTTACATGAAATTAGTATTCATATGGGAACTTTGCTTCAGGTTTTAGTGAAACCACAACCCCAGTTAGGGTGTTTGTTTATTGCAGATTTGCCTTAGAAGTGAGAACCATAGACTAACATATCACTTTTTAATCTTCTCTTTTAATTTAGACTACTGAGTTGTAAATTGAAAGGAAGATAATTTCTGCTTGTGGAGGAAAAGAAAGGTGAATAACCTCAATGGAAGACTCTCAGGATCTAAGTGAACAGTCAGTAAGTACAAATGTTGCTAAATTGAATGGAATAAATTGAACTCTGTTCAACCAAGTTGTGTGAAAGGATTTTACTTCGAATTTGAAAATTATAGAAAGATCTGGGGAAATATTCCGAGCTCCTAGTTTTAAACCTTTTAGTTTGTACATTAAATGAGTAGGTTTAATCTTTTTCCCTGTTGAAAGGAACAAGATCTTTGTTATATAAGATTTTGTGGAACTACGATTGTTGGAGGGATATAATTAAGCTACATTGGAAGAATAAAATGTTAGAAACATGCACAATGGTATGTCTTATTCAAATAATTGCATTAAAATATATATTTATGGTGGTCTGCCAGTTTTTCCAAATCAAGAGTTACCAAAAACAGAAACAAAATATTTCAAATGATCAGACTGTGGCAGATGACATGCATTAATTTTTTCAGGATTCTCTTGGATTTCAAGAATTGCTAGTCTATCCCCCTGTCCCATGTCAGAGGGAGATTCTTCTTTTCACTGATGACATTTCTGGGAAAAATCAGGTGGACATGTCTTCTCCTTTTTCTTTTCTTATTTGTCCTTGGCTTTAAGGATATTGTCTCCAGATCTCCTCACCACCAGACTGCAGTTCTGAGGAGACAGCAGGCTCTAAGCAAATTCAAAGTTATCTGGTCTTGCCACCCAATGTATTGGCCTTTCTAGCATTTTAATTTTCTGCTGTTTCTCACTGCTCACTATAGGGACACATTTTGCCAGTACCATGGTCCCTACGATTCTCAGCTTGGACTTAGTGTACTAAAGATGAACAAAGGGATTTAGTATTTCTATTTTTGACACACTGAAGGAGGTTATCCATACAACAAACTAGTTTGAAAAAATATATATATATATTTAGAGACTTTTATGGGTAACACAAGTGCAAGGAAGTGGGAAGAGTTGCATGTATTTCTAAAAAGTCAGTAATTTTCTTTAATAAGGAGTACTTTGCTCCTGGCTGGGTACCTCCTATCTGAGACTTTATCTTGGACTAGAATTTTATTACCGATTTTAAATGGTACAGGACTGGAAAGTCTTAACAGTGTCTTAAGTCCCCATGGTGGCACTACTTGGGACAGCTGCACATATTTATGTATTTAAAGTGTTCCCAAGCAAAACTTTAGAGCCTGTAAAAGCTACATGGCTTCATAATTTAATAAAGTTTTATAAAGGTCATAAAAGATTAGGCAGAAGTTCATCTCTTGCAGTCTGTGAAACAATTTTTTTGTGCAGTATTCATGGTGTGGTTATTAATAGGAAGTAGATGAGCCAGTTTAGCTTACTGCAAAAACATCTTTCCATAGTAGTTAAAATGTTTTTGCAACACTGGATGCCTGATAAATGCATATTTTAGAAGGAATTTTACTACCCCATCTGTGTAGTATTTCTCATAATTTCTACATGGCTTTATGCTACATGTGAAATGGTCTGCAGATTGCAAATTGAGGTGAAATCTGTGCTGTGTTACATATGAAGGTAGGATTTGCTGGTTTTATGCTAGTGTCACAGAAAGTCATGATTCAAAACAAGTTTATTCTTCTTACTCTTCACTAACGGTGTCAGAACGTGAAAGTAATGGGTGAGAGATCCATTTCATCACTCCCTTTATCCAGGTGGGCATTGAGACTAAAATCTCACCATGAACTTGGGCACTGTCCTGGGAAAAGGAATTGTGTGAGGCCTGTCTGCCTAGAGCAGGCACTAAGTCTTCATTTCTCGACTTTAAATATAACAATTTCATTGTTATATCATGGTTAAACTCCTCTCTCAGCCAATTTTCAAAAAAGAAAACAGTGTCTCTGGCTTAGTTCCTTAAAAGCTACAGGGCATGTCTTTGGGCTAGAAATCCCAGGAAGCAGGAGGCTTTGGTGGTTTAAACGCTAAGAAGGTATGAGATGTGTCTGCTTGAAGTATAGCTGTGCTGTTTTGTACTGGTTAATGCATTTTATACTGGTTAGCTCTGGGCAGTTTCTGCCCATCTGCCCGGGCAGGATTTCTAATTCTTGACATATTAATGGAACATAAGTACTTCGTTCCAACGCCAAAATTTCTTTTGGGAGCTAAATGCATAACATTTAGATTGTGAAAATTCATGGAGCATAAGGATCTAGCCTCTGTTGCATGTGTATTAGACTGGGTGAATAAGCATGAGTGCAAGGCCTGTGCTCAAACTTGTGCTGGTACCCTGGCCTCGAATACTCTAGTCCTTGGTTACTTTAAAGACTGCCTTTCTCTGCAGCTGAGATGGGTGAGAAGGTGTTTGCATTTGCATGGTGTGTTTGATGGACTGTTGAGTTTTGTGAAGAGAAAGATTCCTTTATTGGTTTAATTTTCCTTGGGTATTCTGTTAAAGAATCTTTCATCCTTGGGAAAAGAAGCCAGGTACAGTTCCTGGTACAGTGAACAAAAATAATTGTCAAGTTTTTATTTAAAGAAAGGAAATTATTCTAACTTTTGAGAGTAGATCATCCTCCTGGAACATGATATACTGTAGTGTAGCTTTTATTCTGACAGTCTTCTCCGTAAGTTTGAGATCACTATTATTATTTTAACTCAAAAAAATACACCAATAAGAAATGATTGGTTTTGTTATTCCTATCCTGAAAGTATATCAGTTAGGTGAAACTTATATGATCATACCTGTGAGCAATTCCACAGCATCCCTGTTGCCATATGAGAAATAAATTAATAAATTCTTCCCCTTTTGTCTCAGAGCAATGACTGGATGATCATACACTGCTTCAGAAATCTGTGCTCCCCTGTTCTCAGAGCCTCTGAAGAGTTGTGTTTGACTGAATTGAGCAGCTGCTGTTGTCTGAGATGCCAGCTTGNTATACACCATTTATTACATTATGTCAGTAATTTATTTGTTTTTCCTATTTTTGACCAGAAGTCAGTCTACTTGCCTAATTGCTGTGCTGTAGAGCCTCTGTATTGGGAAACCTCTTGTGCCCCTTTTCCTTTGCCTTCCCCTGGGTGGCAGAGGTGGGGGAATCAAGTCTTAATCAAGATCATTCAGTGAGAAAAAGAGTCAGAATCAGAATGGAGTTTATTACACTTTGGCTTTCCTGTCTTTACTCACAACTGAATAGGTGAAGAGCTCTCCTTTGATGACCAGCAGGAAAATGATGCAATTTACTAGCTGATGCAGAGGTGAGCTGGGATCCATCAGGTGCAGCTGATCCAGTGCATCCTTGCAGCTGGCATGGAGCAGTCTGGGATGAGGCCTATCATGCTACTGTACTTGCTAGGGTGGGTGTGTATCCAAAAAAGCTCACAACTCCTTTTTTCTTTCCAATTCAGATGCAGAATATATTTGTACATCCATGCATGGGATTTTCTTTTAATTTATGGGAAGGCTCAGTTAATAGTACTCTGAGTGAAAAAGAGGAAAATAGTAAGACATGTATTGCACAGATAGAAGAAAATAACCAAATGATCTTTTTCATGTTCTGGTGTGAGGTTTGTCACCACGCTACTACTTACCAAGTGAAAGAATACTTAAAACCACATAAATTGGTCTTACATGGACAGATGAAGCTATGTTGTAAGTTCTATTTGTTTTGAAATAAAATAGAAGGAAATTTTACAGATCTTGTATTTATGAAGAGTCTAGCAATAGGGAGACAAAAGTTTTTCAAGACTGGTATTGGAGATGATAAATAAAACTATAATTTTTTAACACCTAAATAGTCCTCTGGTGTTCTTCGGTATAGCAGACACACTTAGGATTTTGAGAACTACAGGTCTACACTCTTTATTTTGTCTCTTTTAGTCACCGCTTTCTGTTCAGTCTGTATTAGTAGAAGAACAACTTGGCTGCTAATTTGCTAGTTTAGGGTTTCAAAGGGCCTTATTAGAAACTGGTGTAATTTCATCCCCTGGCCCTTTTATGTAACAGCCTGCATATTTAGATTACTTCATTTTAACCTAGAATTAAACAATAGGTTGCAGTGCTGTAGGACAGGACACTGGCAGATGCGAAGCTAACCCTGAATGAACAGGTTTTTATTTTTGTGACATTTGGACAATCATCCCCCTTGTGCCCTGGGTAAGTTATTTGTTTTTTATCAGATTGTACAGACTGTTACATCTGTTACTTGCATTTATGGCCCACTTGCAGATGGACAATTCTAGGCAACCTTTTTTGGGCAGTGTTGTTTCCCCATTTTTGTTTTGTTTTAGTGTGTGAAGCTGTCAGATGTGATCCCTTTGCAGATCAGTTTTCAGCTGCAGCTACTTCTCTGTTGCATGAGCCCTGTACCTGCAGCATTTAATCTTCCCCACCTCTGGGGTGGGCAGCCTGCTAGCACTTTGGCTGCAGCTCATTGCAAAGAAATGAAAATTAGTTTAAACACTTTATCTGAATTTAAAGTGCTTTATTTCACTGTTCTGCATTGCAGCATAGCATGTTGTGGTTCTTATATCTGTTATTTCAGTAGTTATGGGACTTGGAATATTACAGGGAATTCATCTTCTCAGGTTAGTGTGATGTTGCTTAAAAGAGATATCTGGAAGTTACCTGGTCTAGCTTCTGGTCATGAAATGCTGGCAGTATGCACAAATACTTCAGTTATGGAAGCAAAGAACATTTAAGATAGGTAAGTGAAGAAATTACAGATGGAGTAAGAAAAAAAAATAGTTTTCTTAGTAAGTGATTATTTGCTTTTAATTAAAATCAGTCATTGAAGAAAAGTGCCCAACTTCAACTCAGCTGTAATAGAAAGTAATAGAAAACCAGGCTGACTTTTTGAAGGTTTATTTCAAAGTATTTTTGAGAATTGCTTAAGTATTTTACTACCTCCTTTCTATAGACACAGTAACTGGCATAGAGAGGTGGTTTGCCATAGAGGATCCAAAATTATCACCCATTTTGAATTACAGTAGATCAAGAATAAAATGTAATACCATAACTCCTTGTCCCTCATCTAATAGGAATTTGAGGTAGAAACATCAATGTTGTTCTCTCTCAAATGCAAGACTTTTACATATGACATAACAACTTTTATGACACACACTTTTTTTTGCTCTTTCCTTTGTCCTCTACCACTTCAGCATTCTGTCATTTCTATACAATAATCCACCACTGTTTAATTTGAAGGCACTTTTTTTCAAACTACATTAGTAGTTTTATATATATTTCATTTCTGTCATTTACCAAATGGGACAGACCAAATGAGACAGCACTCAGAAGCAATTAATGCATTTTGACGTGCAGAATAAACTGAGTAGACTTGTGTGTCTTATGAATTGCGTATCATTGGAGAAATAGTGTGCCATGAAAGATACAAATGTTCACTGTTGACATACATGTAATAGAAATGTACATTTTTTCTGAGTTGATTAAAATTCTAATTTGAAAGCACGTTTCTTTAAAAGCTAAGTAAGCAGTCTCTTAAAAATGTATCCAAGGGAATTCTACAGAATAATATCCATGGCTTGTAAACTTGGGAGATGGGATGAGAAGAGGGGTTGGCAAACAAACATAAATGCTTCTGTCATTGTCACTGTCATGCTTCCTCTGGTTCAGCTCTCTGCCTGTCTCCTGGAAGATGTTCCCATGCCAGTAACAGAGGTTTAAATAGAAAGGCACTGTATGGGCTTTATTTAATAACAAGGAAAACCAATAAAAGAAAATGTTCTGCTGTCACACACTGTCCTTGGACTGCTGACAAGGACTGACACATAGCTACCATATAGTTTGTTATGGCTGGTATTTCTGGCTCCAGAGAGGCCCCAGACTAGAATTTTAGGGATAGAACTACTTGAAAAATTGCCACTGCCATAAGCTACATGAACTTTCCCAGGTAGATATTGTCTTCTGCACAGGGATCTCCAGAGTTCCTGGAGCATGAAATTCTCTATTACTAGTGATGTCACAGCCTGATGTGATAAGGATATCAGAGGTGGCTTCTACGGTATTGTGACAGATAACACCACTAGAGAAAATAATGGCAAAAATTTGCAGGTGGAAAAAATTTTCTTCAAGGCCTGAAAACGAGGCCAGCTTAGATTTCCTTTGAATCCCCCACAAGGACCTGTTCACCTAAGAAAAGATTTGTATCTATGCATGCATACATAAGATTTGGAACATACAGGTCAGTCTAATAAAAGTATTATCTCTCTCTTAAATGGTGCTCTTTTAGAATAAATCAGAATCTGAGACACATTCCAAGCTCTGCAGATGAATTTTGCTTGTATGGTATGATACTTGTTCAAGCATTTAAAATACCAGATTTATAAATGCTATACTTCTAATTGATTTTCCTATTGAATTTTAACTTAGAATTACTCACAAAATTTCCAAAAGTGTCCACATCTGTCCTATTTGTGAATGCAAAATGAAAATATGAGTTTCCTTAACACAGAGATTGTACGTCAGCTTAGGCTTCTGATTTTGACAGTGTCCGGGTGAAGTTAACATGTTCAGAAATACTTTCTCCTTTAGTAAAAACAGGTCAGGGTTTTGTAATGAAAACAAAATATTCAACAAAATGACAGTAAATCAATCTTCTCTACCTTTTTCATTTTGCAAGGCTAAATGCCCAGTGCCTTCATGCCTATTAAATAACTGTCTGCATTTTCACATTAAAAGCATGGTTTACACTGAACATACATTTGGTTTCTACTCATTTGATTATTGTAAAAAGTCCAGATGCAGCAGTGTGCTGAAGAATGTGTGGGACTTAGGGGATGTGATTAAGCCCACTTAAATCAATGGGACTTTTCATGTGCTTTAAGTTAGGCATGTGTTTAAATACTTTTCTGGAAAAGACTAGGAAATACAGTACAATATAAAAGCAATAATTTCAGAAATATCTTACTAGCAAATACACCTGAATGATTTGTGGCTGTGGCTAATATTTATTCTGCTTCATGTAACAGTCATGGTTTCTTTCTTCTCCTTATGGTAGCTTTTATCTGAGCTCTACCTATATATCCAAGTGGTTGACTTGCAAGTCAACTTGTATTAAAAAAGTGAAGAATAACAGGGAAAAATATGAAATAATTTTTAAATAATAAGGTGACACTAGGCAAAGAATCTAATTTCCTATTTTATAAAGTATGTCTTAAACACATTGGGCACATGCAGACCCATTAAACCACACTCACATCCTTGTCCTCTTTTATATTTGTATAAGTGTATATCTTTAACAATGTGAAGAAGACATTAAAATCATTGAAATGTTTTGGCTACAGTGAATGGAAATAGTTTTGCCATAATATAATTTCAGGCAGAATTTATCCCAGAGGATCCCATTGGAATAGCAATATGAAACTCATGTTGTTTATTTATTTATTTATTTATTTATTTATTTATTTATTAGTTAAATAATTCATTTGAAGATTTGTTCATGCTCCTCCGTGCTCTTGAAAGCAACACCTAATGCTCTATGAGAATACTGTCATGGCAGCATCCTTTGCCTTGTGTCACCACCAGCAGTGATTGTGCTTTAGTCAAAGAGGTCACCAACCCAAATATGAAGCAGCTTGTTTCTGAGAGACCCAGAGAGACCAGAGATTTGTGTTGGAGTGTTACTCTTATAAAGGCAAGCTCTAGTTGAGAGACTAAGAAACTAGGTGTGTTTAAGCAAAGACTGAACAATCCTCTTCTTAAATGTGGCAGCAAATCTAGTTTTTCGAATCTCTCCCTTTCCTTTGTTGTGTATGGTAACAGCAGAGGAATGAATGTTAACTGACCATGATTTTTTTATTCTTTTTTTTTGGTTTGGTTTGGTTTTGGTACTGGAAGCACTGACTAATGGGATTTCTGTCATGAAAAAGAGCATCTTTTATAGTTCAGGTCTTTAGATGTTCCTGTGTTTGTGAAACCTTACTTGCTTTTAAATTTTTAGTCTTTGGTCCTGGGCCACATGAAATTTTTCTTTATGTGATTCAGTCAAAGTGTACAAGAGAAGGAGCTAAAGCAAACATCACTTATTTCTGAAATGAAAAAGAATGTTTTTCTTATTTCAGTTAGCAATGCTGTTAAAAAAATTATACAGGTTTTCAAGTTTCAGTTTGTCATGCAGTCACCTTCCCTGTGGGATTACTCATGGCTTGCAGTGAAATGTGTTGGGCTGCCACCTGAGCTTTTGGGGATTTATATAGTAACAGCCCACAGCCTGGGAGCCTTGTGTTGCTGGACATGGCAGTGTAGATACTAAATTTGAAAATAAAAAGTCAAACTCTGCTTGTACTTCAAAATCCAATAATCTGTGCTTTAGCTGTTTTTCAGGGATCTTTTTTACTGACTCTGTGCAAATAGGATTTGTGCATTTACCCACCCAGATAGGATCAAGTGTGAGAAAGAACTTGCTCACTAAATGGTGATCCTCATAGTGGCTCTTGAGCAGTTAGGAAAACCTCTTCTTCCTCTTTTTTCCATTCAAAGATTCTTAGTCTGTTAAAATTCTTCTAGCAGCCTGTGCCTTGAATGCAGCACATTGCTTTCCCAGCAGTTCAGGCCTTTGCTTGAGTAGAATAGGCTGTCATTTCCTCTCCTCCTTTTTAGTTTGTTTTCTTTCAATTGTGAAATAAACTTGATAGTATGACAATTTTCGAAACAGTGAAGTTGAAATAATTCCGTAATGAAATGTGTGGAGTATTTCTAGCATTCAGTGGGTTTTTCCATCAGAGGGAGCAATGTGTTCTGTAGTTGTAGAGCAATCTGTTCTGTAGATGTATTGGCATCCTCTGTTTTACTTCAATCACTGTTAACTGCATTTATGCAAACAGCCTGGCCCTGGCAGGCCCTGATGCATTAGGGGCATCTGAGCTTCACTTGCTTTCTCTTGCTTACCCTGGTTGCCTTGGACCATTCCAGGACGCTTTTAATTTCATGAACCAGATTCACTCAGCCTTCAGTGCACAGGACACAGGAGCCTCTGTTCTCAGGGAAGTCCAGCACCCAGGAAGAGTGAATGCTGTGCACAGTCAGTCAGATGCTGTATACAGGGTTACAAGTGTTCAGGACCTTGAATCCCACTACAGTTTCCCTCCAGATACATTTAATCAGTTTCTAATACACACACTGAGCTACTGGTTATCAGCTTCCATTATACATCTATTATCTGCTTTTCAAGAGATTACTTACTCAGGCTGAGCTCAAGTCATTAGCACATTCACAAGTTCAGCTTATGCTAAATAATCTTAAGAGCTGCATTTGTTTATGTCTTTCTGTATGTACTTTTTCTTCCATGTAGTGATAGTGGTTGTGGTGGTACTGGAGCTTTGGTGGGCTGTGGACATGCAGCTATCCTGCTGTTTATCCTGTGATCTAAATGATTGTCTGCCATGTTCTCAAATTCATTGCCCAGGTTAAACAGCTTTGATAATGAGTTTTCATGGGTTTTTCCCACATCAGTGTAAAACTAATGATTAACCTGTAGCCTCTGTAGTTTCTAGGAGCATCTAGAAAGCATCTGTAGTTTCTCTGTAATATCTAGAAGCTTCATAAAAATGAAACCAATTTTATCCCCTCATGCCATAGCTTTGAAGGTGCAAAAGTGAGTTTGTCATTTCAAATGGAATGCTTATTAATAACTGTAGTACATGATAATTTAAACCATACTCCTTGAGGCATCACAAGTGAAAATCATAGGCTTTCAGGAAGCTGATACCATATTGCATTCATGCATAACTTGCTTTTAAGTCAAGGAATCCAGAGTTTAATTAATTGAAGGAAAACTATACAATTTCTTTGCAAGATAATAGATTTAATCTGAAGAAAGCTGTACATTGAAAATAGAAGTGGAGGAAATAGTCCTTGTAGGATCAAGGGCAGTTATGTGATGCACCATTGGCTGATTGTTCATAAACTCTTCAATTCTTCCTTCTTAGTACTAGTGTCCAACAGTACTCAATTTTTATAAAAGCAAACACATGAAGACTTAACATTGACCTGAACTTCCCAGGCTGAAATAATACCTAATTTTAGATTTAGCAGGGTAGAATTAGCTAGCAGTTCAAGAACTTTATACTGAAGTATTTTCTGAAAATCTCTCATTTCATGTAATTAAACTGTATTTTAAAACATGTCTATGATACACTTCATCTGCTTTTCTGATGCTGCTGGATATCTTCTGTTTTGGACATTAACCATATAAAGAGTTCTGTTGAAAGTCCTGGTGTTGACCTGTGATAAATAAGACTGAATAATTGCCTAACAAGACATCTTACCGAATAGATTTGGAGAAGTGACTTGTTTCCAGCTGATAGTCTACAGATCTGCTTTAGATTTTTATCTGAATGAAAGAAGACTTAGAATTGTTTAGAGTATAGGCATTTGGAAAATTTTGTAGCAATGCAGCTGTAATTAACCAGTTAAGTCTACAAAAACTGAATGCAAATCTAGAGCCTGATTCCAACATAGTTATGCAGCTCTAAAATTTACCTATGGTTGAAAGCCCATCAGTAGGGTATCAAGCAGAGCTGCCATCCAAAAAGCTTATGTCAGCACTTAAAAAGAGTAGAAGGAAAAAAACAAGTATGTTTAGATTGTGCTAATCACTACTTTCATATTTGTGTGGTGTGTGAGAAATTGTGTATTTTTTCTGACAAGGAAATCTTGATGTGGTCAACATGCTAAAATATATAATGATAAAAATCAGACTATGATGTTCAGGAAGCTTGTACTACACGCTCCTTAATGGATGAATGAATTTCTCATGCCTCCTATGCAGGTCGGAAACACCTCTGTAAAATTTTCCATTTGTAACTGGTCTTGCAATAATATTCAGTCAGTACTGCAGATATGACCTGATTGTGGATCTGCAAATCATGCTGCAAAATTCGACAAGCTTACCTGTAAGAGTATGGAGCTGAGAAATAAATGTAATTATCCCAGGGGCAGTGCTATATTCCTTGCTGTCTGGTTTCACCTAACACGATGTGCACTGAAGAGGAAGGATGCCAGATGGTGTGAAAGGGCTGCAGCCCAGCTTCTTTAAAATCCCCAGTTACAGAAATCCATCTGGCATATGCCAAGAGCAGGAGCTGACCAACTAGCTGTCCTGTGATTTCCAGCAGCCTCAACAGACATTTTTGAGGCCTTGAGTAGAAATGTGATGCAGTGCCTAACCAGGAACGCTGTAGCATTTCAAAACATCTGAAATTTTCAGCTGAGTGCTTCACAGTCCTCAGAAATTATACTTGCTGATAGCATGGCTTCAGAAAAAGATAAGAAAAAAATATCAACATCTGTAATACTTACCTCAGTTCTTTTGGAAAATTTACATTTTCACAGAGGAAATCATCAATGGAGAGTATACGTAGGAATGCATGGGTTATGGGTGATTTTTCTGCAAACTTTCAGTGCTGAAAGAAAGCAAAAGATGGAAAATAGCATCCATGGGAAAAAAAGTAACCAACTATGTAAACGATGAGTGTGAGGATACTTTGACCAAGTATATACAGTAAT
This sequence comes from Leptocoma aspasia, assembly GCA_013399835.1. NCBI lineage: Eukaryota > Metazoa > Chordata > Aves > Passeriformes > Nectariniidae > Leptocoma > Leptocoma aspasia. Next base: position 232,587 of record VXAX01001645.1, on the reverse strand, counting down.
GTAGAAAAGTAAAATGCAGCAATGCTGCCTGCTGGGGTGAATAATACAGACGGGGCTCCTTGGCTATTGGTTTCACTAAGCCATTGTGTTTACTCTTGTTTACTCTTCATTTTTTATACTTTTCAGTTCTTCTGCTGTAGCAAAACACCAAAGTGCCACGACTGAGTAAAGCTTGAAAAATGAAATGTATGTCATCTAGGGGAGCCCATTGGAACATTGTCTGATGTTTGGAGCTAACTTTGTCTGTTCCTAATATTCACTTATCCTTTACTACTAGTTGCTGGGAGAGAATGGGAGAATCAATCCCTGCTATTCTGCTGCTGCTCAGTGGTAGCTTTTGAGCTTAATCCTAACAAAAAGTGTATCTCTGACAATCAGACCATTATAAAAGTCTTGAAGCTCATTAGAGGCACAGATGTGTTAGTATATGCAGAGAAAATCTCCAGCTGCTTAATCTTTATTTTAGATTTTTTTTTTTCTTCATATCTTTCCTTGTGTCTCTCCCAGGGGAGCATGAACATTTACCCTTGAAATTTAAGGTCAGAAAACAGTCTTCAACAGATGCCACAGTGCAAAGCAGGCAGTGAAGGTTTGTGTGTACATTTGTGTAAAGAAGGGTATTTTATGATGGTGGTAAAGACCTCTACAGTAATCTTTTTTTTCTGTTATGAATACTGCTACAGAGATGAGGCCGTTGTATTTGGCTACACAGAGAGGTTACTGTCATGTGGAGACCAAAAAAGTTCCTGCCATTGTCTTCCACTTCTTGGTCTACAGTAAGCTTTGTCCATCTCCCAGCATGGGGGAAAAGGCTACACTGTCTTTTCATCTATAAATGTTAGTAATGTCACCTGGTAAGTTTGCATGTATGATTTTTCCACTTTTCCAGAAGAAAATGCCTCCATTCAAATTAGAGAAGCCCAATGAGTGATTTACCCAATTCCAGACTAAGGTATGCTTGTGAGTTTGAATACATGAACTCCACTGGAACTTGGCTTTATTCCCAGGGCTTCCCATTTAACATCATATGGTACATACTGTGAAGGTATAATGCCCTGTAAGTCAGAGACTTAATGATGTCAGATTAAAGGGGAAAGGGGAGGAAAGATCCATCTTGGAAATTAAGAGAAGCTGTAGCTGCCTTCCACATGGAAAGCAAATGATGGAATAAATCCTTCTTGCATTCCTGGAACAGACAAGACTATTCCATGTTAATAAAAAGTGAATACAAAAACTGCAGTAATGGTACTGTGCAGTGTGTAGTATTTGGTGCCATTTTTCACCAGGAGGATACATAACTGGGCAGATGTCATGTGGGCTTGCAACCATTCTTCAACATTTTTCTGCTTTTTTGTACTTCTCTTAGTCTGTCTGAAGAAAGCTACTAATACACACTATTGTAATGACAGTATTTACTGGAACACAAGAGATTACTGCTGTGCTTTCTCTGCTCAGTACCCACACAAGGGATGTGTAGCAAAGAAGATGTGCCTTTTTGGTGCAGAGAAGTAGAAATCATTGTGGCACAATTAGCATTAAAGGGTTCTGGTTTAGGTAGCATAATAAGAAAGCACAGAACATATGTGTCTGCTCTAGCCAACCATCTTTCTATTCCTATCTGCCTCCGTACCATATAAAGAAACACAATATTCACAGTTGCTGTCAGTGTAAATATTTTAATGTATAATATTTAGTGGAAATGGCTTGAAGATAGTTTTTTTTTTATTAATTTGTTTTAACATCTGTTACATCTCCAACAAAAAAAGTCCCTGTTTAAATACTGAAGTGTGTTAACATTTTAAATATTGAATTTTGATAAGCCAGTAAACATCTGCTAATTCAGCAGAAAATTCTTGACTATCAGTCAAAATAACAGTAAACAAAGAAACAAAATACATGATAACCAAAGCAAACCCTACAAATCCTTCACTGTATTATGCAGTGGAATTAGCAAGTATGTGCACTTTATGTGCCAGTGCTTTGCAGTTCATACTGGAAATATTTGTCATTTGAGCAAATTCAACCTAAGGATGAGAGAAAATCTGGCAATTTTTTTGAAAGGTAATCAAGCATTTTTACACTGCTATAGCATGTGTGCCCAGCATGTATCTGTAAATTCTTGCTGTGTCTGTATTTTGGCTACTAAGAGAAATTGGTAGAAGAATTGGCAAAGAATGAGTTGAAGAGAATCATGAGAAAAAACAAAAATCCAACCCAATGTATTTGTAATTAGTATGGCTGTAGGATGTGATGGGCTTTGAGGACCGCAGAAGGAAACAACCTCAAACAGAGAAGCTGTCAGACTATAGTCTTCATACTCAGAGAAGAGGAACTCCTGCATCCTTATTTGCCGTACTAAAAGCACGCAGTAAAGAAACTGCTGCGTGTTTGCATGGGTTTGTGGCTGGATACGTGATTCTTTAGAGATCCTTCAGTGATTGTTGCATGATGATAAGTAAAGCCTTTGGAAACTCCAAGTCAGACTATAGTAGCAATGGATTAATTGGTACATGGACATTGCAGCCCTGTGCTGTTTCTGTCCTACCTACTTGTCATGTTGCTGTGACTTGAAAAAACCCTTGCTTCTCTCTCTGAAGTACATCTGCAGCTCTGGTATTCTGCTTAGGTTATGCACACCATTACATAGGGTTGGGTTGGCCATCAGGATCTCAGTTCATGAAGGCTGCCCATTCAGAAACTGTTCTGTTGGTTTAGTTGCATGATGTTATGATTTGGTAAGTGTAACTGAAAAATATCTCGTTACTGTGGCTTTCAATCTTTCAAGATTGATTTGAATAACTATGCTTAGGAACACTGCAATTGAATTGTACAAAACCCTCTGCATTTTAATAGATGGACTGATTGCAAAAACATGTTAGTAATGTTGTGAGAGTTTGTCTAGCTTCTGGTTTGTGAAATACAAAGTTTAGAGTATCCAATACTTAATAAAAGTTCTGCTGTTTTTCAGTGTTAATAAAAATTGCCAAGGAATGAAACTGCAGCGTATATTAAAATTATATTTCTCTTGCATTGAAGGAGATTCCAAATCTAGCCTTTTTGTCTTTGATCAAAGCTCTTGTGGGCAGCAGCATATTTTTAAACTTTGTGGCTCTCAGTGTAAAGTTTTGAATGGTTCTGCTGTTACATACTTTTATTTTACTTAAAATTATTTTTTAGTTAGTGACTTTAGAAAGTCAGTGTGAACTAGGTGAAAAAGGTATCCCTTTTTAGCAAAAAGTTATTTGAAACTTAATGAGGGGTCTGGTATTCCCATACATAGGCATAATTACCATTCTAAGACTTGGGTTTCCCCAGTGCAGACCACAGGGTTTTCCTTCTGGTTTATAATCACATGCAGATATGACAGCATATCTAAACTTGGTGCTTTTCAGACCTTGCCAGTGGCTCTTAATCCATCTGGCCCCTTGTGTGTCCTCAGTCAGCTTCCTGCTTTGCCTGGAGCAGCCGCTGAGCAACTTCACTTGCTGGTGGCCACCTTGTTTTGCGGCTTCGGATTTCTCAGAGAGCAGCATTGAAAGAAAGGGAAAATGCAAACTTTTTGCTCTGTGCTGCTGCTAGTGAAAAAGGAATGACCTTCTTGAAGACATCTTCCCTGTTGCTTGATCAACACGTCTGGAGTTGTTTCCTTCCTTGCCTCCCTGTTTGTGCTGGCTCTAACTGGGTGTGCATTAGTAGATTCAAACCATGTGACAAACCCATCATATCAATATGCCCAAAGATGTCCTTCTAGTGGAAAATTAACAAAAGGAGCTCTGCGTCTTTTTCAGCACCCTTGTGCAGTGGATTAGGCATGTGAAGATATCAAATGGGTCCCAGGATTTGATTACACTCAGGTCTCCTTTTGTCCATGCTGCATTTTACAGAGTAGTATGCTCAGCTGTTCTATGTTTTAAGCAGTGCATCGTATCTTAAAAAATATAAAGGTACATAAATGAAAACTTATGCTCTGGAGCTAAGTTCTCAGTTACTTTTACTCATGCGTTTTATGTCTGTTATACCCATTTCCTATGGTACTATGGACCTGATTCAGAAAAGCATATAAGCATGTGCTTAATTAAGTGCTTTCCTGAATAGGTATGCTTTTCTGAATTGGAGCCCGTGAGTAACTGGCATGTGGGCTGTAATCTCTCACCTGGGACATTCTGGGGGTGGATATTAGAAGACAAACCAGGTTTTTTTCTGCGTTTCCTGCTTTCTGGAAGTCTCCTCCTGCTCTAGATGATTTCAGTTTTTGATAAAGTGCATTCACCTGTGAGCTGAATCAAGCTTTATATTTATGGTATTCATAATTTAAATCCCTTTGTTTTGAATAAATACAAGTTGTAATTGAAAAAAAGTACATTTGCATTTCATGTTAGAAAGCTAGATGCCATGGATACTCCTAAAAGAAATTAAAGAAAGCTTTCTTCTCAATCTGGAAATCACTTTCATAGCCTTGATTTTGGTATTTAGTATGGCTTAGGTTTTTTTTACAACAAAATTAATTTAGTTATTTCGAAGATCATGTGATTGACTGCCCAAAGTGTGTTCTTTGGCACAGGTCCAGATTCTTGTTCTCTTTTGGAAGTGTTACAGCTGCAATAAATTTGATTTCACCCTTGATAATTTCTATAATGTGTAGTAATAATGTATTGCTGATTTAGTGTTGTTGCCTTTCTACTAAGGAAAAAAAAAGGTCACAAATCACAAAATCACAAATGTTATTATATTTACCACACTTAAGTAGTTCTATATACATGAAATTCAAATACGCTTCAAGATTTGTTTGGTGTCTAGTTTTGGGAGGTTATTCAAATAACATAAACTCTGCAGTTTGCATGTTACTTGTCACTTCTGAGAATTCTGGTAGGTTCCACTATTTCCTTTGAGGTCTTTGTTGAGTATTTAATAGAAAAAATGCAAAATAATGAAGAAGATTTGCCTCTATATTCAGGAAACACAAAATATTCTTTATACTTGGCAATGTGATAGAATATGACAAAGTACATATGTCAAAAAGGATCTTTAGATGAGAGGAAAAAAAAGTTGGCTTTTTATTTTGGTAAGTAGTTTAATTTTTTTTTTTTTTGTAAAGCCGTTCTGTGCTCTTGGTGAAGTTATGCTCATTCCATAGTTGTAAAATTTCTTCCAAACTGCCTTTCTGTTGCACAGTTAACCATCTATTGCATTGCTTGCACAGACACATCTTAACATCGTAACCTTATTTTTTTCTTTTTCCTGGAAAAATGTTTAATATTTTATAAAACTTTGCTAAAGGGATTGTCTTAGGGGGGAAACAGCCTGGCAGCAGAGAGGAAGACTACAAAAGGGAAGGTGACCAAGCCACCCCTCTCAGGTCCCAGTGTTCTCAGTAGTAATGTGGGACTTTCTCCATTGAGGCTGGTAGTACTTGTGAGTTGAACATTACCACCTCTCTCTTTAGTCTCATTAAAGAAAATTTTTGGCAGGTAAGATGGATTATGTGCTTCCCCTAGTTAGCAGCTGTTAATGTATGGGTTTGGATAGTGTTTTGCAGCCCTGTGGAACACAGGTTGTTCAAAGGCTGACACAGTCACTGGTCCTCCCGGCATGCCCGTGTGCCAGCCCTATGTGGTCATTGGCCCTTTTTTTTGCATATTTAAACCTGTCCTCTGCTAGAGACCCATGTGTGTAGCTCATGTACCTGACAGCAAAGAAAGGGCTCCGGACTCCTCCCTTTTCAGGGCATTTCTACCTGCTAGCTGTTTTGCAGCTTTTTAGGAGGAGGTATCAGTAGAGAAGATACAGTTTCCTTGTACAACCTTTAGGGCATGTGGTGCTGTGATCACACTGGAGCAGTAGCCTCATTTTTGTAACCCTTAAAGTGCAAGAGCTACTAGATACGAAAAAGATTATGAGACATTATAAGTCAACATAACTTGACTTATATGGAAATAAGGAAAAATAATGATTTCCTCTCAGGAAGAAATTACAAGATGACACCTCTGTGGCTTCTGTTTCACCTATTTTTTTTAATTTCCCTCTTCCATAAGTAGAAAAATAAGGCAAAAGGCATAAAACAACCTTTCAAGGACATCTTTCCTCAGCTGCCCATTCAACCCGACAGGTTTGCGAAACCAGAACTTTCCTTGCTTCATTAGCTGCAAAGGAGGGTCCTTCTTTCCTTTGTTGTTCAGAACACATTTTAAATAATTTAATAAGCACAAGTGATTAAGGCATTAAGAATTAAAGTAGCTTCAGAATGAGACTGGGGTAATGGAGAAGCATTGCCTAAGTTCCCAGCTGAGCAGAAAATGGGAAAAAGCCTTACCTATTCACCTAACCCCTTTAAAAGGGGCAAGGGATTAATGGAAAGAACCTGACTCAAAACCACATTTTTAGAAAAAATGATTCAGAAGAATGCTTCTTGAATTAAATTTTCATGCTCACTCATCTGTTAGTTCATCCTTAGAAAGCAGGACGTATTTTTGGAGACGTATATTTCACTAGAAAATTCTAAAATAAAAATATCAGTCCTTACTTTTTTAAGATTTGGTCACCCTAACATACTTTCAACTCTTCATTAATAATTAAGTTTTCTGAGTCTTCACAGAACATTGCTAAATAAGTAATAGAAAGACTGTTAATGAAAATGCTGGTTTTACTATTCTATGGATGCAATTACTCTGAGGGGAAAATATTTACACCAAAATGTAAATGAATTATTGTTTCACTTTGTATCCAGTGGATGCAGAGCAGTGTTCTGTCTGTAACACTGAATGTCATTATCTACTAATTTCTTGGTCTAATTATTTGGTCTGCTGAATTGAGGTAATATGAACTATGAAGTTGCAATTTGTGCTAAAATAATTTCACTTATTTGCTGAATTGCTAAGCTTCAGGAAAGTCATACAAAGAAAAATCAGTAAGAAGGCAATCTATTTTTAGATGTGGTCCCATAACTATATATAGTATAAAATAAAATTATTCCCAGGGAGACAAAATCAAAAGGAATCATAATCAATATCTATAGAAGATGGAAACCAAGAGGTGAAATAAGCTTTTCTTTTTTAAACAGAGCTTTGAGAGACTGAGCAGAATTACAGAAGCAAGTGCATCCCCTTCCTTTTCCAGTCTTTTTGCTCTTCCTCTTCCACCTCTGCTCCTTCTAATTAATGATTCTGGCAGTATATTCTGGAAAAGAGTTATATATCTCATTTTGGTGACAGCATTGTTTCATGTCACTGGTGAGCATTGCTCTCTTGCTTCAAAGGGCCAGTGGGAGGTCCTGTGGCAGGGGGGTTGGAACTAGATGTTCTCTAAGGTCCCTCCCAACCCAAACCATTCTAATAATTCTATGATTCTAAAGGGAATAAGGGCAGGGAATGCGTAACAAACCCAATCTTTCCAAGTAAAGCAACCTGAAGTATCAAGCATCACCTGCTGTTGTCCTTGTCTGACTGGTCCAAGAAATCACTCAGGCCTGTTGTCTAAATTGTGGCATCTCTCTTCTTTTGAATTTTTCTATTATCAGTATGAAATGGTTTCTGTGCAAGAGACAGCAATAATTGCAATTACCTATTTGAAGGCAGGGTGGCTGTGGGCTCTGTAGTTCTTCTCCCTGTGAGTATGCTTTCTGCTTATGTTCAGTTGCAGTCATTCCTTGCTGGAGAAATGATTTTTCCATCAGAAAAATACAAGTCGAGATAGACTCAAGAGTGAATGAGGTATGTAAGGGAGAAAACAAATTCAGCTCTGCTCCACCTCAGTTTAGTGACCAGAGTGTAATTTCTGATACGCCATTATACTAGTGATGTCCACCCATTTTGATCTGCAATAATGTGAAATTGACTGAATTAGTCAATTAGCTGCCCTCTTAAACCACCAGTACAAAGTTCTAGAGATGGTGGGCAAAACACACCATTGATTCATGCAGTCTCAAATAAATGGGATTAATGCACTTTCCCCTAACCATTCCACAGTTAGGTTGGTGTTTAAGTATCGTCATCTTTAAAACTCCACGATAATACCTCAAAATGTTTTCTTAGTTTAGTGTAAGGTTACCCCAGGGAGCACTCGATAATTCTTCAAGAAAATAGGGTGACATAGCTCTGAGCACACAACTATACATCACATTTTCATTTCTTTTTCATACTGTGCCAGTGGGAAACCAGAAGGTGTGTAATCTGGTGAGTACAAAAGCACTTTGCCAAAGGCTTCTTTAAGAAAGAGAAGAAAATATAATTTTGTCTGCTCACTACCACATTATCTTAAAAGCACAAGATGTAGAAAATCTGTGTGTCGCCTTTATTTTCAACTGCTCTGTAACAGATTTCTTTTTGTCTGGGTTTGCTGTCAATCCAGAATGTCAGTTTTGTTTTGCCTTTATTTTTCTCCATTGCAATGACACTTTTTTTAGAGAAGTTACCTAGTGAAGGAACTGGGCATGCCTGCACCACGCAGAGGTACAAAACAGGAGTACACAGCAGAGTCTGGGGTAGTTAAAAGGCTGGAAACAATGTGCTGAGCCCTGCCTGGTAAGATGTGTGGAAAGGTAGACCGAGTGTGAAACTGGAGACATGAAGAAGCAGCTTTAACTGCTTTAACGACTTTAATTGTGGTGAAAATCCCAGAAATGGAATGTTATGTTTTTTCAATAAAACTACTAATAACTAGTAATAAAATTTTCAATAAAATTATTGAAACCAGAAGAACAATTAAGTGGGATTTTTTCCCTCTCATTTTTCAGAGGAATAAAGCCATGGAATTTCAGAAAATAAGGACATATCTGCCTCTCTCCTCTTTTTTTTTTCTTTTTTCTTTTCTTTTTTTCTTTTTTTTTTTTGTGGGTAGTGTTTTCAGGAAAGAAATTGTAACTTTGATAAAGAGATACATATTTTCATATTATACATATTATAATGCTTAAAATTTGACAGTGATGATAATTTTTGATGGTGAGTTATTAAATGACAGTGTAAGTGAAACCAGAGCTTCAGAATAATTAAAATGTAGCTATAGGAAAAGAAGGTGCTACAACATGCAGCGGAATCATGGAACTGACAAAATTAAACTGTGATTTTCTGTATTTCCCATTTAGGTAGTAGTTTGTTGCTGAGAATCTAGTCAAAAGGTGTTAAAGGACTGAAGTATTAATTTTGCAAATGGTAAGAGAGAGAACAGATTTGTTGAACATAGGTGTTTCTGTAGTCTTTGAATAAATATTTTGTAGGAATGCTTTAAAGATTCATACAGATATTTAATGATTTAGAACATTATATATATATATGAATGAAAGCAGTTTCCAAAGCTGCTTTGTAGTACTGTAATTTCCCTTTTACTTTTTTTAATAAGGAGGAGCAGTTGTATGTTTTCTATAATGTTGATAAGGAACGAAGCAGAATCTATGATATTTGCAAGAATACTGAAGATGCACCATTCCATGATGCTTCACGGAGATAAACCAAAAGAGTTTTATCGGTTTTTCAATTTAAGACAGTTCTGGCTTTGTGCAGAATAAGAGATACAACATCAAGAAGAATAACACCTATTAAGCAGGGGTTTTGAGCAGTGCAGTTTTAGATGTTGGCACGTACTACTCCACTCACTACCTGTCTCACTTTTGCATAAAAGCCATTAGAAAGCTCCAAAGGAGGGCAATGAGGATGGTGAAGGGCCTTGAGGAGAAGCCATATGATGAGTGGCTGAGGTCACTTGGTCTGTTCAGCCTGAGAAGAGGAGACTGAGGAGAGACCTCACTGCAGTTACAGCTTCCTCATGAGGGGAAGAGAAGGGGCAGGTGCTGATCTCTTCTCTGTGGTGACAGTGACAGGGCCCAAGGGAACGGCCTGAAGTTATGTCAGGGGAGGTTTAGGTTGGATATCAGGAAATGGTTCTTCACCCAGACGGTGGTTGGGCACTGGAACAGGCTCCCCAGGGCAGTGGTCACAGCACCAAGCCTGACAGAGTTTAAGAAGCATTTGGACAATGCTCTCAGGCACAGGGCGTGACTCTTGGTGTGGTTCTGTGCATGGCCAGGTTTAACTCAATGATCCTCAGTGTTGTGTTCCAACTCAGGATATTTTATGATTCTATGACTTCATGGGGCATAGGGCATTAAGGCCCTTGGGGGATATATTTGCATGTGTGTCCATCTGTGAGGTTTTTGTCATTGCTCTGGGACATGGGAATTGAACGTCCTTCATGATAAATTTCTTGTTGCATATCAGTCAGACTGAGAGCTTAAATATGTTTATATCTATTGCAAACTGTCTCTTTACTTTTCTATTGGATTACACTATCCTAGCATAAAAGAAAAAAAAAAAGCCAGTCTTCCCTAGGCACCTTACTGGGCCAGGTGAGTTTTAGCTGAGAAGCTGAGTCACAAAGCAGTGGGTCACTGGTTTAACTGGTAATTAGGAGGTTAACAATCAAGCCCATTTCACCTGATCAGTATTTCCCACCAGGTAGATGATTACAGCATGCTGACTGCCTTGGCATTGTCTTTCTACCTCTGTGGATAGTAGATAGAGCTCAAAAAGTAAATTAGGACTCAAGATTCTACTTAATTCTAAAAATCTGAAATTGATATTCTAGATTTAACTCTTGGTTAAAGGGTAGCAGCCAGCAGGCTGTTCAGTAAGATTGTCTGGTGGTCAAAACAGCTACCAGACCTATCACCTGTGAATGAGTACTACCTTGCTTATTCCCAACAAGAAACAGGAGCAGTGGTGTTGTGTCCGCTGAGGGCTTTGTTAACAGGAGTCCTGTGGCAGAGTTCAGATGGTTTGAATGGGTCAGGGACATCCAAGGGAAGTACAGCTTCTGCATTCAAAGTATTTTGGGTGGTTTTGTATCAATACCAAAAGGTTTCAATTCTGAAGGAGAACTTGCACCTTTATTTGGAGCATTCTGGTGTGGGGACTTTGACTGTGCCTTCTCTGTGCCCTATTCCATGTGTCTGATATATTCAAAGATTGTTTGGTGATCACGAACTTAAACATATGTGGTGCCTTTCATATACTAAATTGTGTTTTGGTAGAGTAGTAATATGTAGCAAATCGAGAGCAGGCTGCTGGTCATGCCTTAGGAAAATGCAGTTGCCTAAATATAGCAATGCTAGCCCACAAATGCACATATTGAAGTGGTGGACCCTAATAATTGGCCTTCATGCTTTTTCATTTTTCCGTACACTAAGACTTTTTGAAAAGTTCTGTGAGGTTTTCTGGAATGTAAACTGTCACTGTGAGATATAGGACACTGGAGAAATATTAAAGAAAACACCATTCCACTGTTTTTAACCTGCATGTCACTTAGCCAAGCTAAGTTGGCTTAGCATTTGGTGTCACTACACGCTCTTTGTTTTGTTTCTCTGTGGTTTATGAAACACCTTAATTATCAAGCCTGTTCTGATTGTGCTGATTTACTAGCAGCTGCTATTCCACCAGATTCTTTTTTCTTTTTTTAGTTAATTATCAAGAGAAAAGCTGCATAGCATTATGAAAAAGGTAGTGGGAAGTATGGTACAGCCAGGTTCATATTCCTCTACTACCAGTGACAATTCTTGTTTTCACTGTGTCTGTTTGCTGCAGTTCTTGAGACACTGAATTTGGAAATTTAGAGTAATTTTCTATTAAACTATCTGAAGTAGATTTTTTGCAGCTGTCCCAGCTGCTTTGTGCTACAAGGAAGAAGTGGCTTACAATACTGATATGTAGGATCCTCACAAGTACTGAGGTTAGGGTTCTTTTGAACAAACTTGAAGCTGACCTTCTTATACTTCCTCATGCCACACAGAGACATCCATATACCTTTGTTTATACTTGGAAGTGCCCATCTCACCTCATATGAATTATATTTCATGTTGTGTGCTTTGCTTATGAAAACGGCTACAAATCTGTTAAATAATGTAGCTTTCCAGGTTAGGACTAAACCCTTATAAATCTGTGTCATCAGCAGCATCTTTTAAAAGATGGCACAAATGGTGACATCTGGGAGCCAATTCATCATTTAATTAAATTATCCTGTAATGAAATCTGCCTTAATGAGATTAATTTTAATTATTAATCAGGAGCTGACATGGACACAAGGCACCATAAATAATAAATGGGAGCTGCGTCTGGTCTATTTCTAAGAAAAGACCTACTTTAGAAGAGCAGTGCTTTTCATGAAGCTGTGTAATGGGGGTTTTTGTGCTATCATGATGTTTATTTTCTTGAGTTTGATTTCTGTTTCAAATTTTAAGGCAGAATATTAGTCCTCTTTCTGTTGAGTAACTGTTCTTTTAAAATTTCATTTGGTTCAATTCTTATATAGCCAGCCACCTTCATTCTTCAAGAAATAAATTCTTATTTTTGTATTTAATTATCATAAGTATATTTCAGGGGTAAGCAGGGTAGATATAATTTATTGAGGCCCTGCCCAGGATGTGTGAGACTCCAGGCTAGTCTGTGCTGTCACACCTGTGCAACTTCTCTGTAACGTCCATTTTCTTGTGGACTACATTAGTGTTTGTATTATGAATGCTGTTTATAAGGACTTCTGTGCTTGGCCATAACAGAATTTTATCAAGGAAGTATGGATGGCATAGGAGAAATGGTCTTTAAGGGTACTAGCCAGAAATGCTCCACAAGTCTTATACGAGGAGTGAATCTTTTTGCCTTTATCTCAACAAGCAAAACACCACTGTGCACTCACTTGCCAATTGCAAACTGGTTCCACAAGTCCAGAGCTGATTATTTGCTGCTCACAGAGTGGATTTTTCCCTTGGCCTCCTGGGCTGGGCTCAACTGCCATCTGTATTTGCTTTGAAGGAACTGCCATTTGTTTTTGTTCCAGCATTTCATGAGTATTTGGTTTCCCTTCATTGTCTCTTGTTGAAAAATCATTTTGCTTCAGAAAGAATCAAAAGACCAAAGTTGGAACAAGAGCTGTTGATGCTGAGGAGTGTAAGTAACAACCTGCCACACAGAGCAGCTCCCGATTGCAATTTTTTTATGCTACCATTAGCCTGATAGCACAACCTGCATTTGGGCCTCATTGGATGAGAGAAGGAGCAAATACAGAATCCCAGAATGTTCTCAGTTGGAAGGGACCTGCAAGGATCCTTGAGTCCTAGGCAGATGTAACTACCATATTCTTCAGTGGCAGCCATCTCTTGTCCCCAAAGAATTTCCCAGCTTTGTCAGCAGTGGTGAGAATAAGAAGGCAGCGAATTCTAGTACCACCTTTATGTAACCTTTCCTTCCTAGAAAACTGCACAGTCATATGATAACTATGTGGCTTTTTAGAAAGGATAAAGGGACTTCTAATCAAGTTCTTTACACTGCTACTAGGTATGTGATAGATGGTGGCTTTGTTTCTTCATCTCTCCCAAACTCACATAAATATGCCATTACAGCAGCTGGATCTTACGACGACTTATCACTTGCAGCGAGCAGTGGAAAGAGCAGAAATAGATTGAAATAATAGACTGAAATTTCTTCCTCTCATTTGAGGACTGTTGAAAATAATTTGTAACAGGAATCATTTGCTTTCCAGAGATTTTCTTGTCTGCGTCCCATAGTATTTTCAAGTGCCAAGGATTTTGGAAAGGACAGTTTTCACTCTTTTGTCAACTTTCCATAGATTCTAAGGGGACATAATTGTTTACATAATACAGTTATGTTTGGACTGTTTGTTCTGTAGAGTCTATACTATATGAAAGGAGTAATTAAAAGTATTATACAGGATAATTATATTATGCTTTAAATAAGTAAAGTATGCAGTATGATTCAGTAAAATTTTGTAAGATGCAAATTAAAGAAAGAAACATATCTCAGCCTAAAAGAGTTCTTTGTCTCATTTAGAAGTAAAAATTCTGATGAAAAACCATCAAAACTCTTGAAACTATTTTATGTTTTTTACTACAAGAAGATTGGTTTTTGTTAGGTTTTTAAAAATAAAATCTTACCGATTTCTCAATATATGTGACATATAGCATATACTTTGGTATATGCAATTAAAAATGAACTTTTCATCCAGTAAGAATTTTCAGTTTCCTCTTGCCCCCCAATTCCTCTTTTATGGAATTGTACAGAAGAGAGTTAAAAGGTTTGCATGCCTCACTGATGTTTTAGAACCCTCTCAGGAGAAGGAGATCTGGCTGGTCAGTTTTTCATGTAGCTTCAAAAGGCATACAGAAGTGTTTTGCATGGAACTGTTTGCTGAGGACATTTGACAGGCTTGGGAGGAGACGGTAGGTTCTCAAATGGATAAAGTTTTAATTTGAAGATCAGGAAACAAGTGAAATGGTCAAAAGAGATTGGGTGACAATGGAAAGAATTACTCTTTTTAAGTGTCAGTTTAAATAGTTAACATTTGAAGATGAGAGGATTGGAGAATATTTTGGGCAAACATCACTATGTGAGTTCCTTGTTCTTACACATTTTCAGCATCTGCTGAAGGCAAGATGTTCAGCTCAANTTGGTTTTGTGGATGTTTGGGTCTTTTTTTTTTTTTTGCTTTTTTTTTTTTTTGGTATCTTGACCATATCTGCTTAGGTTCTTAAACAGAGTTGACTGCAGAAAAATTTACATTAATTTGGATGATGTCTGAGAAGCTCGTGGAGCACAATGCAATAGCACAGTCTCCCAGGCAGACTGCAGGGACATCACACGTTCTAGGAATGCAGCGTGACTCACCCTGCTAGCACAGTGTGTATCCATCTGGGATCTGCATGTGCCTTCAAACTGAATACCTTGTGCCTCATTAGAAGGGCTCATTTCACTTGGTTCTGAGCCACTGAGCTCAGTGGCCAGCTGGCCCTTGTGTCACTCTGTTCTGTTGAAATGCAGGATGTACCACTGTGTGTCAGCAGACAGGTTTATTATTCTGCATCTGGTGGATTCCTGCATACATGTGTGCATTGCAGTCAAACTTTAAGTTGGCTTAGTTTTCCAGAAGCTGATCCAAAGCTCACTGATGCTTAGAGGAGTCTTCCAAGTAACTGCTGTAGGGTTTGGAGCAAGCTGAGTATTATAATATAGGGCTGGGAACATTCAGAGAAAAGTAATGGTTTCACACATGCACACACACACACAAACTTAGATTTGTTCAAAGGATTCATTATCCAAAGGCTATGGAGACTATTTTGTTCAGCAAACTGCACATAAAAATAATAATGTCCAGTCAGAAGAGAGAAAACTCACTTCTGGCATGGTAGCTTGGCAATATCTGGTTTGGAGGGTGGGTGTGCACCCACACCCAGTGTGTCTGTGTTTGCAAAGTTGTCTGCTGATCCAATTCATCTGCAGCATCCAGGGAGAACTACTATTGCAAGATTTCAGTGATCTGTGGATTTATTTTAAAGGCTGTAGTTTTCTGTCCAGCTTCTCCCAGATGCATTCAATAGATGACAGATTTGAGAGTAATACTGGCTAGTCTTTGTATATTTAACACTCTATCCTACTCTTTCGTCAGGCACATCCTGAGATCCGGACAAATGTTTAATATCATTGTTAAGTTGCAAAATTAAACCTTGGCCAGTGGGACACCTTCTACTTGGAAGAGTTCATCTCTGTGGAACATTCTGGTGTTCTTGGGCAGGACAGCCATAATGGTGTGCAGTCCCCTGAAATTGCCTTGGCTCAAGGTCAAAACAATCCCCATGCTGTTAACTTAGCCTTCCCTTAACTGCTTAGAAGTGCCTGCTCCCCACAGGATGTGGACCTAAACTCTCTGCATTTGGACTTGTACCCGTTCACCTTTTTTTCCATGTTCTGTAGTCCCAGTTGGCTCCTACTGAGTATAAAATATGCCATTTGAAACCATGTTTTCATTAGGCTTATCACACTTGCATACTGATCTGCTTTTGATCTCATGGGGTCTGTGTCTGTTCCATAATTTGTTTGTCCACATTTCCTAATGTATAAATGGATAAGGAGATTTTAGGTGAGATATCTAACTTGCCAAGAAATTGGAATTTGTAAGTTCAGCCAATCTAGATTTCCACCCAGTTTCTGCTGTATACATGTGAATGTAAATTGGTTTCAGTCACTTTAATTTACATACCAAAGAGCCAGAAGAAGGTGTAAGTTACTATAGGAATGGATAACTAACTTATTAATGTGTGCTCCTTTTAGTTGCATTACCTGCTTATTTTTTGTCCTCACCCTACACTGTATCAGCAACATTTTTATGAGCTGAAACATATTTAGTAACTTGAATTCAGAAATTATAGATACAAAGATGTAATCTACAATCCGTGAATGAGCATGGATATAAATTTGCCTATTTGATGATTGTAGAGTCACTCATACCAGTCTTAAGGCCTGTTGTACCATCCCAAGAGCCAAGACAGGCTCTGACCTATGACATCCGTGGTAGATCTGCTCTTGACTTCAATGGTGAAAAATCAGATGTTAAAAATTTTAATCTTCTTGTTCTTGTATAAGACTTGGTACAATTAACTCAAGTCATTCAGATTCCCAGGGTTGCCTGGTTTCAGTCAAAGTGTTTTAAACAACAATTCTAACTGTAGTTTGAACCACTCATCAGAAAAATAAAAACAAGACTTCATCTTGCTTTTTATGAGTATTTTAAAATTGGATTTTTCTTAGAAACCTTCTCCTTGACAATATATTCCAGAAATGTGTACCTGTCTTACATGACTCCTGAAAAAGAAGTAATTTTGCAGTTTTACTCAACCTCTGATTCTCAGTTTAAATATTGTTAGAAACAAGGATACTACATCTGTTATTTTGTAGAAATCTAAATTTGAACTAATTATTTGGATCAACCTGCCATTTGGATGCAAATCAGGGTCCCAAATACAGGAAAACAATGTTTAATTTCTTTTATTAAAATCAGTCAGTCGTAAATAGTTTGACTATATAACAAAAAATATGTTTATGCAAGTCTAAAGGATGTATTTATTAGACAAGAGAATTATTAATGGCAGATACTAAGTGAACTAATCATCATATTTAGACAGATTTTCAAAGCCATCTGGATACATAAAGGTGTTGAAAGATATACAGGAGGGTTTTCATATGTTACAAATTAAATTAATTGCTGACCTCTGAAAAAATGAGCTTGAATTGACAGTTAGTTTTTTTTCCTGCTTAGATGCCTTTGAAGATCCATGTATCAGAAACCTTCAAAATACTAGTTTTACTAGTAAAGCCCAGCTCTGCTTCTAATTTTCTGTCCATTTATATGGATTGGAAAAGGAAAAATATTCCCACTTTTGCATATCTTAATTGAATTCCTTTACATTAGAGGTAGAAGGGATTTATTTCCTTTGCTTTCCTGTCAGTCTTCTTAAACTGAAATTAAATGTGTCTAGAAGAGCTCATTTCTGTGCAGGTGACAACAAACTATCTTTCTGAAAAACAAACAATTGCAAGGTGTTATCCATTATGAATTGTAAAACAATTACCTATTCGTTAGATTTGTAGTTCACTTCTTAGTCTTGAGGTATACTAAGAGATTTTTCTTCCTATTTGTGTCTGAGATTAAAAATGGAAGTTCTTTTGTATATGTTTAATAATGTCTCATTAACACTATTTTTTAAAAATTCTATTCATTCAGTAATTGTAGTAAGTTTTGGTGTTGATCTGGAATCATGTAATTACAAATATAATTTAATATACTTGAAAGCAAATACAAAATATTTAAATGGTAGAAAATACCTGTACTTTGAAATGTGGCTTCTCTGACAGCTTTTGTATACGGTAGACACAAGTCTTTTAGAATGTTTTGATACCTTTCATTATTTCTGCTACCTTTCCAGGTACTCTAATAGCCCTTTGAAGAAACTGGCCATCACTTTAGCAAGACAGGCTTGCAGAAAGATAGCCATATCCACCATGCCTTTGGATAGTTTGCATGAGTGATATTGATGCCTCCTTTCCTCCTCAGTCTTATCCTGGTAGACTTTCAGACCAACTTAATGTTGGAGTGGCACGTGGATCAGCTCATGAATCAGCTCTTCATAACCTTCCAACCTTGTAAAATTTAAACATCAAGTGAAGACCTGAGAGATGCCTCTCTGTAACCTGTTGTATATCATAATATACCATCCACCAATGGCAGTGCGTTAGGGGCGAGGTGGTTGTTGGGGTCCCTTACAACTCAAGCCATTCTTTGATAGTGGTTATCCTGATTTGTGCTCAAAGTTAGTAAATTTTAGTTGTATTTTATTAAAATACGACTTCTTTGGGGTTTTTAATTTATTCAGCTCTAATTCTTTCCTGTCGATTAAATTAGTTCTATGTCCTTTTAGATAGCCAAGAAGCGATTATGGAAACTCTGTTTTAATGACTGAAATGTCATAAAAACCTGTGATTTAGTGCCCAAAATTCCTAGATAAGTTTAAAAAATCTTCCAGACTGTAACATTTTTGTAATAATTATTTTCTACCTTTTTACTGTTAGCAAGCTCCTGTTTATATTCCTTCTCATTTTTATTCCCTTTGAGTTGATTTAGCCATCTGAATTTGCTATCTGGCCTTCAGAAAATGGCCTATGTTTAACTTAATTTTGATTAAGAACTCCTCAGCTGATTTTAGCTGAAATCTAAAACTCTGTAATATTTTACTAGAAAAACAGAGATGTAATGAAAAAATAAATTTTCCATCTCCAGCTTTTAAGGACCCTGATTTCATCCTTATCTATGCTGAGGAGGTACATATGATAAACCATATGATAAGAGAAAGCAAGGCACAGAGTTTTTTTCATGCAGTAGGACGCTGTATGATCTTTTCACATAGTGTCAAATGGGGAAGGCATGAGTTAATGTTTTCCAAATGCTCAAGGCTGATTGTTCATTCACACATATGTTCTTTGAAACAGTCCTTCAGCTCTTATTTCTGTTTGATTCCCTAAATTCTGTTGAGGTGGTAGCTGTTTCAAGCTACTTGTCCCCCTCCTCCCCAGAATTCCTCTTTGAGCTGGTTCTTAGGTTATTCTTAAACTTGGTGCACCTCCAGGTCCTATTTGTGTTTCTCTCTCAATAACCAGCTCTGAGACAATGTGTCCCTCTGAGCTTGAAAAACTAACATAGTAATCTGTGGTTGTCACTCCCTTTTTGTCTATATGGTAAATCTTATTATAGAAACCAGAACTTTAGATTTTGTTTAACTAAAAACTAAAGTATCAGCCTCAGGGTTCACAGTGTTTGGTTTCTTTTTCAGTAAAGAATGAAATCCGTGCCTTGTGTTCAATTCTATTTGCTCAAAATTATTTGGAAGAATTACAGAATTCAGATATGGGAAATGGAAAGTAATAAAGATATTCAAACCCCCAACCCTCCTTTATGGACTGTGACAGATGAGTGCAGTAATGTGCATGCAGTAATGACTACAATAGAGAGAGTGGGGCAAGTGATGCAATATAGGGAGTATGAAGAGAAAGTGAAATATATTTCAACCTAATAAAAAGGAATATTTTTTTACCAACACATAATAAAGATTGGGAATTTACTGCCACTAGAGAACATGGATGTCTCTATGCCTGAAATTATTTAATGAAAAATAAAACACTCACAAATATTAAACAGATATATTTGTATTTCACAACAGATCCATATAGTATAGAGGAAAGTTTGAACACCTTGTCCTGGCAGATTGTTCCATAACTTCACCAGACCAGGGGCTGATCCTTGGAACTACTTTAAAAATCATCAGTAACATCCACTTTCATAAGTATTTCATTGTATCCTGTATTACACAAAGGTCTAATCTGGTAATCTAATTCGTAGTAGAGACTGAAGGCAGAGATATCACAGCTGGTATCTTCTAAACCGAGCTCTCAGCCAGCTCTGGAGCGCAGCACTCACTAAGGAAAAAAAATAGGTCTATTCCTTTTCTGTTGGCAGTGGTTCCTGCTCCAGTCTCACACAGGAATTCTGAGCAGGAGGACTGCATTTGGGGCTGTCTGTTTTCCTACCCTGCCCTTCTGGGCAGGCATGGCCAGGCATTCATATAATTTTTTTTTAAATGCACTTGGGAGGTTGCTTCAATTTTCCTTTTATCTCTCAGTTGTTTTAATACAGCACTTGTGCATTCACAGCAGAGACAGAAAGCAGAACTGCAGTTACACCCAGTAACAGGGTACTGGTTAGGGTTATGCCCTGCTCTGTCCAGATGCGACAGTTTTGGGCCAAATCCCCATAAACCCTGCATACATGCTTTTCCCAGTCAGCCACTCTGAATAGGTGATACCATTTTTCTTGTAGTGAAACAGTTCTGCTTTATTTTAGCTACATATTTTCATTGCCAAGTTGCATATTTTCTCTCTCTGCTGTGCACCTTAAGTTATTTAAAATACTCCTTGGTATTTTCTAATATTCCCTTGAACTCTTGCTAAAACTGAAGATATTTATAGCTGATTCATTTTGAATTAATATATGTGTGCTTGAAATGTTTCAAATCTCTGAAGTAATATTTTCATCCACCATATACATTTTTTTAGTAATATCTCAAGGTGTTTGTATATCTCTAGAAATAAGTGTGAGCAGTTAAGTCTCATTTCTAATTGCACATACTACAGTGCCATATCTTTTTTGTTGAAAACAAGTATTACAAATCTGGATAGGAGAATAGACTGAAATTCCTGGTAGAAATTTAACGCTTTTTCAATTCAGATTCCATCCTTGTGGTGATTTACACATATGCCTGACTGCACACTGTGAATTAAACACTTACTAAAGCCAGTGAAACAACTCATATGTGAATAAATAATCACGTGCATATGCTTTTTAATAGATTACATTGAATACTTGTATTGACATAGAAACCAATATTTTGAAAAATTAATTTGCTTAAATGTGTATCTCCAAACCACTTCCTTATATCCTAAAAATTGTCAAAATACAGTTATGGCTGTCTGAGAGAGAAGAAAAAGGTTAATTTGTACTCTCCTTTTAGGTTCAATGACCACAATCACCACATTACTTTCAAAGTTAAGAGAAATTGCTTTCAGGTACTATGAGGAAATACCATCAATGGTGTTCACCTGTATTCCATTTGGGTTTAGTGCTTGGCTCCCAGTTTGGACAGAAATTTTGTTTGCTTGCAAAATGTGCTAGGTTTTATTCTTCCATTTTGTGTGTTCATTCTCTCATTTAAGTTCACTTCTTTCTCTGCAGAATAAAAAAAACTGTTGACATCTCTACATTTTATTCTCAGTTTTTAAGTTTTAGGAAAATATAAATTTTAAAGCATACAATAAAAAACCCTCCTTGTGGGATTTATTTTTTTAATTTGAAACACTGTGTAAGTAATGTCTCATGGCAGTGACATAAACCTGATTTCATTAAAGCTGCTGAATCATGTTACAAAATACTATGATTTGTGATATTTTATTCTTCATTTATATGTGCAGATCTAACTAGTAGATAAAAGCAACTTATCTGCATTTCTGCACTTGTGTCCAGAAACAGAGATGATGATGTAAAACAAGTAGTTCTTCCAAATGCTTGTGCTGATGCTGAGAGATTTGTTATGATGATGGAGGATGTTTGCTCTCCACTCTAGTCACTTGTAAGATGAGCCACCTTTGAAGTTGCGGTTGAGAAAAAACTCTGAAACACTATATTTTTGAGGAGGGTGGTGTTGAAATCTGTATCCTGATACAGATTTTGTTCTCACAACAGTGCAACCCCATTGACTGTGGCGTAATTGCAAGCGTGATGAGAAGAAAACTGGATGCAATGAAATAAAACTTTATACACAGAAATTTAATTCTTTATACCCAAAAATGCTAGGTAAAAAAAAAAAAAAAATACAGCAAGAGCCAAATTTTGCTACTGTATCATGGATAGTTTTAGATGGACACATTTTTCAAGGACAGTGTTGTCATAAGGGATCATCAATACCGTTGTATTTCCAATTGCAAATCTATATGTTTGAAAAATACTGAGGGAGTGTAGAATTCTTAGGTGTTTCACAAATTTAAAAAGCTTGTAGTGTTTAGTAACCCTAAGCTAGTTACTCGCTACACGGTAGTGATCAGTTTAATGCAACGATCTTTTGGCAAAACTATCCACATTCTGCTCCTGATTACGTGCATTCCACCAAAAAAATGATGAATGCCTCTAAACAACAGAATATGACCCCATGTTTTTCTGTGTTTCCTAGGAATAAAAAAATTAACTTAGGCTTTAGCATGGAATAGATTAAAGCAAAGGGTGAATTTAATAAAATTGAAGAGAGGGAGGATTTTATTTTGCTTAAGCAGTATGCTGCCACTGGAGGAGAAGGGAATAAAAGGCTATAGTTTAGCACAGCAGAAAAAGGAGCAAGC
Source organism: Leptocoma aspasia (assembly GCA_013399835.1). Classification (NCBI taxonomy): domain Eukaryota; kingdom Metazoa; phylum Chordata; class Aves; order Passeriformes; family Nectariniidae; genus Leptocoma; species Leptocoma aspasia. The sequence continues at coordinate 210,325 of VXAX01001645.1, read as the reverse complement.
TGCTGAAAGCTTGGAGAATTTGGGGATATAGAGATGTCACTTCCTCCCTTTGCCAGGCTGTGAAATTCTTTGTAATTCCCATTGGTAAAGCTGCCAACACAAACAAAGGCAAAAATGGAAACTTCCGTCCAAGTCCTCCTTTGATGAGTAAAAATACATAGACATTCAAGGGAACAAATTTGCCAGCACCATCTTACCCAAATCAAGAAAGAATACAGAAAATTTATCAATTAATTATGGTGAAAGATTGTTAGAATTACACTTTTAAGAAATTATTTTAGTATCAGATGTATATCTAAAAAACATAAAATACTAACTTGTTTACAAGTTACATTGTCATCTGTAGCTTTGGGAGAAAGATGGCTGTGTGATACCAGAGGATTTTTTTTTTAACTAGCTGTTAGCCTTTTTATGTGAAAAGACTGATATCTAAATAGTTATTGTGGCTCAGCAGGACTTTCATAGTATGGATTCTTTATTAAAACATTCGTAACATATTGCATAAAAGCTATAAAAACATTGTACCAAAAAATGTTAATTTTTTTTTCTTATTTTTGATATATCTTTTGTTCAAAATGCTAAAGGACATTGGTAGGACAGTGTTTGGTAATTGCCTGACAAAAGCTGTTTTCAGTAAAGGCTGAGTTAACTGACCAATAAGCTACATATCCCCCTGGAATGTCTATACATAGGGATGGAGAAACCCAAGAATTTTCACCATGTAACGCATATTTGCTGTTACTTTTTACTTAAGGCTCCCTTCCAAGTTTTGTATACAGCAAAAATAATTTCTTTATATAAGGTGACTGGCTTCCCTAAATTTATGAAAGACAAGCTTCATTCACTCACAACCAAAACTTTTCTCTGGTTGTGTTTAAGGGAATTAGTGTACTGGCAAAATTTTTTTTTTCTTATTTTTTAAGAAAAAATTATTATTTTTACTGGTTTAGTTTTAGTGCATGCATAAATTTTACCCTGTTTCATTGAAAGTTTTTAAATATTTTTTAAAAAAGGAAAATGGAATTTTTCTTACATACTCACGTATCAAGCAAAGTGCCCTTAGTAAAAACTGCTGGCTTCATTAATCCTTTAAACTGAAGAAGGCCTAAAAGAGTTTATTTGCTGGGAAAGAGTCATATAGCAGATCTTTTTCAAAGTCAGCCATTCCTTAATTCCCATGTCTCCCAAGTCAGAACCTAAACACCATCTTTTCCATCATGCAGAAAGCACTTCCCCTACCACACTAGATTTTGCTCCAGGCACAAATAAACATTGTGATTCCTAGCACTGTGCCCAGGAAGGTTGGGATCTATTGCTGCTGCTCCCACTTTTCCCTGCCTGGGCACAAAAGTACCACCTTGAAGTGGTTTGCATACCACACCATAGGAATCCCTGCTTTGGTTGTCTCCAACCTGATATTGCTCCAACTTTCTGTTGAGAAGGTCTGTGGTAATTATGGAGGTGCCAGTCAGCTTTCAAAATAAACAGTAAGTTAAAGCGAGGATACAGCTCTTGTTTTATATGAAAAACCTGCCATGGCATTCCTCAGACCATCGTTTTGGTTCATTCTGAGTTCGCTGTAGGAGTCACGTGTGCACGGAGGGGGGGGGATGAGGGAGGAGAGCTGATCCTGGCACAGCAGCAGAAGAAAAGCTGAAAGAAGTGCCCAGTACAGGTGAAGAGCATTGTACACATCTGAAAACATGAGAGATACAAATGGACTGCATTTTGTGTACTCAAACTGGATGTCACCTAGGACAGGAGGCCTGACTGAGAGCTGTCAGATACACAGAGACTCTCTCTCAGTGTCTTTGAACATTTCGTGGTTAAAAGGAGAGAAAACGGGGCCTGATGATAAGGAGCTCAAGTCGAAAACTCTAAATGGTTCAACCTCTTCCTTCCCTTGCAGCTTTTGAGATCCACTTCAAAAATTGAAACTCCTTCTGAACTTTCACCTACAGTCTCTCCTGTACTTACTTAAATAAACTTTTTATTTGGTCATAAAATAAACTTGGAAGATTATACTAGAGTTGACTCTGGAGCCATAAATAAAACTAACTTTAAGATTCCATAGTTGAGATCATATTTGTGCCTAGCACTGATCACTGAACACGTTACTCATCTTGATTGTAACCCTAGAAAATGTGGTCATAAAAGCACGTAATAATTAGCACAGGTTTGAATGAATACTCTTACCATTCTTTTTTCCCTTGGATGCCTTTGAGAGATAGGGTGTCATATATCAACTTTCCCTAAGGAGAAATTATATGAAAAATCTTTTCAGAAAGTTTGCATTTTGAACTTGACATGCATTTTGTAAAGCTCAGATTTTATTTATTTGTTTATTTCAAATCAGAATTAATATCACAGATACTTAAAATGGCAGGTGTAAATGACAGATAAATTAGTAATATTTAGAAAAAGATTCAATGAAACCAGTGGAAATAATTGAGATGGAGACAAAATACTTTGTTGCCAGCTGCAACAGTTTTATTGTGTTGGTCATTATTGTTTCAAGTTAAAGGCTTGGTATTTCAGTTTAAAGGCTGAATTGCAAGACTGCAGAAATAAATCAGAAATTGCAGGTCCTGAGAAAACAGAAGACAAAATAGAAAGACCTCTAAACTTTTATTCAAAAAGTGGTGTTTCAAAGCTCTTTCAGGAATTTTGTTTGTAAATATGTACAGTTTGTTGCTCTTATACATTTTTGTTTACTATGTGTAATTCTTATTTATGTTTATAAACTCTTTCAGTTACCACTGAAAATCTGATATGCTCAGATGTCTATTTTTTCTTTGAACTTAAAATTTAACTTGCTTCCGTCAGTTTTTCAATTATTTTATTGAGATTTAGAATCGTAGAATCACAGATCTTTCCGTCTGTTTTCAACCTCTTTTCTGAGATTTTCTCAGTTTTTAGTTTTTGATAGCAGTTTCAGTTGTGAAAAAAGTGCATGTTCTTAAATCCATCTAGTATCCACTGTTTTGTTACTGTTCTCTGTATCCAAGAAGAGTCTCTCTGCAAGGCCGAGGTGAACGAGGAGAGGGAAACTGGTGGGGACTGTGATGGAACCACAGACTTTGCTCTTAGAAGCCTCAGGCTGGTCTGTGCCCAGTCAAAATGTAACACAGCTTTAGTGGTGGCTGGAGAGTCTAATAAACACAGCATCATGTGTAGACAGAAGTATTAGAATATGAATGATTTTATTTTGATCCCTTGATTTTACAGACTGGTCCTGGAGCAGGTGGGAGTTACTCATGACATGAAATTCAAATGATAGTTTTTCTTTCCATAAAGTCTGATGAATTGCCAAAAATGCAGCTCAGATAAAACAAACAAAAGTTACAAGTCAACAAAGTCATTTTGGAGGGTTGTAAATTTAAATCTAATTTAAATTTCTTGAAAAAGCATGGTAGTTTGGATCTGGGAATTTATCATTTATCTTTGAACTAAAAATACAAAGTAACAAGAAAAGGTAAAAGCAGTTGAGTTAGTTTTTTTGCAAAAGCTAGGCATGTTGGAGGTGCCATTATGCCATTATCAATTCTATGGCTAAAATTTGCCACCCCCAGGGCCCGTGGTGACTTGCCAGAGCCAGCCAGCCAGGTAAATGTGGACAGACCCCAATGAGCAGAGAATCAGAGGGTGGTGCAGCTCTCTTGATCAAAGCATCTCCAAACCCCCCAAATGCGAGATCCACTAAAGAATTCAGGGACATAACTACTTGTCAGTGAATTTGATCCTCAGTTACGAAACTTGTGACCAATTCAAAATCCTACAGGCATCTGTTTCTCCAAAAGAATCTCTACTTACGTTCTTCTTTTTGTGATTTTTATCATTCTATTGCTTGAAAAATATACTGACTCAAAATGTGAAGTGGTTGTGGTGGTTCTCAGGATGTGTTAGAGAACGTTGCTCAATGGCAACAAAACGTGCTGCTGCTGTGCGCTTTTCCCTGCAATGTACACTGAGAAGTACTTCATGGCCTATGATGAACTCTGAAGGAATAGTAAAAAAGCAAGTCACTTGCACCTTTGTCAGTTTGTGACATTTCTTAAAATGTAAAGGTTTGCTGATAAGGTTTTCTTTTTGGTTTGGTATTCTCTGTTTTGCAGACGAACAGTGGACAACAGCATCTAATACAATGTCTAGAACAGGAAAAAGTATCAGAAGTACTGTGGCTCTGAACCAAGCAGTTTTGGTTGCAGAACTAATTGAGAAATTCAAAATACTTAACATTTCATGCTTTCATATTTTCTGAAATGACTGCAATTTTTCATTGCTAATGTCTGCTGATTTTCCTTCTATTTGTGTCCTTAGAATGATGTTGTAAATAAAAAACATGAAGAAGCTTCTGATTTACGTGTCAATAAAAAACATCTCCCCCTTAGTAACCTCAGTTTGCAGAGAAGTTAATTCGTTACAGGGATGTTGGGACAGTGGTTTCCCTGTCAGTCTGAGAAAGGAGCATATGCTGTAGATGTAAAAATTTTCTCTGGTCATCTCTTGACACTACTGGTTTGTGCACCAAATTCTGGCATATAAATTTTTTTATCACCACTATGTGATAAACACCTTTACAGGTGTGTGGGACTGTACTTTGCCTCCAGGCATCCAGACCTGAGAAACAATAAAATTGCCTTGTGTAACTGGGAAAAGGAGGAAGGCTGGTGGTTGTTTCTTTGGTCCTTTCATTCTTGGTGTTTGTGTGTGACAGAAGACAGGAATACAGAGATGAAATGGTGGCAGGGAGTGGCAAACAATCTGCTTTGGTTTGAAGCTGCTGGGTGAGGACTTCCTTCACACAGAGGTGGGTAGAGGGAGTGGTGGTGCCCTCCTTAACTGTTGGTAGAGTCCAAGCCCAGGCTGGTTTTCCTCTGCCTGATGCCTGGGAGAAGAAGAGACAAATTTTGTTCCTTATCTGCTACTGTGATGATTCTCCACTACTCTGAGGACTCTGCAATTCATTGAGTAGGATTGGAGCCTTGGAGACCCCTGTTCATGTACATCCTGGTGCTTTCAGTCTTCTTTGGCAGCATTTTCTGCAATAGCTGTTTCCTTTGTTTCCTTTCCTTTGGTGCCAAAAACCCCAACCAATCTTGATTAGCCACCTTCCACATCTGATGTGTTGTTTCAGCAGTTAAGAATGAGGTTATGCCCAAAGCTAATGTCAAAAACAACATCTGAAAGCTGATTATGTTCTCCCCAGTACTTTAAATATGCTTCAGTGGGTTTTCATTGTCAAAGAGGTGGTCCTTCATTATACCACACAATGCAGTAAAATGAGGATTACCTGGATTTCAGGGCATGAGATTATAGCAGCTGACAGGCACCTGTTTAAGGAAGTATATTGTATTTCTAAGCACAAGCATTTTATAAAAATTGAGCGTGATTTCACATGAAAAAAACTTTTGTATTTAAACTTCATTAGTAGTTTTAAGCACAAAAAAAGGCATCAGGGAATCTGGATAGGTGTATTTATTAGTGGCCCTTATAGCCCTGACAGTCCATTCTAATAATAAAGCATGGAACCTGTCAAATGATGACACAAATATCCTAATCTGAACTGACATGGCTTTCTAGCCCAGTTCATCAATCATGTTTTATTAGCTTTAGCAGATCCAAGCTGCTATCTGTCATTTTGATGCTGTAGTGGTGACAAAAAATGGTGCCGAAAATGTGCTACAGGTGTAACTTTCACTCAAAGAGAATTTCTGAGCAGCAGTCAGGCTTGTGTTTGCATGGGGAGAGAGTGCCATCTTCAGTTTCACATCCTCACTGAAACAAGGCTGAACTTCCTAGTGCTGCCCGATGGCTAGGGAGAGAGGAAAAGTACTGGGAGAAATTTGGAATTCTTATTTTTGTGAGACTTCTGAAGGAAAATACTAAACACCATTTTCTTGTCCTCATTTTAAGATGCAGTTAATTTAGATCTATCTGTTGTGATAATCAATTTTCAGGTGGTTTATTCTTTTGGTTTGCAATGCTGTATGAAGAAAACAACAATTGCCAGTTGGATCACAAACCTCTTGTAACCAGTAGCACTTGTATGCCTAAAAAAATGAAAGCTAGGAGGCTCTACACTGCTACAGATATACTGTGTTTTGTAAGAACCATCAATTCCTTGTATTCTTTCAGCCCAGAACTGACTTGGTGTTTTCACTGGGGTCCTGGCACTTGACCCTCGTTTTTCTTGGCTCTGTATCATTTTACAGCGGAGCTCGAAGACACTCCTCATCTCTTGTTTCCAGCATGTTAACATATTCAAGTAAATATTATCTGGCACAGGCACATGCACTATCCTTCTGGGGAGTATTTGTAAAAGTTTTAAATCCAGATCAAACAATGACATCCATCTTCCTTCCTCTTGGATTTCTTTTATTCACAAGATGAATGTTGCTGGCAAAATTCTTTGATCTTTAAAAAGACTTTCTGTTGCTAATATTCACAGACAAGGTAAGCACTTATAAATACCTGAATTACTTGCAGAATATATGCCCAGGTATGACTTTTCTGTGTATTTTAACACTTAATGGGGCTTTGCACAATAAGGAGCAGATGTGTCATAGCGACAGCAGGCGAGCAGGGACCAGGAAGGTGGTTTCATTAAAAGAGCCTTGGGATAAATGCAGCACATTAGATATCCACTGAAAGACAGGAGCTGTTGATGGGGTGACCTCTGAATGCAAGTCATCTTACTATAAACAGGAGGGCGTGGAAAGCCATTGGACAGAGCCAAGCTTGTTTACTATCTAGATCTCCTCCTAGTTAACTTAAGTAACTGGACTGTGCTAGGCTCGGCATGACAGTTCAAGGAAGAACAAAGTGCCTTCAGTTTTCTGAGTTTAAAAAATCCTAGCTGGCTGATGCAAAAGCTTTTTGGTCCCGAAAACCTGCCTGCACACCTGAGCTGCTCTACAGTGGAAGTTAATTAGTGTGAAACTAAACAGATATTCTCTTCTATTTTTTTGTCCTGGAAACTGACTTTGCATATCTGGGGAATTGGTTTCTGTTCTTCAGAGACTGCTGAGGTAAGGTTATGTTGGATTTTAATCTGCAATATTGATGCAAATGTTGTTTAGTGATAAAATGGGAAATATAAATGGGTATTAATTCCCAGTCAGATTCTGTTCTGAAAAGGAGATTTGATTTTAATTTCTGTAGTAGCAGTTTCGAACTTGGTTTTGGAGCAAGGTATTTATTCATGGTGGCTCTAGAGTGCAGGAGTTTAGTAAGTCACAGGACTGGATTCATCAGGTTCTTTCAGGAGCAGCTTTTGTTTACCATGGGAGGTTACTTGTTAAGTAGTGTAAGAAATAAAATATGTCATTCTATAATGTGCTGCAAATATCACGTTTTGTCAAATCTGTGAGCAGTTCCTTGGTGTGTTATTCAATAACATATTTATAACAGGCACTTAAAGGCCAGTAGGCTGAGACAGGTGTCTAGACATAAGCTGAATTCAAATTAATTATCCCTAAACTACAAAAACTGTGGATACAAGAAAATAAATTTATTTTCCTAATACTTAATTCAAATCCATTTATTTAATTTCTAAGTTGATTAGACATGCATTTGGACAAATAATGCTGAAGTGTAAATATGCTGAAGCACCGGTCCTACCTCCTCCAAAGTTCTCTGTCTCTGTAATGTCATCTGTCATTTTTAATGCACTTTGCAATTGAACAGACATTTCTTTGTGAATAAATTGCGATTAAAGCTTTCTTTAGGGAACCCATGTGCATGTGCTGCTGTTATCCTCCGATGCTGTTCCCTGGCATGGGGTCTGTGCAGCCGCAAGTGCAGCAGTGCAGAGGCCACACTGGGAGCTGGCATGGGGATTACTGCTCCTTAAATGTCTGTTTCATTCAGGGAAACTCAGCTGGGATTCACTCTGGGAGAGCTGTTTATTATCCTAGAGCAGCAAGCAAAGTCCCTGGAAAGAAAGAGCAAGGCAGTTTGGTCCAGCTGTAAACAGGCATTTACAGCCACAGGGATCTGTAATAGGTAGGGAACCTTGTTGGAAGAAAAATATGATAAATTCTTACAGCCAGTAAGTTCTTCAATTTTGTGCCTGTGGTCTGGTAACCAGCAAGCAGCAAGATCCAGTTACATGTTTCTTTTCTTGATCTGTTCACTATTTTCTGAAATACATTTCAGCTAAACAGCTTTTGACTGTCTCAGTAACTTTTGTGCTGTTACAATTTCTTCTAAAGTAAATAAAATGTAAATTTGAAAAGGGCATATAAACCAAGTAATATTTTAAATTCCTGAATTAAAAACCAGTTCTTGCCAAGGCATTTTTCCAAGACAATTTGAGATTTATAAAAGTATATCTTATTAAATGGTACAGCAAATCAAATAGCAGCAACCTTGTGTGAATGTGGATCGTATCAAGCAAAAGAACTTGAACTTGGCTTTGGAAAACCTCTGTATGTTGGTATGTTTGTGTGAGCATGCACGCACATATATATGCGTGTTAGAGTGTGCATACAAGGAAGCTAATTCATCTGTTACAGAAATTAGAAGTCAAGGTTATTTTCTTAAGCAGAACGTGGTTTGTGAAAATCTCTGAACATACTGTTAAATAGAAGAAGCAGATGAAAAACCGCAGTGCATCCTGTCTCGTTCACATGCTTACCTATCATTTTCATCTTTTTTTTCTGTTGTTTTCTTTGCAAATAACTATACATAAACATTATTGAATTTACATTTACTTTGGGAGAATAGAGGAAATAATTAGCACTTTGTTAAGTTTTAAGGTTTGAATTGTAAAACTTATTTAGTAAATGTTATCCACAAGGGATTAAAAATTTAGCATGTTTCAGTATTTTTAAAGGAAAGGACAGCATGGCTGTATTAAATTTATGTACAAAAGGTATGTGAGCAGTTTGCAGAATTTAATGCTGTAGCTAATATGCTACTTGATTCCTTTTTATGTCTTATTTTATTAAAGATATTTTCAATCATATTGCTGGACAAAATAAATAATATACATTTCAGTAATGGCTTAACAGGAAAGATAATATCTATGTGGTTTATTTCTCTTCGCAATATTCATTCATTGCTCTGAATTAATACATAATTAAACAGTATTCAATTATAAGTAAATATCTGCAGAAAAGGTGAAGATTTTTTTAAAAGTTGATTTTAAGATGGGTCCCTTTATATTTCCAGAAGGATGCCGTTAAAAATACACATTGAAGAAGAATCTGGATTGATTTTAAAAGCATAACTATTGTATTATTTGCATTAGGTTGAATAGAGATCGCTAGGCAGAGTCCCAGGATAGTAAAATTCACATATTATTTTACCTAGTGTTAATCGATGATTTGCTTCCTAGATATTGAAGAAAAATCCTTTGCTTGTTCTCATAGTAAATCTGTAATTGTTCTTCACATTAATTTCAGGGAAAAGTCATGGCTTGTAAGTCATTAAATGACCTTTACAATTACATACATTTGGCTGCTTATCTGGTATAACTCATAGTAAAACCTTCGGAAGGTAAAATAATCTGAAGTGATTTAATATAAACAGAGATTCTGTGGGTATTATCTGTATTTATTTGCACACACGCACCAGAAGTTGCTTTTGTGTGTTTACATGAATGATTGAACAATTCTTTTCATCAAGGCTGTTCTCATGGATAAAATCAATTGTCCCATTATGAGATTTTTGCTGTACTTGAAGTATTTGTACTGCTATCCCAGGTGAGCTCTGCATTCAATTAGAGCCACAGCTAAGAACCAAATGTCCATGTTGCTCTGAACATTCAAACTGTTATTAGCTCCACTGAAGCACAGTTTAACTTGATTGATACTTGGATTTTAAAGCAAATAAGGACTAACTTTTGCCTGTGGCAAAATATCTTTGAAGTTTCATGCCTGTGCCGGGGCTGGATTAGCTAAGTGATAGCACTGGGGCTGGGACTGTGACCCTGTTGTGCTTGGCAGGTTGTGATAAATGGGGGAATCTTTCTTAACCTCGTGGCCAAAACATTCCAGGATCAGGTTGGGGAGACAGGAGAGAAGGGAGGAGAGTGAAAGATGCAGGAGATTTGGCATGTTGAGCCGGAGACAAAGGACACTTCCTCACTTGTCTGGAATAGGGGCGAATGCGCAGTCTTGTGGGAGAAGTGGCTGCAGATGCATTGAAAAATACACCTTATTGTAACTGCAAATATACCTTATTGTAACTCCTGGGCATTTCCCTGGGTACATGAAATTCATCCGTCACTATGAAGCTGTCTCTTTATTTTTGTTTTGAATGCTTTGAAGGTTTAGGGAATTTTGTTTGTTATATTTTCCTCAACTAAAGAGGTTTTTTTTCCTTTAATACTTGAGATGGGTATATAAAACCATCCAAAATAAATTGGAAGGCTTCCTTATTCCAAGTAATTGCCTGCTGGCTAAAGAATTTACTGGAGGACAGCAAGTATAAACAAAATGGTATGAATTTGGAAAAACAAACCCTGACAAAGTTAATTGATTGATTGCTTCTGGAAAACTGGTTCAACTATTTTGTATATAAAACACATTTAAAATTAAAACATACTTTCAAATATTTTAAAATTATGCATTTTAATATAGCACTATTAATAATTTTAAAAGAAGAAAATCTCTTTGGATATAGAAAAGATCCATGGTGAGATATTACCATTCAGATTTTCAAACCTGAAAAAAGAGACAAAATTGGCCTACATGTGAGCTGAAATATGATCTGTCAAGTGGTTCTTTCTTGCAGCAACATTTTAAGAGCTATATTGCCTCTGATGTTGTCCCCTTTGGCTAATAATGGAAAATATATTATTAGCTGATAGTTTGAGATTTATTTACATACTTTATGCTGTAAATACAGCTATTCTGACTAATGCTAAGAACTACAGCATAATGCAAGTGACAAAACCAAAATTAAATATTCTTAATGTGATCTCTAATTGTGGCTGTTGTTGTTACTGGTATACAACTAAATGCATGTTGTATTCCTGTGTTTGGATACTATTAATCATTTATCCTTTTATGATTAATTTCCCTGAATGACATTTTAACTCTACAATATTAACTGGGTTAATGAATGTTGTGTTGTAAATGTTCATTAATATTTGAATAATCTAAAATCTATATTATATGTATAAAAAGTAGTCTCACTACATAGGAGTTTGCTTCTGTGATGCTTACTAGAATATAGTAACTATAGTGCACAGTATGGGCAGTATATTTTCCTATGTATTTATTAGAAAGGGCTTTATCTGTGGTTTGTCTTTGCTAAATTCTTTTCATTATTCTTTCTATTATTCTTTTCCTTATACCCCTATAAAAAAAAATGCTAGCAGCATTTTCTTCAGTTTTACTGACATGTTCCAAAGGCACTGAAAATTAAAGTAAACAGAAACAAAGTAAATTTGGTTCCCTGATGATACAAATGCATGTGAATAGGTCTTTAGTTTATATACAGGGTTTGTGAAATTTCACACTACAGCGCTGTGTCCTTTTACCTGACCTCTAACAAATTCTTTTTTCACCAGTTGGATAACATCTGGGCCACAAAAAAATGATTATTTCATTTTCAATATTCAGTAGGTTGAACTACAAATAATCTTTTGCATCCTTACTATGAGAGAAATAGGTTGTTGAAGTCCTTAGTTATATGATATAGTTTATAATTGTTACAACAGCTGCTAGAAATTGTTGCTAAAATTCTAAACAGAATATGTTCAGTAATGTGGGAGAACAGAAATGTATGAAGCTAGGAAAAAGCACAGCTGTTCACTGTAAGTGTACAAGAGATTTACTTGGTAATTTTCTAAGTAGACTATGATGTGCACTTGTTTATTACCTTTTCCTTCCACTTTTTTCAACAGTTTTGAACACACTTTTTAAAATAATTTGTAGCATAGTCATTTGTATACACTTTAAGCAGGTGGTTTTAATTGGAATAGCCTCAGTGCATTGTGCAAACATACTAGTGTTGTACAATTAGCTGATGACTTCAGCTTGGGCTGTTTTCTTAGACCAAATAATTTGTTCATGGTCAGATTCATAGATATTATCTGTGGAAAAGTCAGATATTTATAGCTGAATACCTTTGATCTACTACCAGGAGAAAAGCTACCACAGAATAGCAGAACAGTTTTTTGTTATTGGGGCTTTGCGGTAGGTTTTTTTCAGTTTTATTTTATTTTAGTACTGTTTTAACATAATTCCCATCTTCCACAATGCCTACAGGACTCTGCTAGCTGTTAATAGGTAGGCAGGTGCTGGGCTAAACTCATGTTCATATTACCTGCTCATATTACCTTGTTCATCTCCTTCCAACCTGTCTTATTGCTCTGTCCACCTGTTGCTTCTTGGCATTAATTGACCCTCCGTTCCTACAAAGGCATATTCAGACTTACCTTCATTATTCTGAATTGTTGCATTGACAGTGACAGGCCAAACCACCACAATCTGATTTAGGCCTAAGCTTAAACTTTTGTGGGCTTGTCCCAAGGTTGACAACTCCTGTGCTCAGGGAGTGCCTTTTGCTGAAGGAGTGAATACAGCATCACCTCAGGCAGCTGTTGCTGAAGGCCATGCAGAATTTGGCAGAACTGGGTCTCACTCTGCAGTCATTGCAGTTGGTCACAAAGAGCCTCTTTGCATTCTCAGGTCCCTGCACACGTACTCAGCATAAACGTGCTCTTGCCTTTCAGGGTTGTGAAGGAGCACAGTGAATAAAGGTATTTTTACTGATAAAAATTATCAAAGTTTAGATAATGAAGAAGTCAGATGTTCTTAATTATTTGTGAATAATGCTCAGTTACATTTTCTCATTTTTCTGGTACTCTCTGTCGCTTACAACACTGTCAATTAAATATGGTTGTCTCTCCTGAGAGATGAAGAAGGATCCAAAAAACACAGAAGTGACTTGAGTCCTTCTTACTAGCTGCACACTAAGAAGTGTACTGAAAAGCTGCAGTTGTTTCTCTCCTTTTCTGAAGGATATGTGCAACGTTACCTCTGATTCTGTATGACATTATGTGTGATGGACAGGTCACACAGGGTGGATTATGCTGGCAGACACTGCTGGTAATAACTGGTCTCCTACCATTACATCTGGCTCATACAGCTTGGGTAAGACCAAAAGTGAAGAAAAGTTGGCTGAAAAGTATCTGAGCAAAATTGGCAGCAGTGAACAAGTGGCTAAACTTGGAAGAGCTTGTAGGAAGAGCTTACCGTGTTGTCTGGAATAATTCAAACCTCAACCTAGGAACTTTCTTTGGATTGCCAATAAATCAAGTTGTCATGTAGCTGAATCCATATACAATACTTTCAATGTGCCCAAACTATTCCATCCCATTCTGTCAGACCATGATCTGAGTAAGGTATTCATTCATTCTTAAACAGGTTGTACTTCTATGAAGACTTCAGTGCTTGAAAACTAATTAGTACGAAGGTCACATCAAGTAAGGGTATTGTGAACACATTAGAGCTGTTTTTCTTTTCCTGAGCTTTTTGAATATAGCTCAAAACCACAATCCTTGTCTTGAAAATCCCTTTAGCTCTGGGGTGAAGAATGCAGCTGATGAGTATGCTTCTCCAAGACAGAGAGGATAATGAAACTGATAGGTTTTTAGACATTGCTTACTTAACACTGACCCAGCATTGGTGAGTTAGCTCTCAATGCAGCTAGGAAACATAACATATTTGACCAAGAATAAGGCACATTTTCTGGGGGCTGATCTCCTTTAACCTTAGCACGTGACAATACGTATATTAAAAACGCAGAAGACAAACAAAAAACTACGAGGAGACTAAAATAAATTCTTTGTTAAATCAGAGTATTTTACATGCATATGTTTCATCATCTGTAGTGGGAATGAGTATTTGATAGATGTGAGATCATGTTGTTTACTGCTCTGGGGTATCAATATGCTCCTTGGTAAAAACCGGGATAGTGAAGTACAGAAAGGAGGAGATGATCGACAAGGCCATTTGTTTCAATTTCATTTAAGTGAGGGATGGAAAAGTTGTGACAAGTGTTCTTTGATCTCAAGGGGAAAGACAGATTATTTTCTGATGAGGCAAACGAGTCAGGAGAGAAGTTGTCCTTTGTTCCTGCGGGGGTCAGTATGTAAGCTCTTGGGTGAACTAAGGGGAAGCTGGATTCCAATGAGACACCAGCATTGTCAGAACAGAAAAGTGCCTTGGGGCAGAGATACTTGACTTGGTGAAGAAGTCAGCATTAGCAGTAGAAATACACTGTACTGTTCCTCAGACAAGTTGGTTTCCACATGAAAAGAAAACAACACTTTTTATTATGCTTTATGGCACAATACTATAGGCCTTTAACAAAATAGCTTGAAGTATTTGCATGATCTATTTGCAACATGGCCAAGTTAACACAGCCATAGGAACATTAACTTTTGAACTTCCTGACTTTCATTGCTTTAAATTCCAGCTTCAAAGTTTACTCTTTTTTCCTTTGCATTTGTTGGCCCTAGTTGGTTTTGAAAAGCAGGAGGAAAGAAAATAAGTTCAGGTTTTCTGAGGAGGTTCTGAATTTTATGCATATAACAGGAGATGACTTGGTATTCCTTTGAATATTAAATGATACCTCCAAAGCAGTTTTGGTACACCAAGTTTTCTTACAATATTTCTGTGGAGCTGAGGAATCACAAGATGAAAGCTAGAAAGCATTGCACAGCATAACTGTTTTCCTGCATTTCAGTATGTTTTTTTTTTTTCCTGAAAAGAGATCAATGTTATTTGGGAATGCTGATAATTAAAAGAAAACACTTAAAAAAACCCAACGGGTGTGATTGCAACAAAACTGGAGGACATAATGGGAACATAACTGAAGTAAAAACAGTAAGCATTTTTCCTTGTCTAGATTAAAAATGGTATCTTCTAGCTGATTGCCAGTTTGAAGATACCAGGAAGACACCAGGAAGACACCAAGGGTATACTTGGAGATTCAGCTTCACTGAGATATAGTGCTGACTTGAAAAGGCAAAAAAAGTCAAAGGTTTGTATTTAGGTTGGTGTGGGCATTTTCTAAGAGACGGTGGGGGTGGAGGGGGGGGAGGAAGAGAGCTAGGAAAATAACATGAGAGAAAGAAAAAGAAAAGAGAATGAGAGAAAACCGGTGTTAGTGCTTTAGTATTTTTTCCTGAATATGAATTTGTTGATAAATGAGCACCAGGCTAGTGGAGTTGCCAAACCTCTGGAACACCTGAATGGGGAGCTAATCCTTTCCTTCCTTTCCTTCCTTTCCTTCCTTTGTCCCTCCCTCCCTCCCTCCTCTGCCTCCCTTCTCTTCCCTTCTCTTCCCTTCTCGCTTTCCTCTTTTCTTTTTCAAAGGAGCCAGGCCCACCCTCCCAGCTGCAGGGAAAAGCATTCTGTGAGCACTGAGCTATTAAGTAACCCAGGCTGAAACAAAAAGTGCCATTGTAGTATGGCATTTGCCCTGCCTGACCCCCCAGTTAAGGGAAGGCATATTTCCTTCTTTCATTGTACACAAACAAACAAAAAGAAAAAAGAATGCCAGTTTTTCCCACAGTGTATGCATAAATGCTTTTCAAAATGTAGAAGTTAGTACTTTACAGGTTCCAATTGCTTAAATTATGACTTGACTGTTACACTCTCTGATATTTTTAGTGCACTTGTGCCAAAGGCAATTTAAAACGTGTTTTAAAAATGTTTGCAGGTATAAAGGATTTTAAAGACGCTTAGAGCTCTGAACTGTTTGAACCCATTAGTCATGTTGCAAAAACAAACACGTAGGAAACCTTTCCACTAGCAAGAAATTACCAAGGAAGGAATGTTTAGTCCCCAACGATAGCATATGAATAAGAAAATTGAGGAGTTAAAGTTGTCTCAGATTTTATCAATCATGTCACCTTAATGATACCTTCATTCTCTAAAACTTCTCAACAGAAATCGAGTTTTATNAAGCTTTCTGATTTATATTTTACAAAGGCTTGTGTCAATGGTAAGACTGTGCAATGTGCCCCAAAGAAATTATTGTTATAGTCTCATTGGAAATATGAAAACGCCATTTACCTGGATTGATTAAATTCCCATTAACTTCAATGTTTATGTAATGTGCACACCAGCAAGAGCTGTAGTGTGTCACTACTCATCATTCCAGCCTGGTGGAATAAGACCTAAAGGAATGCAATGCCTCTTTGCAGCTCTTTGGGCTGTCCATGGACTGGTTCCTAGTTTGTCCACACTGTTCCCAGCAGCAATTTGTACAGAAAACCCAAAACATTGCGAGAGTCATAAAGATTGTCATCTCAAGAAGTGGAAGCATTTAAGATTATTGTATGCTTTTAAAGTCATAGCTCCTTCTTAAAATTGTTAAGTTTAGTGACTGGTCCAAAGGAGCCGAGGCTCTAAAACACGCAACTTCCATGGGAGCCATCTCTCTCCATTGTCATAACCAGTGTTGCCAACAAAGAGGATTTCATGGAGGATGTCATGAGACACACAGGCTTTGTCCCTCTCTCTTTTGTAGCACCATTCCATTTCTTCTGTGTTTCCCAACTACCTGCATTTCAGCAGGTAAGTGGAGAGTAGAAGCCATTAGTCACAGTTAACTTGGTGTAATTCCCCTCTGCCTGAAATAGATGACTACTCTAGATTCCAGTGAAATACATCTGTATCTTTCTGCTAGATGTAAAGGAAGCATTATGTGATAAGCCTAGACCAATTCAGAAGCCTGAACTGTAGGTATTTAATACTAAATACATCCCTTCTGGATTAGTTTTCCTTGCAAGTTAGGAGTACGTCTCCTACTGGTGCAGACCAGAGTTACCACTGTACTACTCTGGCAAGAGGGAGGGGAGGCAGGAGGGTAGCGATGATGCATTTCATCGAGAACAAATCCATCTCAGGAAAGGTTTGCATGGAAAACAGAAGTGATGGTGGAACAGCAGTGACTTTTCTTGTTCCCATCCCTTGGTCTCACCCTTTAGAGGCATGGAAACATATCTGATGTCTTTGAATATGAAGTCTCCTCTACCGTGCTACATAAAATGCAAAGGTCAGCAGCAGTGGTCCACTTTCATATTCAAAACTTTTAAATAATTTGCACTTTGCTTTCATTTTTAAAAAAGCATATTCAAACCTCAATCTTGTCTTGATTAGAGTTGTCAATTGTAGTTGATGGTATAATGATTTCATTACTAAGAAAATAGAAGAGACCACTGAATAGCTAAACCTAGTTTGGGTGTTGAGCAGAAATGTTGTTTCCACTAGAGAACTAGCTTCTGTAGACTTTTTTTAAGAAAAACCAAAATAGCAACCAAAAAACTTCTTTAACAGTGAATTTTAAATCAATTAATGTAGCATATTTCTCTTCATTCCTCCATTGCAATCAGAACTCTTGTTTTCAGATCTGCTGAAATATGACAAACCTACTTCAGGGTGTGATTCAGATGAAATACAGCTATGTATAATCTTTGCACTGTGAAAAATAGGGGGAAAAGATCAATTTTCTATTTCTTCAAGTTCTTTCACTCAACAGTAGCATCAGTGTTTGGGTTTTTAACTACATCAGAAATATAATTAAAATTTGCTTGTGTGCAACTATATAATCTTACATTTTCATATGCATTTTAATTTCATTTAATATTGTATTTTAATACAAATTCTAAATTATATAATTTCATTATTGTCACTAGGTTTAAGCAAGTGAAATACGAGATTTGTAGAAGTGTGTCAGAATAGTAAATTACTGTGGAAAAAATCAGTTCAGAATTTGGGATTATTTAGAATTCTTTTCAGATGTGTCTCTATGTCTACTCAGCATATGTTTGATTTTGAAGAAGCTTAACTGAGATTTTGTCTTCACAGGACATACAGAGTTGGAGTATTATTTGAATTCAATCATCAAAAAACTGCTCCATTTTCAAGAATATTTGTTGTTCGATTGTGGGTTTTTTAAAATTAAATCAAAAGCACATATATTTTCTGCATGGCTACAATTTGTGACTAAACCTCAGCACTGTATCTGTAAGCAAATCCTTGCCCTGTTTTTGTTGGTCAAGCAAACGACATTATTTGTTTTGTGGTATCAATGATGCCACGGCAGCAAAGGAAATCTTTGGCAAATTATATATACAAAGGCATTGTAAAGACAGTCTCCATTTAAGGTTTTTGTTGTCAAGATGGTTATAAAACTCCATGTAAACACTGCCAAAGTCAGCATCTAAAAAACATTTGAGGAGAACTACTTTTCTTTACTATTCATTCTCATTGCAGTGTCACTAATATCCTGAGTCATATTCTTCTACCTGGTATTTCCATCAAATTGTTCCCAGGCCTGTGCCATCCTCTCCTGGAGTTGTTCTAGAGACAGAATCCCTTCCCTGGACAGCAAGCAGAGATGGGTCAACTTTCTCCAGAGTAATTTGCTGTAGGGAGTCATCCAGGCAGTCGAAGTGCACTTGCTCTGCCCGTACTCCAGAGCAATCACACAGGCTGAGGAAGCACAAAGATGTGAGTTGAGCTTGGGTCTGCAAAAAGTACTTTTCTTTCTTCATTCTTGTCTCCTTGATGTCCGAGCCTCCACGGCTCCACCATGCATACCTGATTGCTCCAGGCCCAAAGCATTGCAGGCTCTACTCAGCCCTGTTGCAACCCTACTGATTTAGGGGGGATCCTCAAGGCCATAATTGGTGCAGTAGATGAGGGAACTCAGCAGATTCCTTGCCAGAATGATTTAGTGCTGATGTGGCAAGATTTTTCAGCTGTAAGTGTTAGAAAAGGTTTCTCACCTGTGTTGCATTACGAGTTTAATACCAGCAGTGTGTGTGTGAGAACACCTCATAGAGCAGGACCATTTCATGGTTTAACATTTAGTGTAATGGGGTCCAATAAAATCATGTTAAAAGATGTTAATGTTGCAAAGAAAAACATCAGAAGCAAGGAAATGCCAGAATTAATATGGCCTGTGGAAATTCAGCTTCTTACACATTATGGTGCAGATCTTATTGCCTGACATCCTAGGCTTTCCAGGGGGTGGCTTTTTTTCCAGTGAATGCATAGATTTTTCTTTTAATATTCCTTGCTCTATCTTTGTTAAACATGAAGCATCCAAAGCTCAATTAATATAAAATCCTTCATCATGTAAATATTTATAATATTGCAGTTCTTTATTGCAGTTCTTTGCTGCCTAATAAATGCACATCTTTTTCACAGTGACCTCAAATTATCAGACACTTTTAGCAGTGTTCATGTTTGAATTCTGATGAACCAAGTCAGGTGAAGGTAGAAACCGTATAAAATGTTGATTATTTTTAATAGAAGTTTAAGCCAAATGATACTTCCATTTTTCTACATGAAAGTAACATTTATACACAATCTTCTAAGTTCAAAGTATAGTTTCGCAGCTTGGATCCATAATTAAGTCTTCTGTACAGCTGGAGTAGCAGAACTAGTCCATTGCCCTGGGCAGACTGGTCACTAGTAACTTTTGTAATGAGTTTCACAGGTATCTGATGAGTGCTTAGGCTTGTGTTTGTGGTGTCAATCCCAAATCTAGAAGAGAGGAGAGCAAACTGTGGTGTTCCATCTCAGCCAGTCCCAGTATTCTTCTACTGTCCACACCACGCCCCTACTTCTGTCACATTTTTTTCACTTGGCTTCTGCTGTCCTCTAGTATTGCCACCATGGACAGCCCATTATTCTTTCGTCCCCTGATTTCCGTTCCCTCTCCCTGGTTTTTTGTTTGTTTGTTTGTTTGTTTTTGTTTTTGTTTTTCCTCCTTTCATTTGAGTCTACAGGATTTTTTTACTTTCAGGGTACTGCCTGCGTACCCTGTGCCCAGAGTACTGCACAGTGGGAGAAGGAACTGACAAACCAAAGAGAGACGGTTTTAATAATGTCAAATTTCCTCATGGCATGGGGTTCTCCTGGCACTCAGGAGTAATCGTAAGGCTCATTCAGCACCAGCATCTTTGAGATGGAGAGTATTCAATGCAGATAGGGTCTTCAGAAATTCAGGAGCCAGACTGCAACAGGAGTTCATCAACAGTGTGACAACAGACCTTTTAGAATCTTACAAACTGAAATAAATGTGCACACCATTTCACATAAATTGTAATTCCTGGGTATTGGTAACTCTCCCCCTCCCCCTTCAGTTTTGGGATTTTTGCCTCCAACTTTCAGGCACTGAAGCCAATCAGCAGCATAATGATGTGACATTCAAAACATGAACACAAACAGTCTGTTCTCACAAATATTTGTATTTAAGGGGTTTTAGCTGAAACTTTTCAAACATTTTGTAGCACGCAACCAGAGTAGGAAAGTTCAGTGCAGTTCAACAAAATTCAAACTGAAACTGGAATCTTACTCTTGTGAATGATTCTCAACATGCATTTAACTAAAATGGTGAGAAAACCTGTGTAAACAGAGTGGGGGGAAAGGAAAACAGAGCAGGAGTAAAGAAAAAGGTTCTTTTTATAGCATTTAACACATGAGAATGTAAATAAATGTGGTGTTAGTGAAAGTTAATTATTTTGAAAACAGTCAGCAAGGCAGATTAAGAGGTAAAACAGTGCAGCTGAAGACAAAGGAAACAATATTTAGTCTTTGATCAGACATTTTCACAGTGATTTTCTGTTCACCTTCAAGGGTGGCGTAATTTTATGAATAACAGAATTTGTTTTGCTACTTGAGTAGCCTTGAAGAGAAATGGTGTTCATTCCATATGGCCACTTGAAAGAAAATCCCATGCCTGTTCGTCCTTTAAGAAAAACATTTTTATTTATTAAATCTTTTCTCTCCAAGAGGGTCCCTAAAGATACACAATGAAGTTTACATTTAGTCTCAGAGGAAAAGTCAAATCTGTATTCTGTGCTTCTGCATATTTCTTCAGATAATGATCATAGATGAATTGCATCATCTATATGCCAAGTGACAA
Source organism: Leptocoma aspasia (assembly GCA_013399835.1). Lineage (NCBI taxonomy): Eukaryota > Metazoa > Chordata > Aves > Passeriformes > Nectariniidae > Leptocoma > Leptocoma aspasia. Next base: position 189,415 of record VXAX01001645.1, on the reverse strand, counting down.
ACCTGAAATATTCTCACTTTTTAAAGCATTTTGCTTTAATTGCAATATTCTTTAAATAAAAAATACTCACTTTTTTTCTCCCCACGTTTGTTGCATCATACAGGAAGAGAGTCATTTTGATACAATTGGTCAGTGGCTTTTCTGCTATGACCTTTCAACTTTTATCAAAATTTATCAATTGGGTTTTTTGTTGGTGGTTTTTGGGGTTCTTTTTTTTAAGTGTTTAATGTTAATTTAATGTTTGATGTTGATTTATACAGATAAAATATAATCTTTCAGATATTTTGATTGCTTTGTAATGTTAGTCAAAACAAAATGCAGTAATAGTGTGAGCTATGGTAGGAAAACTTGTCTGTGAGTTTTCATTTACTCCATCTCACATTCCTACCGAGGAAAACCAGGGGTCTTAATATATTCTGTATAGTAAAAGTGCTCGGATTATGTTAACGTGTGCTGGAACTGTCTTTGGGCTTCTGTGGTATTTGCCCACCACAGGACATGCTGCCACTTTGCAAAATCTGGGTGACAGACTCTCCAGCAGCTGGTTAAAGTCGGTGGTTGAACTTTCCTGACCTGGGGAGTGAGATCTGAGCCCCAGTGCAAATGTGAGAGGCAGTGCTACTGGTGGCAACCACAGAACAGAAAAGAAATTGGAAAGGAATGTATAAATGTCAGTAAATTTAAGAGCAAGGAGATAAAAAAAATATTCTGGAAGTGAGTGTATGCTAAAGGGACATGGAAAAGAAGCTCTACTAGGGTTTATGCTATATAGTTACTAGGCATATACTTATTTTTCTAATTAATTTTAATTATGTTATTGTATTTTATAGCTCTAAATACATTATGTTTTCAATCATTTTAAATTATATTTTATGTGCGAAATGAAAATATTATTTTTCTGGTCAAATCCTCTGTAACTCAGTTGAGACAAACTGCTCCTGAAACTACACACATCCTGTCAAGGAGAGGCTGTTGTAATTTCAGTGTCTTTAAATGATTTTGAATATATTTTTTGAACAGTTCCCTCTGACACTGGCACTCAGGAGACACTCGGTACAGTAGTCTGAATAACTATTTCACATGCTTGTATATTATGCACACTGAAGGCATTTTTCATGGTAGATGGTCGTATGCTTATATACCTGAAGTATTTTATTGTATTTCAGATGTTACCCTACTTTAATAACGGTGTGGTTAACATAAAATTATAGCAATGATGTTTGCACCTGAATGTTTAGGAAATAGTGCTTGTCAGGTTTGGGTTTGTGTGAGCCCTGACTGTGTCTCGTGCTCTATGAGTGGCTCGTCTCTATAAGTAATGTTGCACGGCATTCAGCTGAGGGATTTTATATATATATATAATATTTAGCATTAATCTAATCCCTTTTTTCCTGTTGGGCCTGGTGAGTTGTTTTGTCATTTGTCAATAACTTCAATAGAAATGAGTCAAAGTCACTTTTTTTTTCCTCCAGAATACTTTTAAAGTAGCAGAAAAGTATAGAAGAGTTTCTTGATGCAGGGTATCCTGAAACTTGTCATTTTGAACTTGCTGGTTGTAAAGGGAATGTTTTTTTTTATTGTGTCTCTCACACCAAGTGAGCCTCAGTGAGTGATATTTCTAGGTGGCTTTAAAACTGGAACTTCAAAACCTCCCACAGAGCCCTGGATTTTGCATTAGCAAGCTAGTGAACAAAATGTTATTTCCTCTGCTGAGAATTCAAATAATTTAGATTACCAGAAGGTACAATTAAATTTTTGCTGGAAATCATTAAGATCCCAAGGAGATACCTAGTCTGCAAGAGAAGAGCTTTCTAAATTTTTTTGACAGTGATGGGTTTTATCACCTCCAATCAGCCTACACCAGTGTATTGTGGAGATGAAACTGGAAGCTAAAATTCCTTTTATGTACTTATGTAATGTAAATATGAGTGAAAATGGTGCATGTGTTCATTGATGCAATAGGAATATATAGTCAACATACAGTTAGCAGATTCACAAAATTAAAAATACCATATGAATTATTTAACTTACGGTGCGCTTTGCCCCAGAACCTGGTGTTTATTATTTTGAGCTTTAGCAGGAAACAGAAGCAGTATCCAATGGGGAGACTTTTCTTGGCCAAGCTGAGAACAGTATGGCTTTCTCATTTCAAAGTGGGGAACCTGGTTCTTTGGTTTCTTTGTTCCTAGTTAAGACTGCTCCCCAAGCTATTTTAGCTGAACATTTTACCCACTAATGGAGCCTGGGGAAGTGCAGTTGGCAGCTGTTCATGGGATAATAATGAAACACACTGTTTAGTACTGCAAACCGCTGCTGTAAAGTGCGGGAAATATTTTATAGAGATCCCGGTGAGCGGAGCAGGACCTGCTTTAAGTTCTGCTGTAAGTGCATGAACGGGGAGCAGCAGGAAGTTGTGTTTCAAGTGAGAGTAACCAGCACTGCTTTGCTTCTGCAGGTAAAGAAGCCGTGTCCAGAGTCCGATGGTTCAGAGCCGCAGAATCCCAGGTATGGCACTGGAGGGGCGGCGCCGACTGACTGTGGTGCGGTGGCGGAGAGCGAGGCTGAGCTGTGCTGCGGATTTGTAGCATCAGAGCCCCGGAGTCACATTTTGCAAAGAACGAGTGGTTGGATCAGTTGTAACGGTTTTCACTCTGGAAAAGGGATTTTTCTGTTTTCCCAGTCAAAGATGCAGCCTAGAGTCTGGGTTGCTGAGTTTAGATGATGGCATAACATTGAATGGTCACATTCAATTGAAAAAAATCCCAACTATTAAATAGTGTAGGGAAATCTGTGTGATCAGATCTCACTTTCTCCAGTTATCCCTTTTCTGCATACCTGAGTCTTGAATTTTATTGAAAATATAGTTTATTTCCAGAGTGGAAGACTAATTATTTATTTGGGAAAATTTGCTCTTACCAAAACTCTATTTTGTTTTCACATGTGAAAAACATGCTGTGTTCATAAGCTGGATAGAAGCCATACATTCCTTCCCAGCACAGTAGTTTCTAATATCATGTACATGGGTAAAAGGAAACAGATTTAACTTCCATGTTTTGCACATGTATGTATGCGTATGGATAATTTTGAGTAAGTGAAGCAGTAGCTGTTTTAGATGTGCATTTTCCTGGTGGTTACTAAACTGGTGGATAGTTTTCTTCAATTTTTAGTGACTGCTTCTTGTCTTTGTCTTGTATAGAAGGCTATTCAGTGTCATAAAAGCTCAGAAGCTTTCATTGTGAGGGGAGAGACACGAAATAGACCTGACATTTCACTAACATTGTTACTAAAACTCAGAAAAGTTAAATATTTCAAGGTTTGGCCCCCAAACCCATCCTTAACTATGTTCCTTAATTATTGCAGCAGTATCCTCTGGGGGTCACCTGCAATATCCAAGGACATTATAGTATCTGTGCCTTGAGCTGCACCGTGCACCATCTGAATTTCTTTGATTAGCTCATGTTTGTTATTAATATGTCTTTTCATTTAGTTTGGTAAGAACTGAAAAGGGAAGAGAGAGTTCAATGTTCAAGTATGCTTTTAGTGTAGTCAGTAGCAGTTTTGACCTGGACTTAGGTGGAAACCTGCTTTGCCCTTCAGTACTCATAACTTCTAAATGAAAAACTTATCTGCTGTGCTGCTGCTTTGGATTAAAATGTATTATAAAGGTCAAATTCTTTCTGAGTATTTTGACACCATGGAGAGTCCCAACTTGGCATAACACTCATATACAAGTGTGTAGTTTTAAGTGCCACGATTGCCCAAATGAGACTATTGTATCTTAAGCCTTTAAAAACTATGAATTCCAGTCTGATGTAATTTCATCAAAGTGTGATGAAAAAAAAACTGCGACAAACCTGAGGACCCAGAATGCAATGTACTGTTACAATCTCTGCACATCAGGAGATTTCTTACAAGCTGTAGTTAAATTCTTCATTCTGAGTCTGAGGAATAAGATACATTTTTTTTCTCCTGAATGTGCAAGAGAACCCATGTTACAAATAGCCAGTCAGGTAGTTTCATTTTTTGAAGTGCATTTTCAAATAGAAACACTCTTCATTTTGAGCTCTGCAGCCTCAGTTGGAGGATCTATCAGACAGAGTTGAAATTAGTGCTCCTAGCCTGAGCATATGCAGTGCTGTGTATAAAGTGGGATTTTTTGGTTGCAATGTGACTTTTGGTCTTGGAGGGGAATCTCTGACAGACCTTGGGCTGGAGCGGCACTGGAGGGCTCTGTGTGGCACATCACACTTCAGAGCCTGGAGCAAGGTAATTCTTCTCTAAACAAGGCTTAACTGAAAACACTGCACATAAAATGAAACATCAGCATAAAAATGAATGCTGGAGACACACAGCCTTACAGAATAGCTCCTGGCTTGGGACCTAAGGCCAATATCATTCATTTATTTAGCTAGCTTTATAGTCTGTTAGTTTTGGATTTGAAACTATTACAATAAATGCAGATGGAAAGTGTTTTTACAGTAGGGAAGTAATTAAATTGGGTGTGGGAACTTTGTCAGGAGAATTCTTGGAGTGACATGTGTGTATCAGCAGATTCTTTGTCTTGCTTGGCCTGGGTTTGTCTTTTAGAAAGAAGCAGTCAAACTGCAGATGTGACTACTAAATTTTTTAAGGGATATACCAACCTATGCATCGTATCAAAAAATGCTTTTCAGAAGTGACCAGCTGTACATGCAGTAAAAATCAACCTTGACAGCGTTTATTTAGAGAAGGTGCTTGTTGTCTTAACAGACAGGTAAATTGCACAGAGGCAGAGGGATCTGTAGTTAAGAACTGAAGTGAACAGGCGAGTTATAAACACAAAAAGGAAACATGACTCTTCAATGTTGCTGAAAGACATTTTGATTCACAAACAACTTTGTCTTACAAATTCTCCCAGAGTTTCTTGGGAGTCTTTTATCAAATCCCTATGAAGGGGTTCTGAATACTTCCTCTTATACCCGGGTGGTATAAAACCACCTATATATACCTAGGCGTTATACCTTACAGTGGTGGTATCGTGGCTGTATCAATATTATGGCATTCTTTCTTCAAAATTCTGTAGTAAAAGTCAAATTCACCCTGCAAGCCTGGATAGTTATCCAGTCATGCAAAATGCTTTCTGGGGATGTTGGTGTGTGACACAGAGGCAGTGAATATCCTTGGGACTTCCCAACTGTTCCACCACAAGTCTGGAGCAGGCAGCAGTAGCATGATGGACAACTCTGACATGGTGGCCCTGTATCATTTTTGTTTGTTTGTTTACGGAGTTACGGAGCCTCCGTACGGAGAGAAGTTCCTGTGTTCAGAGCCTACAAACATACATTGCTCTTAACTTTCTTATATGACAGGTAACTTGAAAATGGTATCAATCCTGAGTGTGCTGAACAGCTGCTATGTGAAATTTAATGTCATACAAGAATTGCTGAAGTCTAGTGCAGTGCTTTAAAGTTAACTTGTTTGCAGTTATCAATGACCTTCCTTTTTACCTAAATAATAAAAAAGCCATTTTAATTCTAAAAAGGAATAATTTTGTTGCCCTAAAATCTGTAAGCTACACTTGAAACCTCATACTGTGTGACCTGTGGAAGTGCTAGAATGTGTGTTATTCTGAAATCTGTTAAAATGCTAAATATGAAGTCTGAGATTCCTGCTCACACTCAGCAACAGCATATTCTATTTGACCATGCATCCCAGGGCAGCATCTTTCTTTGGGATAGCAGTCTGCTTGATGAATGCATCTCTCCTACCTCCAAATCCTCCTTCTCATACCACCAGGCCTGCCAGAGATTCCACTGTAGGACCAAAGTCATGTCATCCGTTGAGGTATAAAAGCAAGTATTGGTTTTTCTGGGCTATAAAATGAAATCCAGAAGAGAGAAATGGAATGAGGGAGTGGAAGTCACTGCTAATGGAAATTCAGCAGGATCTTCTACTGCTTCCTCAAAGTTCACTGATTATAGGAAAAAAAAATAATGTTTTTTTACCATCTGGAGAGGATGGAAGACTGCAGCAAAATGAAGAGATTTTACTGACAGTTTAAACACAGTTTCTTTTTTTCCTGGAAGGGCAAAGGAAAATGGATGAGTATTTCACATACTTTCCTTCTTTAAGCTATGATATTTATGTTGTGATGAAGCTATCTATAGGAAGAAAGGGAAAATGTGAAGGTTTTGTTCAGTAGTTTTTTAAGTTAAGGGTAGAAGTTAGCCGACAAGTCAATTTAGGAATACTTAGGATACATAGTGTCAAAAATGCATTACTTGTTCATTTGCAGAAGGGCAATGGATCTTTATTAGTAAGTTAAAATTAAGCCCTGCAGAGGAAGAAGTCTCCCATTTTATTGCATGATTTTTACTACAAACCTGTGGATCCAATATTTCCAGTAATATCCATTCTTCCTGACTTTTCCTTTACATACTTTTTTAAAAAATTCTAAAAGCAAAGGAAAAGGAAAAGGAAATGAAGCCAGTCTTAAATAAATCCTCCCATTTAAAACTTTATCAGATGCTGTAAGAAGAGTGTAAATCAGGGGCACTGCAGTTACTTCATTGATACCAGTTAGATGGGGTTCATCCCTATATGTTACCAAACTACAAATTCACCAGTGATGACCACTGGGAAATATTGAATCGTATGCACAGATCAAGTTCCCAGATAAAGCAGTTATCCAAAAAAGCACACAGGGATTCTTTATGTGTCTAAAAAGGCCTCCAATATTTCAATTCAGTATGGGTTTCAGTGAGGTTCTTAGCATAGGTTGCAGCTGTTCATCAGATGATTGCTGTTCTGTTCTTCAACACCCACGCTTCTATGTGCACCACAAAGTAAGATTTAAAAGATATGAATTCCTGTTTCTGTTTCGTCTTAAAAGTCTCTCTTAAAACTTTTGAATGAGAAGTAGGCTTTCACATTTTCTCACTGGTCTCATTTTGATACCCAGTTGTGGTTTTTCATTGGTCAGGATACAGAGTGCACACACACATCCAGAGAAAATTATTGTCATTAATGCATTCACCTGTAAATAGATGATGTTGAATGACAGTGAGAGCTACCATAGTGTTCCCATTCACTTCATTTGACCAAAGTTTCTTTCCTCTGCAGTTTGGGCACACTGTTGTGCAAAGTTCACTGTATCTGAGCTATCCTAATGCTGCATGTATGCATTATCAAACAGTGTTTCCATGACCATTCACACATTTTAAAAAATAAAAATAAAAGTAACATGTATCTTCTGCATCCTATTCCAAACAACCAGATCACCATGTTTCATTCTCATTGGTTTCAACTAAAATACACCTGAGATTTCTTCCACTAACTAATTCCCACTAAGTCCTTAACAGTCTTATCTCAGAATGATTGCAGTGATGGTTCATTCTTTCACTCAGGTATTGGCTGGCCCATATTTACCAGACCTAACACTGTAACTCCTGAGCCCAAATCCAAGCTTTACAGGCATCTGACAGATTCTGTGATGAAGCTTTCATGCCTTTTCTCTGACTTTGAAAACAGTTGACCATCTGTATATGCGTTCCTAGCAGAGTGGGATCAGCAGTACCTTCCCATTCATTTGCAGTTCAAGAGATGAACAGATTATTGTTACATAGTAAAGAGGAGCTTCCAATTGAGCTGCTGAGCAAGAAAAGCCAGCAATAACTATGGAAATTGTGATTAAAGTTTCAGCAATTATAATTAAAAAAAAGTAGTATTGGTTGTGCCATAAAAATGAGCAGACCAGTCTACCTGGCTTTCATATGTGTTGTTTAAGCACATTAGGCTCCCTAATTTTCTTCTCATCCATGTCTTAGAAGCTTTTTAGATGGTTTGTTGTCTTGAGAACCATATGTAGCTTATCTTGACCAGAGGATAATGCTTTTCTGAGTCAGAAGTGTAGCTCCACTGTATCCCATACTGAATAATCTGTAGATCATAATGACAAGATAAATGGGCTTCATTTGAAGACGTTAGTTATTGACAGGACTCTGATTTAGACTTTGAAGGTGAGATTCCTCTCATCTTGAAGTAGACATGTAAGGTAGGTGCTTTTGAAATGCCATTTATTTGAACTCCTTTCTATTGACATCTTACTGTATCCCTCTTCCCCTGGGAAACCATGCCGACTCCACCAGCAATCACCTGTTGCTCTGCTGATTTATTGTAAGACCAGCTAGATACACAATATGACCAAAGGCAGTGAAAGCATTTCTTTCAATTTTACAGATTCAGTGTTGCTGCAAAACTGGTCAATTCCAGAAGGAAATACCTGCAAAAATATGATTAATCTTTAGCCAGGAAAAAAGACTTTTTGACTGGCTTCTGGTATTTCTTGGGCTTGGGGCAGGCTATAGGGAGGAACAGACACAGCAAAACAAAATTTCTATGAAAAGACAGAATAATTACATTGAAATAGTGTCACAAGTAATTTTGGGGACTGGAAGAAAAACTAGTCAACAAGAGGGATGGTATATGCCAGAGTATAGCATTCATGACAATGAGGCCATTACAGTTACAAACACATCACCTAAGAGAAATGTTTGGCAGTATCAAGCCCAAACTACTCAGTCGGGACAGTGACTGGCAAAAAACATACAACAATTTTCCAATTTTAAAATAACTACATTGTGGAATAAGATTTCTCATAAAGACTACATTCTGGGACACACAGACTTAGCCCGCAGAGAATGTTTTATACAGACCTGGTACTTGTTAAAAGTTTTGTGCACTCATTTAGTCTGCATGCCACTCAGGCAGTTGGAATCAATCAAAGTAACCTGTTTGGGAGATGATTCTTCACATATGTGTAACTGAGTGACACACAGCAGCCATAACAATTGCACTACAGCTCCTACAAGGAGTAGTGCCTTGCAATGTGAATTTGCTTTTCAGGCATGTAGTTTTCAGGCAGTGTAAATCTCTCATTTTTTTAGATCAGTCTGTGTGGTATCTCTCTGCCCTCTGAGCACTGATGTTCTCATTCTTTAACTTTAAAAATTCAGTCTTCTGATTACCCAAGGCCTATTGCAGCTGGTCGCTGTCTGCCCATCAGGTTTTGTTGGCTCTGGATCAAGCCCCCAAAGACTTCTAAAAATGTATATGAGATGTTTACAGAAATTACAATAATCTATTTAGAGTGCAAATACATGGTAACTGATGACATAACAGGGAAGTATTTTAATGGTTTATATTAACAGATCCCCATGGCTTATGACAATATAAGTAATGTATTTTTTTGTATTTCATGTCTGTTAAAAATTCCTGGGGTTTTTTGTTAATATTGGGCATAACATACTTTCTGTGATATTAATAATAATTTATCCCTGTGATCCCAAGCCAGATCATGTCACTGTTAAGACTTCCATTAACCTGAGTCAGATGGGTCAGACTTTGGAATGAATTAAAGCAATAAAACCTAAGGGGTTTTGTTTGTTTGTTTTTGGTTTTTTGTTTGCTTGTTTGTTTGTTTGTTTTATCACTGTATTGAAAAAAAATTGGATAAACAAGATTCTAAACAGAAGGGTTAGTGGAAGTAACCTGGAGATTTTGGAGATCAAAGTTCCTTGTGACTTTTGAGTTTGCTAAAGAAAGTAGGATTTCTGGATTAATTAATAAATTAATTAATGTATCCACCAAACTTTTATAATTGTTGAATCTGCAGGAATATCTTAGGTAAATACTGGTTTTGAGTGAAAAGAGGTAACCTAGGATTACACCTACAAATGTTTTTGCTTGATCCAATAGTCTCTTAGAGCCTTATCCTAAATTTTTAACTGGATTTTGAACCATAAAATAACAGTGTTTGTTCTTCTTATGTGTGCAGCACATGTAGTCACAATGAGAAGGAGCTCTGTTTCTTTCTCCTGTGGTCTATTTTTTGCTCTGTCATATCACATTACGGCAGTACGCAGGAGAACTAATTCAGACTCTGTTCCAGCTTCTTTGACCTCCTGTATACTCTAAATATATTTTACCATGGGTGAGCCTGAATAGTAAAAGTATTTGATTCCACCTACTTTGCACTTCAAATATAGCTGAAAAAATTCCAAGAAGAATCTAGACAACAAAAGGAAAATGGCCATTGAGATACAAATCGCCTGTTCTGAGACTGGTTTGCTTTTTACATGAATCACATTTTTTCTCAAATATTTTTAAGTGTAATTTCTTGGCTAGATGTTTCAATTTTTAAATGTCGTCAGTCAGTCCCATGTACTCAGTAAGCATTTAACTAACACCATGCAGTTATTATGCTGTGCTTATATTTAACATAGCAGAATTCACCTCTTTACAATCCTGATCAGTCATTAGAGAAAAAATAAGTAGGAAATAAAAATAGAATTGTCATGGTTTATGCCCAGCTAGCAACCAAGCACCACGCAACTTCACCCTCCACACACCCACCCCAGTGGAATGGGGAGAAGAATGAAAAGTAAAACTTGTAGCTTGAGATAAGACTGTGTAATTATTGAAACAAAGTAAAATACCTAATCATAGTAAATAATAATAATAATGATAAGAAAAAGAAAAAAAAAAGTACAAACAAGTGATGCACAATAGAGTTTCTCACTGTTTGCTGACTAATGCCAGAACCCATCCCAGAACCCAGATAATCCCTGCTTCTGGGTAACTCCTCCAGCTCATAAGCTGGGCATGATATTCCATGGTGTGGAATATCCCTTTGGCCCATTCAGGTCACCTGTAACAGCTGTGCTCCCTCCCAGCCTTTTTTTGCATACCTCCTCACTGGCAGAGCATGAGACACAAAAGAAAAAGGTCCCTGACTTAGGATAAACATGACTTACCAAAACTAAAACATTCTCATGCTGAATCCAAAACAGCACTGCAACAGCTACTGAGAAGAAATTAACTCTATCACAGCTGAGGACAAGAATGAATAAAAAAAAAAATCCAGATAAAACGAGACCACATGCAAATAAGGTGATTGAGATTACATGTAAATAAAGTAATTGCAAGTTTGCTTTCTTTTTTCCTGCCATCTGCGTCTTCCACACATTACACAAGTGCATGTTAAGCCTGCTGTAATATCTTAGGCTTTGCCTCCCCTCCTTATGTTAAGACAGCCTCATCAGAGAGCAATTCTGTACCTCAGCTCCCTCCACACACAGCTTAGTCTGAGCACCAGTCAGTGTTGTTCTCCTCTGGGAACAGAAGTCAGAGGATCCAGATGACAAGGAGGGAAAGAGGCTCCTCCATAAGCAGCATCTGGCTATTTGGCAGATTTGTCAAGCACTTCTGCTAATGGGTTTGGATTTGCCCGGGGGTCTTTTATGTGGTTACGTTGCAGATGGTCTGTCTGTTCTATCTTTTCCTTTTGAACATTTTTATTAAAAAAACCCAAACTGATAAGGTTCTTTATGGGTCTCACAAGATGTCTGTGCAGGTTCCTTTCTGTTAGTCATTGCAAAGCTTTCCATATATCCAAACGTGTGTCTTGAGTTTTGTTGGCAATTCTGGACTTCGTTCTCCAATTTAGCTGCCAAGTCATATAATTTACTGTGATCTGAGTTCACATTATTGTCAAATTTCTTTGGGAATTTCTTAATGTCATTTGTAGAGCAGAAGTAACTTTACCTCCCCTTAAAGCATGAAATATACTTGCCTTCCACTAGCCATCCACCTTTGAAAACATGAGTTTAAATCTGGTTTTGGTTAAATGTGAAAATTAGCATGATGGTCTCAATCTAATTCATAGGGGATTTGTGTCTGCCATTTAAGAGAGGCCCAGGACTGAAGCAGCAAGTCTGTGGGAAGGTATGTTTGGCAGAACTATGGAGAAAGGCACATGCAGTGCCCAAATAAATAAAGCAATTCCACAGATCAACTTTTTAACAGAATTATTTATTGTGTGGCACGAGTGCAGAAGAGGGCAAAAAGGGAGAACATCCTGTTTGGTGAATTCCATTTAAGTTCTGTTTCAATTTACAACTAAATCTCTGTCACTTTAATTTTTAAGGGTTTTGGGATTTTATTTGCTTTTCAGTGTAGAGGTAATTGGCAGGTGACTAGACATAAGATCATGTTTTATTCCTATGTTATTTCAGGTTTATGTCTTATTTTCCTTCTAATTATGTAGATTAAATTAAATAGAAAATAAACCCCTGTGCTCTCAAAGATGTAGTGCTTTTCACGACTTTCTCAAAATAGTACCAGAGAAGCACTTTCATTCCTCTTAGCATTTCATTATTATACCATGTTTCCCAACAGCAATATTTTAACATTTGCTGAGAAACAAGAATAAATGTATTATAAAAAGCAATCATGTTATTATGAACATCTCTCACCCTGCTCTTTCTCACAAACCAGGTTCTTGGGGAACCAGTGGGGAATCCGTGCTAAATGCAGTAAAGTTGCAGTCGTGCATCTGCAATATGGATGTGGATGGACATATAAACCAACAGCACTGTAGGGCTTGTTTCCTGCTACCTTGTTTTTCCCTTAGTACTTGGACAGAAGTGGACATTTAATGATTTTAGAAGGCTAAGCATTATGTCAGAAGTCTTGGTGAGATCCAGCCATTTGGTGTAAGCCATGTTTTGAACAGAGGGAGCTATAAAGGAGGCTAACCAGCAGAGAGGCTGGTTCCCAGGGCTGCTGTGTGTGTGCTGGGGCAGTGGGGGCTGGAGTGGTGGCTCTGCCGGTGCCCCGCTCCTGTGGCTCTGGCCAGGCAGGCAGGTATGCCCTGGCCTGGGGGCTGGGTTATCAGCATGCAGGCTGAGCTGGAAATGGAGGTGTCTCAGATTTGCAGCTGCTACCTGCCCCTTCTTGTGGCCCAAGGGGATAATTCAGGTGAGGAGAACTGTGCCCCAGGGTTCTCAGCGACACGTATTTATTAACTCTTAGAAAAATCACCTACTTCACCCCAAATGAAAAAGGTGTGTATGCTTTAAGTTTCAAATTATAAAATAACTTGGGGAAATCAAACAGCAAAGCAAAATGAAGTGTAGTCATTTTATATCAGTTGTAAAGAACAGCCAGCATAGCTGCCTTTAGCAGAGCATCATTCTCTCTCTTGCTCAGGATAATGGAATTTGTTTGGAGTGTAATTAGTTATGCAAAGTTATTTTAGATTCTTCCAGGCAATAAGGTCATCCTGGGCAAAATGACAAGGGATATGTGCAGCACACCTAGTGTACCTTGCCATCCAGAATGGCTGTGCCCAGCTACACCTTACAGTCATCAGATGCTGAAGCAATTAAGGCATCAGGCAGTCAGCAAGTTGCATATATTTGTTTTATATTCTAAACCAAACTCATTGTTGGGACTGCGATTAGAGAACAGAAATAATTGCTTTTGACACAAACTGTTTTGGAGCCAAACATAATGTGCTCCACATGAGGTAAACTACAGAATATTTGTCTTGGGAGCCAAGATTCAGATCAGGTTTAACTTACAAGGGGAACTTCACTGTTAAAAGTAAGACGTGTTAATGTTTCCCACGTTAAGACTGCTTGCCAGTAATTCTCTGTGTATTGTATTTACCAAGAGAAGTTTCAGAGTGTTTGCATTAAAATATGAATAGAGCATGAAAACTATAAGTTTTTGGCAACTCCTGTATTCTGCCTAGTCTGTCATCATAACTCATCCATTCTGGAAGCTAATGAAGTTCTTGCAGGGCCCCTGTACTGGTGGCTAAAGAAATTGCATTGAAATGAGGTATGGTCACTCTTCATACAGCACACCTAAAAGAGCTTCTTTTGCATTGGACATTCCCTGGTAAAGAAGAACCATGTTACAATAACTAGTTTGAAATATAACAGACATCTCAATTTAGGGTGAGTCAGACACAACCCACCCATTGCTCTTTTTTTTATGAAAATATGAGTTCACACTTACATCATGCTGTCCAGGCTCCACTGAAGCCAACAGCAAAATTCCCAGCCCTTCATCCCTGATTTCCAAATTTTATATTTGCTTAAATATTGCCTGACATTAATACAGTTGACATTATTATATTTAAATTCATAATATTATCACTGCAGTAAGCAGTGTCATTTTGAAGGCTGTGTTTTACAAAGGACAGAGTAGCAACCGGCTAGTAATTGGCAGAGCTGATCATCTCCACATTCCTCTGCATATATGAGAAACAGTCTTTGTTGCTCAAATCAGACTCAAAACCACCAAAGAAGGACTTTGTGAGATCCTTCAGTCACTGGGTTTGTTACCTGTTCCTTATGTCCAACCAGGTCACCTGTCAGAGATGCAGAAGGGACCCTGAAATTTCCAGCCGATTTTTCAGATGAGCAGTTGTTCTGCAGAAGTAGAGGCATAGGGGGGAAGGCCACAGGCTTGATGTTTGCATTCCAGCCATCTCCACAGAAGTGTTTGCTATTTGTTTATGACACAGCACATCATGTTGTCAGAACCACAGCATTTGCAAGTGCCTGTCACATCTGGAAGTGATCAGAAGCTGTTGGGTGAATTACTCTTTGAAAATGTGGCCCTGTGATCCAAAGACTTGCATTTAGATCTTATGTATCTGTAAACTGGTAGTTTATATTTCATGTAAGTTGGATACTTGACAGCTCCCCGTGGAACTGTGCTGTCATTATCAGTTTTGATTTACTTAAATACTCACATAAGAACTTCAAAACCTACTTTAGCGTTTTGTTTTGGTTTGTTTGTTTGGGTTTTTGTTTGTTTGTTTTTGGTTTTTGTTAAGTAACAGGTACCTGTGTACCTGTATTTCTGTTCACATGCCCAGGCTTGGGATGGGCAGGTCTCTACGTGGAGTAAAAGAATTGAGCACCCAGCTCCTCTTTCTGCTATTCCTTCAGTCCCTGGTCCTTGACACTTACTAGTTTAGATGTTCTCTCTCTGGCTTCTGGAGTGGTTTTCTCCAACCAGCTGCCTTTTTTCCTTGAGAAGATGGGAATTATATATTCAGACACTACATTGCCTCTTTCCAGATACTTCCTCCAGGGACTGGAGGGTAAACCCTGAGCTGAAATTGCATCCCATCAAAACTGTGGCTGTCACATTAGGATAGCCCAGAAAAGATACCTCAAAGGCTGGGATCCAGCTGGCCAGAAGGCATTGTCCTGCATAGCTTTGCCTGTTGTGTGTGCATTAGTCTATTACATCAGAATGGAACAGTTTCCCATATAAAACTGTCATTTGCTTTCATCAACTCAAATCAATTTTAAACTTCAGAGTGGAGAGATGATGTGGAAGAGGAGCATATGGAAACGCCTCCCATTACTTACTTTTTCAGAGTCAGCCTGCCTATTTGCCTACTCTGATTCTGTGTTTTGTAATTGAGCAATCTCCTGAGCATAGAGAGGGTGAGCTGGAAGTTTATGCTGAGGTAAATAACTTAGTATGTTCCACTCCCCCTGATTTGTCTTGATTTTTATTTATTTATTTCAATCCTTGTTGGCTTTGGACAAGTCGGCTACATGTCTAACAGGAGAATCCAGAAATGCTCCTATGTTTTATTCAAGTGTGGAAATTCAAATTAATTTTACATTGTCTTTTAATCATGAAAGGGAAATGGCATTCATTCCCAATAGAAGTCAGAAAGCAGTGAAAAATTATTGTAATGTGGATTTGTGGCCGACTGAACTGCACTAGAATAGACAGTTTTCTGTGGTTTTCTGGAAACCACATTAAATGACATTAGACTGAAATAAAATGTCTCAGGCAATCAGAAACAAGGGCAACCATGCATTTACTGACTTTTAAGCAAATAATAGTTTTCAGCAATTATATAGCACAACAATCCAAGCTGTCTACATTTATTGGTGTGTTTAATCATCATAAGAGCAAAACTAAACTTCTTTCAGTCACAAGAGGAAAATACCAGTTTTCCTTTTCTGACAAAAATCAACTTGAATTTTTAAGCAATTATCTTTCACAATATTTAGTCATGCCTTCTCACTAGAGTCACAAAGAATAAATACACATATCCTTTTCAGAAAAAAAATTGATATCAACTTATTACTGAAGCAATAGCCATATACTAGATCAACAAAACCTTCAACAAAATCTTTGGCAGTTGTTCCTGTGGTGAGAAAAGAGGGGAGCATAGATTTAATAAAGATAAAAAATATCTGACACTTAATTGTTAGGAAGCACAGAGAAGCTCAAGGTGGCACAGGGTCAAAAAAGGAAGGGTGGTAGCAAGGGCTTAACTGGGGAAATGGGAATGGGGGGTGGGGAGGGAGCTGCAGGGCCGTTAAAAGAAATGTCTTTTTCTCTGGCTGGGAATGGTGTAAGGGGGCAAGCTACAATGCCGGCCTTTGTCACCAAACCTGCTGGCCCACGTTCCCAGCTGAGCCCTCTGCATCAAGTGCATCCCAGGCACGGACACTGTCTGCCTGTCAGACAGCTCCTGTAAAGTAATACTGTCTGCAGGAGGGTTTTTTCTCCTGGTATTAGGCTTGAATAGCCAAGTGAAGAACAATAGGCAGGAAAGCAAAACTGAGATACAATCACAATTTGTGCCCCTTTATGCCCCAAAGAATTACCTAAGGAGTCCCATCCTCTGTAAGACAAGCAGTTTATTCAAGATCGAAAAAGCTATTAAAAAAAAATCAGGCACTTCTGAATTTTCCTCAAATTATTGTTCTTTTTTACTAGAAGGACCCTCTCCACAGTGCAGTTACTACAATATCTGGATATGGGTTCTTTTCCTGTGAGCTTGAACTCGTGTGCTGGGAAGCTGCATGGTGATACTCAAGCTTGTAATGAATAGTCCATAGGGAGTCTATGACAGCCCTTACTTTATACTTACAGTTTTGCAAAGCTCAGCTTTGTGATACTTTTATTTTTTGTTACCTGTGTAGTATTCCTTAACACGGTAGAAAAGCTTGAATGTTTTAATTCTTTGTTTCACTAAAGTTCCCTCTCTTTGATACCCTCTGTCTGACATTGGTTGTAGATTGATGGAAATATTTTTATTCTTGGAATATCAACGTGACTTTACTTTTGCCACTTTCCATTACTTTTTTAATATGAATGTTGACACTGTACTTACAAACACATAAGAAACAGAAATTATTTCGTTATAATCCACCTCCTATCCCCAAATGACTGCAAAAAGTTCAGCACTTGTTTTCTGTATTGCTAAAAAAAAAAAGTCATAAAACTCTGAGGAGCATTTGCTGGTTTTATCAATATAACATGATATTATTTTACTGCTTCTTAGCACTGTATTGCTTTACAAGTTAAGAAAGGAGGCCTCAAGGAGAGCGGGAAGGAGGCCTTGCTAGTGTCCAGCATAATTATTTGTTTTTAAATCTGGCGAGCTTCCAGAACTTGTGTGTTGGAGGAGCAGCTTTTGCAATATTGTGCCTAGAACAGCAAAAGTTCTGCTATTTTGACCATCTACTAAGCTTAAGGAGATCTATAGGTGTACTTGATGAGTCAGGGAAAACAAGAGGGGTAGTTGTCTAAATGGAACAAATTTATTTCATTGGTTGTGCTTTTCCTTCCTTACCTTTTACAGTGACCAAAAAAAAAAAAAAAAAAAAAAAA